>OW121793.1:6242500-6842500 GCA_933228885.1 Leistus spinibarbis
TTTATCAATTACAAATCTTTTATAATTCATAAGTCATTTTGACAATTAGAAGCCTTGTATGTGATTTTGTATTATAAATCAACAATCAAAAGGAATTAAAATCTATTATATGTTTATCAATTAGGAATCTTTTATCTAATTTTTAACATGAAATGTGATTTGAAAGTATTCAACCTTTTTAACAATTATACATTTTGATGGTTCGAAACCTTTTTGAGGGTTTGAGAATTTTTTAAGGGCTTTGATTAATTCATTCAATTTTTTCAAATGAATTTAATTACAAAGCCGTTAATTCTCATTATCAAAACGGTTTCAATTAAAATTATTTAAATCACTATATTCCTTTTGATTTGAATTTCTGCCCAGATCTGCCCATCTCTAAATACGTTCACGTAACACACGGAATCCCTTTACAACTATTCGCAATAAAGTGTTTACGAAATAGAACTATTTACTATGAAATAATAGTTAGTTGTAATGCCAACATATTCTTGCTTTATTTCTTATAAATTTTACTGTAATATTGGTAATACCTGATCGACACATTTTCTCCCATAACAATAGTAAATCTACGACACACGTGGTCATTTTCTACCTGTTTTGAAGACCATGTTTAACATTCCGTCGTCTGTCATGCGTTTATAAAGATTTCTAGGGTACGTACATGTGAATCTTATCTGAACAATGAATAGCAATGTACCGTTAGCCTATTCTAAATACTTGTATGCAGTTTTCCAAAATGTTTGGCATTTTGTAAGATTGGTATAGGGTTGACAATTGACATGCATAACTGATCACTTCTAAATGGCACAGAAAATACTGTAAAAATTCATGTATTTAATTCTTTCACTACCGAGTTTATTCAAACATTTTTTTTTTGTTAATTGACTTTAGTTTTATAATAATACTAACAAGTTTAGGTCAAACGCACCTATGCGTCCAACGCGCCTTTTGGATAGAATCAGCCAACGGCAAGTAGCGAGCACAACAAACACGAAGATTGTAATGTCATTTATTGCTGGCTAGATTAGTTATTCTAGCCAGCAATATATGGCATCACACTATATTGTGTAGAATTTTTAGTTGTTTTAATTATTTTTCTAAGAGCAGCATTATGAGGGGCTTCAAATTATGGGGCCCTATAACTCGGGAAGTATACGGGCGATTGGATTTATACTGCGAACGGATTCAAATGGGATGCCAAGTAATATATGTAGCAAATTTGGTGTGAATCGCTCCGGTACCTTCAGAGGAGTAGAGGGCATAAATTTGGTCTTACGAGCGAGCGACGACTAACATCCAAGTATATAAGTTATATATATTTTTGGATTCAGGGCGACGAGACAAACACTTATTGTTAATGATTTTTTTTTTATTCGATAATGCTACAGACACACGACTGAATGCGTTAGATTCTTTGGTAGTTCGTACGGCCAGCTAAAAATAGCCCTAACATCCTAGTTAGTATCTATTTTAAATATTGGAAGTGTTCTAGATATGAAGAGATTACTCAATAGTACGTGCTGATGTACACACATACACACATATTTAAATTTGATCGTAATTGATGGACAATCAACAAACTATAATTGGAAAAACGTAGGTACTGGAAACTCAAATACCTTTATGCCTCACTTTAAATTTGATTATATTAAAACTAGGTGAACCCGATATCATATACAGAATACTACTCATCGATATTATAATATAAATATCCAAATCCATCTGTCTAATTATATTTATGTAAATTTTAATAATATAAATATGCAGTTCCATCTGTCTATGTAACTAGCTTTCTAACCGGAACGCTTTACACAATGGAATAAATGCATACATTGTAAGCAAACGTCAAATAACTGTTTAATTTGGTTTCAAATGTTGACATTCAGTAAGGAATGAGCTTTAAAGTGTATTTCATAGTTAGCCAATTAGTAAAGAGAATCACGAATAAAAATTACACAATGTTTTATATCAAACAATGCTAACGTTCTCAGCGACAAAATTAACGTATTAATTGGTGAAATATCACCAAACTCCAAACAACCAGATTGATACTACAGTTTTTTTTTTATCGTAAGTGTTTGTTTTTACATTGTAGGTATTCACTTAAAATGTATTTGCTGTAGTACTTAATTAACCGTGAAAGCTTGTTTTCGGTAACCGTTAGCTTCCCTTATCTGTATAAATAAAATAAAGTATCTCTAAATGTTTCGAATCTACAAGATATGTCATCATTTCGACAGATAATTATTTGACATCACCAAATTAAAAATAAAACTGACTAGCAAAACGTTCATCATCTTAATTATATGTTTGATTTATGCGACGTTTACAAAGAGTTTCACCAATCGATCGTGTAGTTCTCAATTCTTTTAATAAAGAAACCTTACCACAAATTTATTTCATATCTCTCTGAGATGATAATTATCTCTTCAAGTACAAGTGGTTCTAAACATATGTCCTATATTTATAGTAGCAGTGAACTCTTTTAAGATTTATTTATAAGTTGCATTTTTTTGGCAATGAAAACAGGACGACACACAGAAAAAAAACGATAGTTTAAATTCGTTAAAGTTACTGACCCTAAAAGAAAACACAAGTTATTGACTTAATAATTTATACCGCAAAATATCTGGAAAATGATAGCAATTCAATAAGTAATAAATATTTCCTTGTATTTTATCTTGATAAACGATTGAACTAATTGATAATACTTGTTTTTGATATCTATTGAGGCGCTTTATAAATAACCGTAACTAAGTGTAAACAAAATATTGAGTGTCCTTCACTCGATTTTTACTTAATTTACACTATATATGTAATTATAGCTTTATTGTGTGTTAAATCTAATCTATCATTGTTATGAAATATCAATATGTGTGCCAACTAGGGAAACGTAAATATAATATGGTGAATTTTTAGAAAATAGTACATTGTCGAAAAGTTGCTAATAATTTTAATATCTTTAACTTTTATTAGACTCACTTCTTCTTTAACTCGTGTCGTTTTCGAGATATGCAAAATGTATTAAGAGTTAACAAGTACTTCAGGTTGAAATATCCTTTTAAAAATTGGAGATTTTTTTCCCGTAATATACACATCTTAACACACACACACATACGCCATTGTGATAATAGTTAAAATTGATTCAGGGATCTTCAAATCGAATATTTTCATTAAAATTTCGAGGTCGATTTTTTACGATCACAATACTTTATTTTATATTTATTTGTTTGTTTTGCTTTAAATAAACAAATATTCTTGTTGAGCAGGTGATGAAATTTTATTTATATGCATATTGAACATTGCAAGAGTGACAACTTCGTTCCAGCTGTAGCGCTGAAACTAAATTTTGAATTTGGCCCGGTTCCAATATCATGATTTCATGAGTTTACAATGCCATTTAGTTAGATTAGATTTTACGTTGCTAATACGTTATGGGAATTGATTTACTGTAATGCAGTAAAAACGTTAAATTTAACCTAACTAAATATATTTATAAAACTTAAACAATGGTTAAGTATAACTAAAGACTTCTGAAATTTCGTTTGAAACCTCGACAATGAAGGGGCCTCAAACGTTAAAGTCAAATCTCGTGGCTTGAAACCGCTCGAAATATCGAGTGGCTTCTGAAGCCGCTAGAAATTTGAAAGAGATTTCAAGTTACGAAATAAACTAAGTTTATTTTATAAATGAACAAGTTAGGAGTTATTATTATTCCGGTACACAAAATTATGAAATTTTTTAATTCCTGGTAAAATGGACACATTTAAAATGAATTACATTGATTCAGGGCGCACTGTGTTTGAATTTTTCTCCGGTAGATAGTGAGTAATTAATCTCGATCGCGAATTGCCTCCAGATAAATTGTGAATATTTCAATTAAGTTTCTTTAATCAAATATTTATTTTTCATATCCCCAGAATTATAACGACGTTCTTTTTACGAAATATATTTTAAATTTTCACAAGAAACTCTCAAATTGGCCAATTATAATATTTATCGCTGATACATTTTTAATTGATATATTTAGAATTGACAACTAATGTTGTGGTATACACAGTATGTAATTTCGGTATTTCTGAATCATTTTCAAAACAATATGTTTCTTTGTTTACGAAAACGAGCTCTACGTATTTTCAAATTGACAATTTTTATGATAACTGTTCACTCCGCAGTTAAAATAGCATATGTAGAAGTTATTTTCAGATGTTTAATTTGGTGCATTTGAAATAAATGTTTTTGGTGTCTTCAAGGAGGTCGCGAACAAAAATGTTCCTATTTTCGTACACCGTGCATATACTATACTGTTGATGCCATGAAACTCGAATACTTTTGCGTTTTGCTACGCATTTTATTTATATTTGCGTATATTGGAGTAGTTTTGTGTTTTTGTTGTTCTTATAATAATGGGCGTGTTTATTTCATGTTTTTTAAGGTTAAATATGTTTACTTAGTACTTGTGTACCAACTTAGAACAAGTTTTGATTTCTTGATCTATCTCAATTGAAATAATTGTAATGTCATTTATGAGTTTGCTAATGGACTAAGTTAAAATAATTTGAAGCCCCAGGCAAAACCATGTCTTATTTATTTAAGAGTTGTTTTCCGAGCCCTAGGCGATTATTTAGACTTAAGCCCGGCCCTGACTTTCATGTTCTACCGTTTTTTCCCTAGTTCGGGTCTTTTAAGCTAATATACCTGTCTACTAATATATTAATGTTTTTTTTTTTATCGTTACTATATTTCGTATTTGTTTGTAGAACAAAGGACAATTAAAATAGTTTGAACATGAATTCTATGTCGTTGTTTATTTTGCTCTTCAGTAAGAATATTTAAAACACATTCATATTTGACATCTCTATGAAATTATTATAATATATATGCAAATTACTTATATTAAGCCTTGAACTATTTAAAAAAAAATAAAAAATATGGTAAAAAAATCTGCAGTGCTCTACACTGGACTTTCATATAAGTATACATTTTTTGTTGCAAATAGAGATAGTTAAAATTTACGAACAAACCCTCATAACATTATTGTACTTTATTTTAAATTTTTGACATTCGTTTATACTGCGATTATAATGAAATAATTTAGTAAATATGGAGTAATCATGGATACAACGTATGAATTTATACATTTTCAAATGCGATTTTCTAGTTAATTAGTACGTTTTTCGGGAAAACTTTACAAGCAAAATTTGTTAGAAAATTTCATTCTTAAACTTTATATTTATCATTTTTTTTTCTAAATTATGCGGTTTTTAAGATAGTTAAAAAGTAGCAAAGGTTTTTTTAACCACCGGTTGAAATAGTAGATTTTATTCCGGGATCCTTTAAAGTTTTAAATTTAAAATTTCATAATTTTGACTCACATACAAAGACGTATATTGAAAATAGTGAATTGGTATTCAGTGGATTTCCCCAAGTGTATTTCCGTTAAAAAATTTAATAATGTTTTGATTTTACAAGTAAAATTAGTTGCATATTTTCGTAAATTAGCAAAATTACTTACTATCTCGCAAAATGCAAGAGAAACATAAGTTTTGGACAAACGTAACAAACCCTTATTTTTATAATATATATTAATGCCGTTCTTCCAAAAGCCGCCAATTCTTAAATGGAATGTATGATTCAGTTTATATTTGAACATAAACAATAAATAAAACGAAATAGCAGAACGCAGTTCTTGAATCTATTTAATTTTAAATGAACAAGACATTGTTGAATCTTAAATTCCAATTCGGAATTTGGCAGAACGGCCACGATATTTCTTTGTATTTACTTACAAATTTAGTGAAATATAATAATAGATTCAAACGTTATTTCTTTCTCTACTGTTTCCTCTTGTTATTTAAAACTACCTATGTGCTTGACTTTGGCTTTACGCCATTTACTACGTCATAATTTCTCTTTCCGAAAATAATCTACATGTTTTTGTTTTTATTTAAAATTACTGTTTGTTTCGAAAACATCATATTGTTTAGTGGGAAATATATGTATCGAATCAAAATAACAAAATATTCCATTGTTCAATATACTTTCACGTGTAAAAGCAATAAACAGAATTTTAAAATATAATACTTGTAAGGGCATTTCTTAGAAATGCAGGTGACGTGGTGACCTGCAATAACCATAAAATAAGTAACCTTGGTTATTTTACCCTTTGGTTAAAAATACATATTTTCTTAGTTGCCCAAAATCTTTTAGGTACAAATCGAAAAGACCTGATGTCATATTGAAGATAACATTCGACAAACGATTTGATTTACGACTATTTGTCAATGTTATCGTTCAGTTTGAAAACAAATATTTAAATTTTTTCTTTAGAAAATCTTCCATTCAATTTTTTTAATCATTAACAAATAATATTATCTTTCAAATTTAATTGTTTCTATTTTCGGCGAGAACTCATACAAGTTTCATACTCGATCAGCAAACACATACCTACTATCTGCTTTATCATTTGCATTTTTAGCTCACCGTTCGAAGTACAGAAGAGCTAAAGCAATCGGTCGTGTGTCTGTAGCATTCAAAAAATGTTCTTAACTAAAAGTGTTTGTTTCGTCGCCCTGAATATATCTCATATGCTTGGATGTTAGTCGTCGCTCGGTCGTAAGACCAAATTTGTGCCCTCTACTCCTTTGAAGGTACCGAAGCGATTTGAACCAAATTTGCTACATTTGGCATTTCATTTGAATATGTTCGTAGTTTAAATCCAATCGCCCGTATACTTCCCGAGTTTTAGAGCGTTACAACGTACCCCCCCCCCCCCTTAATACTGCCATTAAAAAATATTGAAAGCATCAAAAAATTCTACGATATTTTATGTCTACACGATATTTTCATATTGGAAACCCGAAGGCCATAAAAAAATTATTTTGCGATTTAAAAAAATGGTACCATTTTTTTTTGAGTATTTTAATAAAATCTACAAAAAAATGTAAGATTTTTATATGTATAATATTTTTTTTCAAATTGTGAACCCGTAAGCCATAACAATTAAATACAATTATTTTTAAATTTTAATATTATGCCAAGCGTGGGCATTGTAAGCTTGTTTCATTTACCAACCACAAATTAAATACAAAATTATAAGTTTTTCAATTCAATATACTTAATAGTTTTTTATGAATCATTTTTATATGAAACTCATGCTTTGAGATTGCGAATTTACCGCAAATTCATAATATACAATTATTTTTCTCTATTGGCAATACTGCAATTCTGATAAGAAGAAATTTTTTTTGCCATTTTCGATTACTATATATGAACTTTAATTTTTTTGTATTAATTATTAATTTGGTTAACTGTTTAAAAAAGAACAGTGTGTAAACGGTATAGACCAGTTTTATATTTGTTTACGAGAATAATATGTATTTTTTGAGAAAGTTATTGAACTGATATGATAATTGTGTCATATATGCATAAATTTGTTTTTGTCACGGCTTACCCTAAGATACAATCTAATCATTTTTGCAAATCATGCATTTCGTTTGTTATTCAAATCGTCATGAACTCTGGAGCACTGTAGCTAAAAATGGTCTATATTTTAGTTTAAGTGCACTATGAAAGATAATGTATTTGCATTATTGTGTAATATATTTAAGTTTCTTATATATGATCTATATTTTAAAATGGTTTTTATCAAGATTTTAATGAAATAATGAAGTCAAGTGATTTGAATTCAAACTGCTCGCCCGCCATATCCATTTTAAGGTGTTGTTAGCAACCTTCTTATTTATATGGAAAAAGTGTGATGATATTTATTTATTATACACATTTTATCAAAAATATTTGTAAATTATAATTTACTTCACAGGTTTAATTGAAAATTATACGTTGAGAAAAATTCTAAGAATAATATATATTTTACATTATTTGTATACTAACATTCTATGCTAACGGCGTTGTTAAAGACATGATTAAAAATTATAAATATTAATTTACAATAAATCTACCTACATATTTATTATTATATTATGATTCTACAAAAATATATTGAATAGAAAATAGTTTATTTAGCATTTTCCCTATTAATATTTACAATTGTTAAAACATGAAAAATTTAGAGTGCTCTGCAGTCGACTTTGTTATACTTAGTTTTCACTATACATATATATATATGCTTTATTGGGTTTAAAATTCATTCAACCATTGCCAAAAAATAATATCATCAATAAAGCAATATGTGTGGTAAACAGGGAAACATAAATATAGCATGAATATTTTCAAAGGCATTTTTCAATAAATAATATATTTTCCGAGTAAGCAAGCACTTCCGGTTGAAATATCTGATTCAAAAATAGAAGGTTTCTTTTGCAGGCGTATACAATTCTTAAATTCAAATTATCATTTTTTTATGTTCAACGGTATTGACTGTAGGGCGTTCATACACACACACACACACATATTGAGAAAATAGTCTGAATATTTCCATTAAAATTTGAATTAGATTTTTTTTGTGAGCACAATTATACATGACGTATATATTATTATACATAACGTATATATTAAAATATGATGGTACGTTTTTGTAAAATTGCTGCTTAATAAATACAGAATCTCTTCCAATGTCCGATCATGTGACACTATCATATAAATTTGCAAAAGCAGTTGTTCCCATAAAAGCTGAAACATGAATCTTCTTATTCCCGAAGAATCACGGTTTCAACAACATTATCGCGAAGGTCTCTTTATTAACACATTGTGTAAAATAAATATAAAATTGACTTTTTAAAAGTTTCTATAGAAATTGAACAACGAACATTTAATTTTGTATTATTTTTTACCGTTTATGTGTGAATTGTAGAAGTGTGTTATAACCTATCAGACACAATACACAGGCTTGTTCCTATAATTTGTACATTTGCATTTATAATTATTATTGAAGCAATCTGTTACGTGTGAAGTAATATTTTTTTAATAATTACGCATTGTTGTTTCCTTTTAATGTAAACTTTTTCACGCTCATATAAAATCCTTGAGTTATACATGAAACGATTTTTAATTTTCCCCATGCATGGTTTAATAATAACATATAGGTCACAAAAAAAGTAATGTATATATTTATCAATTGTAACAAATGTATTTCTGAATTAAGTACCTAACGTTATTACCATATGACAATTAAACATCTACTACATTTAACTAACATATTAAATTACTTTTTCAGAAATCAAATTTTATTCATGGTATAAAAATAACTTTTACATATCAATTTAGTTATTACCTATTATTGATTTTACATTTTATAGTTGACATATAAAAATCTAAAGTGTCCTATACTGGACTTTCTTATACCAGTAATCAATTAATATGTAAAAATATTTTGTGGTACAGTTATATTATTTTATTAAAACAAGCGTGTGAACGAATATTTCTATAAGATAATATTGTACTTTTGTTTTAAATTTTAACAAGCGTGTTGCTAGTGCAATTATCATGAAAAAACTTTCTAAATACAGTAACCATGGATACAACATATAAATTTACAAATTGAAATAGCGACCCAAGCAACCAAATGGCGAGATAATTACGTCTTGTAACGTTTAATTTGGTCATTGTCGACCAGAGGACTATAGTGCATTTATTAACGACTATTTGTAATCGCTTATAGATGTCTTAGTAGTCTATTTTAGAAACGTTCCTACGACATATCAAATTCTGACCTAAATGTGACCTAAAACTAACTTTAAAAGATCGTTTATTTTCGTCATACTTTCAAGTATTTTAATAACAACAATATGACTAAAAAATAACGTCATAACTCCGATTACAATTGTTATAATTTATGTAATTTGATGACAACAATATCGCCAAGTATAACGTCACTGTATATTTTAATATCATAATTTTTATAAGTTTTTTTTTTTTCTGTGTTCCATGCCATTTTCGAGATATTGAAACAGGGATAAAAGTAAACCATTAATTCCGGTTAAGATATTGTTTTCAAAAGTAGGAGGATTTTTTTTCGAGCCCTATACTTAAGTTTAAAGTTTTATAATTTTATCATCAACAGTTTTTGCTGATGCAATGATCCTTTCTGAATAGAATCAGGAATTTTTCGGGATTACAGAACTTCCTTATATACATGCGTATAAGTCAAAGTAAAAATGAAACGCATTAGGTAAATGTACATTTACTAGACGTACTTATTAATATTCTAAATAAAAATCCATATTCCTTTTCGTATTTGAGTATACATATATAGGTCCAAATTTTTTTCTTTTATTAATTTACTTAAATATTAAATGTGTCCCCGGTAAAATACATTTGAAGTTTTATTGAGGGTCGAGTAACTATGATATTGGAGCCTGTAAATCATATACTACAATTTCCCGAACGAAAAACGCACTATAGTCACGACGTTTATATTATAAAGCACGTGCTGTGCTAGAAATAACTATACACCGTATTCAAAACTATATTTTTCTGTAAATTCTGTGAAAAAACCGAAAGTTTTACAACGTACGCAATAAAAGCGTCGAACCTTCCACAGTAAATTCAACAACCTTTGCCGGTTAAAAATAATAATATTTTACCTGACCGTCGTCCGCCCCCTCCACTGGCAAATGGTTAGCGCGGGGTTTAGGTTACTGTTCTGTTGTCCATCTATTTACCTCCTTCCATTTTCCATTCCATATTTCAGTTCATATAGAGATCGTGTAGTGTTAGCATGAGTTCACCCTAGAGCGCCGGTATTCTACATTATACAAAATATATGAATCAGTGATACAAATAGCATCCAAACTCAATCAAATTATAATACAGTGTATTATGGGTTATCGGGATTAACAAACAATGATAACAACTAAGATCCAGTGATATTTTTGTTCTATTTATCATGAGAACTCGTACAATTACTCTAGTGTTGTGTGATAAGTATTTATATTTCGGTTGGTAAACTTTGAACTGCAACCTCCTCGAAAATGACAGAAATAAACCGAAGATATCACCGTTTTATGCGAATGAAAAACAAAAATGACTTAACGTATGTTATTGGTTTGATCTCCTTGATATTAGTGATAAATAATAGACGTGGTATTCGTCGTTAAAAATATATTTAAAAAAAAAAAATTAAAAGTGCGATCATTATGGGCATCGTAACAAAAACTATCGGGATACTATTTAACCTGTAAGTATACGAGATAGCAGAATTTTAAATTATTTATTTATGAAGATTTATAAAGATATATTCGCTTTTTGTTTCTACCATTTCCGCTTTTGTTTAATTAATTTAAAAGCGCTCATCCTGACATTGAAATTGGTTGACCGAGATATTGTTGCGATTTCGAAAGTATTTCCGTAATATCATTTTATTGACTAATTATTGAGTTTTTTACGATTAACTGATGCCTCGCAGCAAACACATTCTTTAATGTGACTTCCCTGAGATGTCGCCGAGACGTAACATACACGTGTTAAGTCGCTGCAACATCACATAGATGTCACAAGATTCAAATTGTTTGCCCATACCCATCTTAGGGTTCCTATTTTATATTAATATACTACCGTTGTTTTCCAGTTAAATGACACGATATTTATTTTATTTTTGTATTTTACTCAAATATAATTATTTAGTATTGTGAACATATGATTCGGATATAAAACGGTTAAAATATAGCAGTTTTAGGAAATGCTTTGTATTATTTATATTCTGTTTACTATTCACTTGGTTTTATATCTAAAAACCATCTTTTACCCGGATTTATTTGTTCATTTATGTTTTATTAGGCTAAACAATATTATTTTATCTCATTAAAAATGAGGATTATATATTTACTTACTGCTTCTATTTTCTATTTACATAGCGTACTCATAATGTAGATTGTGTTCGTTATCTAATAAATTAATATTCCAATAAACAACCGTAAAATAATTTCAATATAAAATGATTTTCAAATAATCAAAATAGATTCAGGGACCCTCAAAACAGATTGAACACATTGAAATATAAAGGGCTAAATTCTTTCTTGTATACATAATGACTATATTTGACATTTGACGGGCGACGATTTTTCATGTTTCTGAATCAATTAATAATAATGTAATTTTATATTTTCAAAAATTAGAATATATATTTTTTTTTACTGCATCTATTTTGTATTTGAATAGATTATACAGCACACAATTCTAATAACCACTTTCAAAATAATTATTTTAATTTGGACATACAAAAATTTGACATTATCCACAATGGTCATGCGGTAAACTCTTTGTTTGGCTTACTTGCAGTTGGTTTGAACCCGGCCCATACCAGAACCTTTGGCTTCATGTGCGTTTAAAAGTACAAATAAACTAGGGTTATTTGAGACACATTTGTATTTTGGTTCAAAATATTTAACAAAACTTAATTTTGTTTACATGTATCGATGTTTTATTTATTGTCGGCTTCAATTTTTTGCTGACTCATTCGCCATGTCCATATCTATCAGATATGTGGTTGGTTAATATAGATATCATATTATCAAACTTAATGGGGAAAAAGCGTAATGATGTTTATTTTATTTAACAGGTGATTTTATCGATTTGATGACCTAACATTTTGATGCATATCAAAATGTCAGATTATTGTAAATTGGCACCTTGTAATTGTTTATTTATACAGTTTATATATCATCATATATAAAATATTTGAACTGTACAAATGATTAATGATGATGTAAATATAAAATGCTATGATGATGTGTTCTGGTTTTTTTTATTTGTAACCCGACGCAAGCAAAAAAAAAAAAGTTTGAATCAGACAAAGTATTCGGATGTTTCTGATATGTTATCAATCGCGCGCAGGATGCGGTCAAGATAATATGTTAGGCAAACCATAAGGGAGTGAAAGTGTCTCATACAACACCGAGACCTTGACCATAACAAAAATCAACGAAATAACCGATGCGTCTTCTGTTCAAGTACCACACTGTAATTAAAAGTATATCATCATTTACTAGTCTGCAATCGAAAACTGTTATAAACTGAATAATTTTCTTTGTAGAAGGTACTCTGCAATCTAGGTAAACGCACTGCGCCTTCCGGCGTAAAAGCTGATTGGTTTTAGCTATGTACTGGAAGTAATTTGTCATGTTTTACTTTTTTCATTTCATTTTCAGTATTTTCTATATTTGCATAATATTATTTCTTTTATTTGTTTACTCGAGGTAGACATTCCGTGTCTACATACTATGTTAAATTGGTACAGTCACATGTAGCTAGGTTAAACTATATTTAAATGTCACTTCATATTTAAACAGAGATCACATTACATACACGAAACTAAATTTACCGTATCGATATGACGTTGACATAAAGCAGTGTTCGTAAATGAAAAATCTGCAGTGTCATACACTGCGCCTTCTTATACGTATAATCCAAGCATATGTATTAACATAATATGGTATATTTATATATTCTGAAAAAAACGCTCATAATAGTGTTTTGCTTTTGTGTTTAATTTGGACGTTCGTTGATACTTGTGATTATCATAAAAAATATTATATCAATTTTTACTTTCTTATGAAAAAATGACCTTGAAATATTAATGAAAATATCCGTTTTGAGGGTCCCTGAATTCAATTTGACTATTTCGTCAATGACGCTCTACAGCCAATTCCGTTGAACATAAACATATATTTTAAATTTATATATCCCTGGAAAGAATATTTCAGCCGGCAGTGCTTGTTTATTCTTTCTACTTTTTGCATATCTCAAAAACGATGCTAGTTAGGGAAGAAGTGTATCTTATATAATAAAACAGGATTAGGTACAGACACCTATGCCTTCAGCTCGCTTTATTGGAAATATTTGCAATGTGAGCAGCGGATTCCGCCCTCTCACACCGCGCTTGCGCATAAAATTTTAAATTTAAAAATAATTGTTTTTAATTATTTGGGTTCTCATTTGAACAAATGTTATAGATATAAAGAGTCTTACAATTTTTTGTAGATTTCTTGATATAGTAAAAAAAAAAGAAAAATAGTGCATATTTTATAAATTTAAATTATAATTTTAATTTTTTTTTGTTGGCCAATATGAAAAAATATTGTAGACATAAAATATCTTAGAATTTCTTGTAGAATTTATGAATGTTTTAATTATTTTTCTAAGGGCAGTATTAAGGGGGCTCCAAATTTTGGGGCCCCATAACTTCGAAAGTATACGGGCGATTGTATTTAAACTGCGAAAAGATTCAAATTGGAAGAATATGTGTATTAAATAAGGTTCAAATCGCTCCGGTACTTTCAGAGGAATAAAGGGCACAAATATGGACTGCAAATATATATATATATATATATATATATATATATATATATATATATATATATATATATATGCAGAATATGTTTAACGAATCGTATGAACTATGCCTGAAAATATTTTCCACCGGTTAACACAAATAGAACGACTAAGAACGTAATGGTTATTGCAGATAAATATTGAAATGCATTTTGAAAAACAGTACGTATTAAAAATTATATACGAATATATTGATAAGGTGGATATTAAAGAAACAATCTATATTTTATATTGAAGAAACAGTATTTGATAACGTAATTAAATTATAAGCTAAAAGGTACAATTTCAGGGTATCACTGTTTAGTATTGGTATATTTTGACAGTTTGTTTAGAACACCATTAGTAAACAAATTTCCTGTTTTGAGATTTTCAAATGCCCTTTTAGGGTACCTTAAAAACTGCTGGACGTTACTTACGATCGAACTTTTTTTCAGGGGAACCAAAACCGTAAATGAAAATATCAATATAGAAAAATGATTCTTTGTGTTCTATTCACTTTTTCATAATTGGCATAAATCAGGCCTAGTTCAGTATTCGCAAACGAAATTAATATTGGTGTCGCTAATAATTTTGTAAGATGGGTTTGCTTGACAGTTAACACGTGGTGTGAGTAATCGATTCATTGATATTTATGAGTGCATCTTGATTTTGACTGTCGGTCTCCAAAACAATATGTGAATTTACTATTCCTACATATTCCCGCAACCAATACTTTTATTATAAACTTAATTAAGTGAGCTTAAATAAAAGTTGAATTTATTTAAATCTGCGTTGGTCGCCATACATTTAATTTATAGTTAAATAAGTTGAAGTTAAATATTCATAATAACATAAATTGCGAGATAATAAGGCAGGCATAATTTTTTAACTGTAATATATTTTATAGTTAGTTATTGCATCTATTTATAACGATGTGATATGAACATTTGTCAAATTATTATGCACCTGTGATATCATTTAATTGTAAAGACCATATAAGCTAGTTGTATTATAAATCATCTAATTAATATTCTACACCTTTATGGGCTGAATATGTAAAAGATGTTTTGTAAAATTTCTAGTTTAATGTATTAATAAACAAGTATAGATTTATGTTCCTGTACTTGTTCTATTTTATAACATCGATCTACTTTTGCTTTAATAAATACAATTTGTATTAATTCCATTCATGCATAATAAATAAGCATACAATAGAGAATATATGTTACCTTTTCAAACTTAGTGATTTATACTTGAAATGTATGCTTATCAGTTTTAATATTAGTATGCAATCATTGAATGGGAATGATAAAAATAAATTGTTCTGCGCATGTGCAGAACTACTAATGATAGTGAGCAGAGACTGTTATATCCAGTACGAGGCGATGAATCGATAAACAAGATTTCTGTTCTGATTCGCGATCGAGATTAATTGCTCGCCATTTAGCTGGAGAAATATTCTAATAGTCTGCCCCGAATTGAATCCATGTAATACATTTTAAATGTATCCTATTCACCACGGTTTAAAATATTTCATAATGTTTTGTATCGGAACGCGTTGTAAACAAATTTGCACGTCCATAATAACATAATAAGCGCTCGCGTTAAATATAACCAACTAACGTCATTTGTGAGCGCGCTCCTTACAGTGCGTTCATCAGCGCCACCAACGATATTCTCGATTGCGAATACTGTTCTGTTTTATATCATCGATCTATTTTTGTTATAATGACAATTTATAATACTATTATTTGCTTTTGTACGTTAAAAGGATGTTTATATGTATTCATTAAAAAATATATATATATATATTTTAACTTAAATTAATTAGCCTGTTTTTAATTAAACAGGTTTTTTTATGAGTGTTTTGTTCCAAAATTTGAATAGTCTTTGTAAACGTCACTATTGATTGAAATATATAAATTAACTATGAGATTTGCCGGTCGGATATTTTATTTTATATCCAAGACGAAATTTACAATCTTCAAGTAACAAACTGACAATCCACTGTAATTAATTATTTTAAATAAAGTACACCTGTCGCCTTGCAAAGGGGTTCTCGCTAAAATTATAATGTGTCTAAAATAAATGTTATAATTATGTCAGCCATATGTGTACACCTGCGAGCATCAACGGAAGTGGTGAAAAATAAATTATATTTCTAAATTGACGTATGATAAATTTCCGTATTAATACTAAATTATATCTACAGGGAGTCGCTTCTATTTACGCAACATTTCATATTACATTTTGCATAATATCTTTCAATTACAACATGATTTTATCGATGAAAATATTGTGGCAAAAGTTGCTCAGAAGTAAAATATATTTAAAATTAGAAATATCGCATGTAGCGCTTTTACGTATTCCGAAATAAAACTTATAAATATATTTTTATTTTATCCAGCTGGGAGATGTTCTATTTACTTCTTGATATAAATGAAACACATAATTGATTATACTATATTTATGTCGCTCATGGCAATTTGGACCAACCAAATTTTGGCTTTAAGTCGTCCTAAATATCAAGTTTTACTTAAATTGTTCTTGGTCTATGTACTGGCTGGGTGTCTGTTTTGCCTGTCTGTGTCTCTGTGATCGCGGCACCCCAGGGCGCTGCGACGCAGAGTTTGAGAAACAAGCCAAAACTGTGCATCTCCTATTATTGAAAATAATATCTTAGTCGTAAGTATCGATTAACTCTTACAACATTTTCAATATCTTGAAAAAGACATGAGAAAAAGTAAATCATATAATAGTAGGAAATATTAGTATCTAGGTAAAAGTTATTTTAGAAAATAAAAATAGCATTTACTAAAAAATTGCTTTTGAAAATGGCCATGTAACATTAACCGATCCCTAATTACAATACATTTTGATATTGTTATTCGTGATCTAAATGATTTGCTCACTATCTGGCGAAGCCATGAATTCAAAACAAAATATAGCAATATTATATATAGACTAGGGTCACCCGTGGGCACCATGTGCCCATATGGTATACAGAACATAGGTCAGTTTTGACTGATGCCGAATTTTCATGTAATTTAATATAATAATTATATAATAATAACACGGTTTTTCTTCATTTTGTATCGTTTGACTATAATAGTAATACAAATGGATTGTGCCATCAAAAATAAAAGAATAAAATTGCCAACCAAACATGTTTCTAAATATGTTTGAATTATCTCTTCAAGATTTTATTATTCTAATAATCAGAATTATAAATTTACTTACTTGCAGTTATTATAATTTGACGAACTATAAAATCTTACCGCAACTCATATTTTCAAAAATCACTGCTTCTTGGCCATTTTGAAGTGAAAAATATTAACTATGAATTAAAATAAATGTACAGAAACACGTATTTGCTAAAAATATATGATAATTAGGCAATAATATGCACTTATTTCATATTATATACTTAAAAATTGAAATTATAGCATGCTACTCCCCTTAAACTTAAGATTAAACTTTGAATTGAAGATTTATCACACAAAAACCAATTTTGACTGATTTCATTCTGACGTTTGATTCGTTTTTGTCTATTTCAAAGCAGACTGAACTTCAGAATCGTAGTGATTGTTTTATTTCAGTATAAACTATTTGATTATTTTTTATAACATTATTAACAGTCGCCATGGTGCAGTGGCTAAGTGTCATGCCTTTCACCCTGGGAGGTCGTGAGTTCGATCCCCGTCTATGCCAATCTGCATTTTTACAAAAAAAAGCGTTCTACACATACACACTCACTCACATACAAACATTTCTGGGTTATTGTATTAATGATAGGGAGAGTATAAGAAAATGGAGTGAAGGCCACACTTTTTTTTTAAATAACCATAACTTATAAAATTATGTAAGTTCGGAGTTTAATTAGATTATTAACTACTGCATCATAACAAATATTTGGCCTACTCTAGAGTTCATAATACGACATAGCAATCAACGTCTAATATATAAATATATCTTATTTTTTGCAAGAACTAAAACGCATTTCATAAAACGCATATTATGTTGTTTTGAAACATTTTCGGAAAACATCTTATTCATGTTTGTTATTGTTTTGTTTTACAGCCTGTTCGAGCAGGAGATTATGTCATATGTACCCGCTGTATCATCTACAAATAATAGTACCGTTCCGAGTGGGTGTACTACCAGTGCATCAATGTCCACTCGCAGTCCACGCGGGTCACCACAACCATCTCCAGTCGCCTCGCCTGGTCTGAGTCGACATCGGGCTCCTGCGCCTTATCGCCGGGACTTTGAAACAAAACTCCGGAACTTTTACCGGAAACTAGAAAGCAAAGGATATGGACAAGGTCCCGGTAGATTTAAGTAAGTTGTTTCATATTTTCCATTATACCTACAATTATAGTTCATTACTGAAGTTTGCTATTAGATGAATAAATATAATATTAGTTCTGCAAGTTGATTGTACAAATACGTAGATTAAGTTTATTTTCAACAAGAGCTGCGTTTGGTTATTCAAATCGGAGTATTCTATTTAAATATTTATTACCTTATCATTCAGTTTTTCATATGACCAAATGCAATATTCGAACGACAAAGTCACAAAAGAGAGAGAAGAACAAATCTATTAAAATTACCGAACGCAGCTATAGAAGAGTGCTGAGCGATTTCCCTAAACTAATAAAATTTCATATAAAATAAGTTTTCATATGGATACAAAATGCATTAGACAGTTATTTCTGTAGTAAAACATCTGAAATTGAAATTAGCTATTATTTTGTAATTAATTAACAAAATTTATATAAATTTTCTCGTTGTATGAACGTAACTAGTGGACTTGCGCAAGCGGTATCTGAGACCGCGGTGTTCAACTAAAAATTTATTTTTAACCTAATTTGATCGAATTTAATAGTTATAATTTATATTTACAGAACAAAATAGTAATTATGATACAATTTTTTTTTTTTTATAATTTAAGCGCTTCATTTTCGATTATTGAAATGGTGATATAAATAAAATTTTGTTTATTTAATTTTTCAGATTACACATACGAAGAGACCACCTTTTAGAGGATGCTTTCCGTAGAATAATGTCAGCGAACAAAAAAGAATTACAAAAAGGACGACTAATTGTTGCATGGGATTTAGAAGAAGGCCTAGATTATGGCGGTCTATCCAGAGAGTTCTTCTTTCTATTATCGCGAGAACTTTTCAATCCTTACTACGGACTTTTTGAATATTCTGCAAACGATACCTACACAGTTCAAATTTCACCAATGTCAGCGTTCGTTGACAACCATTTAGACTGGTTAGTTAAATAGTAAATATTAATAATTGAAGCATTTACCAAAATAATTAGAATAATGAGTTGTGTCATTAAAAAAATTGTTATTTTTCCTTGACATTTTGTATTCATAATTATTTCTAAACGCAATTACATAAACGTCATGCTTTTATTAATAAAACAAGATAATACACACCCCGTGTTACACTATAGAACTCTCTTATAGAGTTTACTTATATTATTAAATTATTTATATTTGTTTTTTAGGTTTCGATTTTGTGGGCGAGTTTTAGGCTTGGCATTGGTGCATCAGTATCTACTCGATGCGTTTTTCACACGTCCATTTTACAAAGCGCTTTTACGATTACCCGTAGCTTTATCCGATTTGGAGAGTCTCGATTCTGAATTCCACCAGTCGTTGCAGTGGATCAAAGAACATGATGTTTCGACCCAAGGCGAATTAGAACTTACATTTGCCGTCACCGAAGAATTATTTGGTCAAGTTCTTGAAAGGGAACTGAAACCAGGTGGTAGAAATATACCGGTTACAGAAAAAAATAAAAAAGTAAATATGTTACTTAAAAAAAAGTTATAGCAATTAGCTAGGTATAGTAGACAGAGGTAAAGTAAAAGTATTATAATATCTGACAATCATCGAAATACGATATGACGTCCCTTTGTTAGGCGAAAAATTAAAATGCACGCTTCTAAGTTATAGAACTATTCAGCTTGTGAAGTCAGGGAAGTATTTTCATTATTCGCCTAAACAAGGGGCGTTATATCATTTTACGATAGTTGTCAGATGTGATAATACTTTTACTTTAACATAATGCGAGGTATTACTGTAAGTTTTATATTTTTGATATCGTTGGTTTTTATAGCGTCCGGTCGGGTATAACGTCCACATTATACTGGTCACTTCGAAGACGTTATATCCGACATTCACTGTATTTTGTATTTAAAAAACTTATACTGTTAAAATTACTTAACATAGATAGATACTTAAGATAAGAAAATTACTTAATATATAATAATATATTAATTCTTCTTCTTTATTTTAGGAATATTTAGAGAGAGTAGTCCGATGGCGTTTAGAACGTGGTGTCGCGGAACAAACGGAAGCTTTAGTGCGTGGTTTTTACGAAGTAGTTGATCCACGATTAGTTTCCGTTTTCGACGCCAGGGAATTAGAACTTGTAATGGCCGGTACAGTAGAAATCGATTTGGCCGATTGGCGAGCGAACACCGAGTACCAAGCCGGATATCATGATCAACATCCGGTAGTTCATTGGTTCTGGCAGGCGATAGAAAGGTAATTTAAATTTCTAGTAAATACATTAACATTTAAACATTCCCATAAAATATTTCATCGTCAAAAAAAAAAAGGAAATTAACCTTCCTGTTCATTTCGTACCTACACTTGTACAGCTCGGGTTATATTGATTTGGGTATTTGTGTTAAGTAGAGGCGTTTCAGATAAAATATAATGTGTCATTGCATAATACTTTAATGAACACAAAACGTATTACTGCAATTGTCACATGAAGTAGCTGATACCTGGTGGTGACATTTGGTACCCTTGAGGCTAGGAGTACGTATTGTTAATTTCAGTGATTAAGTGATTTTCTGTGTTAAATAATATATAAAAACTGCAAAGTTTTTGCAAACGGCATTGCTCGGTACCACAATGTGGAAATTATACAAGGAATACGAATGAAACGTTTCCTTGTCAACAAACGCAATTTTAATCTGCACCGATGTGCCACTAATGGTATTAAAAATAATGGAAATATGACATATTGTCTTACACTTATTATCACTTCTGATGCACTTCACACACCTGCCTGCTTTATTTGATAGGGTAAAATTATATCAAGCGCCCATATGCTCCCGCACGTAATTAATATAATAATCAAAACCAATATAAATATATGATTTAATTTTATTACAGGCGGTAGTATATGAATTGTCCTAAATTGCATGAATGTATAATTAACTAAAATAATAATACAGCACTTTAAAATCGCACTTGGGTCACATAAACATAAACATAAAAAAATAAATTACGCCGATCATTAATATGTAAGGTCTTCCAATTTCCAATATAAATGTAACTTAAAAAGACACAAAATCCGGACTCCAAATAAGAAATAACAAACGTGAATAGTTGATTGACCTACATGTATATAATCAAATTACATATTATGGATTATGTTCACTTTTTACTTTCTTATGTAGAAAGAATAAGTATAGAAATCATGAATAGAATATCGATTGCTAATTTATAATGGATGTAACCGTTTCGAAGTACCCTGAGTACGATTTGACTATTATTATAGCGATATTTATATGTAGGTCGCAATTATTGAAAACTACCAAGCGCAGAATAGTAGAATTTCGTATTTGAGCCACAGATTTATTTGCGAAGAGCTGATTAGTTTTTGGTATAATTGCAGTTTTGTCATTTTTTCGGTATTTCCAAAATGAATGCATTTAGTAAAATTCAAAATGAACGATATTAAAGATTTTAACAACTTTTGTTTAAAGTTTTCAATAAGAAATTATTTAAAATTCATAGTCGCTCCCATAGCAACCAACAGATATTTATTGAGTACTATGTATAATACGTTTTTAAAACTGAATAGCCTTATATATTAGTTGTACTAGACCTAAATACATTATAAATGCATAGATCATGATTTTGTTTTATTATAATTAATTGCATGTAAGATCGCATGTCTTTTATTCAATTGAAATCTAATTTACATCCTGAGTAATTAATAAAGAATGTAAAAATAATATTTCTTTGTGTTTCAAGGTTCTCGAATGAACAACGTCTGCGATTCCTGCAATTTGTAACTGGTACGTCGAGTATCCCCTACGAAGGTTTCGCCGCATTGCGTGGTAGTACCGGCCCCCGAAAATTCTGCATCGAAAAATGGGGTAAACCAAACAGTTTACCGCGAGCCCACACATGTTTCAATCGTCTAGATTTGCCTCCGTATCCAACGCCAGATGTGTTGTACGAAAAATTGCTATTAGCTGTCGAAGAGACCAATACATTCGGTATTAATTAATTCATAAGTTAGGATTTTTCCAAAGAAGGTGGTACAGTTTTGGGAAAGCTGCCAAAAATCGTTTTATATTCACTGTACTTAACCAATTTTTTACATAACCTTAAATTGTGTGCAACTACAATTATTAACTAGTAAGAGTGAAAGCCAATCAGGGTAAATGATTGATAATTAACGATTTATTGCTTATTGTTCTGTAAAAATTAAATTAAAAATTTTATATATCAACAACTGCCATTGCACTGGCTTGTACATAAAATGTTCATTGTTATAGTGAGATGTTTTAGTCATTAGTTTCATAAGATAGCACAATTTTCTTTTTTTTTTTTTGTAGAAAATTCGCACCAATACTCATTTTCATTAAGATTTTACTCGATTTATTTGTACGGGTTGCTATTATTAACATTAAATGAATAAATAAAAATGTATACACGTAACGAACAAAACCGTCCTATTGGTTTGTATCCAGAGTTCTGACAATACGAAGAAGATAAACTTTTGAATGTTTTGATGAGAAATCAAAAATGAGAAAGAAAATGTTTTGGTTTTTGATGAACTATGTTACCGTTAGTTTTAATTGTTGACCTCTTTAGATTAGATACAAGTGATCAGAAAGAACTAGTCATTAGTTGTAAAGCTAATCAAAATCGATTGATTGATTCAATATCGCTTGAAATGTTCGCCTTATAAATAATTTTCACGAAATGTATGAATGATTTTAAAATGTTTGCTTTACCATATTTGCATATTTAAATGAATTATATATGTAGATACATAATTTATTATTATTATTATTATTATCCTTTTTTGTAATGTACGTAATAATATATTTTAGTTCATAATTGAACTGTTTTGTAACATTCCAAACAAATATAATATTTGTTGTTTAATTATACACACGTCTTATATCTGTTTCTCTTCAACCTAAAAAATGAATAAGGCGCTAGCAATCCAATGAGGATGCTCACACTCTTTGTGCATATTTGGAAATGTTTTCGGGGATAGTTTTAGTAAAATAGAATCCCGGGAAAATATTCTGCAAGTATTCAGGTAAAAATACAAATTTATCTAATATTTTATCTTTATTTTCCCAAAAAAATAAAAAATTCTTTTTAAAATTCAATATTGAATGGGTAATATTTATGGTGTTTGAATTCTGTTGATGGACACACCCTCTCATTACAATTTAAACTATCTAGGTAGGCTGTTTCGTCGTCGGTAAGTTTAAAATCGAATATGTTGATGTTGTCAATAATTCGTGATTTCGTTACTGATTTTGGTACAATTGCTATACCAAGGGATACCTACAAACCAAACAAAAGTAATTAATATCCGACATAAATCAGTGTAATCACTGGTTAGCAAAGTGTTGCCAACTATCGTTGTGGAAAAAGTAATAGACATATTAAGAATGGATAGTATTTTCGATTCTTGTTTTTTTCTGTCAATGTTTCCAAATTGTATTATTTCTGTAATCAGAACTTCTAAAACTATTTAGTAGTAGCGGTGTTCAGATGGTTATAATTTAAAATAATTGAATTTAAAAATTGTTATTTTGAACAGTATTTACTAATTGCTAAAAAATGACATTAGCAACTGTTTCTTAGCAGTTAGTAATTTTGAATTATAACAATCACCATATAAACACCGATGATAAAGGAGTAATAATAAATTTTTGATATGCCAACAGAAATATTATTTTAAAGGAATCTGTAAACCCCGAAAATATAATTCATGCTTATCAGTTTCTACAGTCAGCCATAATAATTAGGCTTGGGTCGATACTCAATTTCCGATACTGTATCTTAATATCAGATACTTTATGATTCTTTAATATTTGGAATACAATTTTGCTAAATTTGCACACAAAGAACCAATTTAGATCAATAATTGCACAAAGTAATATTCAAATTTGCTACGTTTTTTTTTCTCTCAATTTCAAATATATATTTGCAGAAACATGACTATAACTTTTTAAACATAGAAAATAAACGGAACTTCAAAAACATTGTTAATTATGAAAATTGCTCCTTATGAAGTAGAATTTAAACTTATGCCATTTTTTTTTTTTTTTCAAACAAATTTAGCTGTTTACATTTTCTGCGAATAAGGTTGTTCTTGCACACGTGAAAGTGTGAGTAGAAACAGCGTTTTAAATGTTCCTATCGCAATAGTAAAATGTATCTGATGTTTTTAGAATCGGAATTTCGCCAATAACGGCAGATAATTGATACTGAGTATCGGTATCGCCCCAAGCTTAATCAGATTTTGTCATAAATTTCAAATTTATATCTTCAAATAAATTATGTTTTAAACAATAAATTACAATAGTCTAATAACACAAAAATCTTGCAAAACAAAAATTAATATAAACTCACGTTGGAATAAACTTGTTATATCTATTTTTATTACAACAAAAATTTAATATTTATTATTTAGTTATTGTATAATTTTCTCATTTATTTTGCGTAACAAGAAAAAATACCCTTTGCTTACCAAATATCGGAGTATCACTTGAGCCGGAGTTTTGCCATATTTTTTCCCGATTTCTGATACATATAAATCGTTAACGGTAGGTTGAGGCTTGCCTGCTATACCCGCAGTTTGAGCTGGTCTACCCAATGGACAAAATCCTGTCACGATAATATCACGCTGGCGGCAGAACTCAATATGTTTCTTTTGATTTAAATTCGGATTACATTCAATTTGATTATTTACTGGTTTAATGCGACAATGTGCTAATAGCCTATCGATTTGTTCACTATTGAAATTTGACAGACCAATGCTGCGAACCAGTCCTTGATCAACACACTCCTCCATACCTTTCCATGTTTCCAAGAAATCAACATCGCTAAATTGTGGTTCACCATTTTCCATTGGAATTAAGTCACCGCCTTCCTATCGAAAATAAACATAAAGAATTTTTATAAAAGAAGGTTTATTTCGCAGCTATACATTTAAATATTATATTTCATTAATTACAAGTTAGGAGAAATGCGTATAAAGAAAGATTGTGAAGTTGTACTTACTTTAAAACCATACGGCCAATGGACCAAATATAGGTCTAAATATTTCAAGCCTAAATTTTCCAAAGATTTTTTAGCAGCCGGCACAACTAATTCGCGGGAGTGAAACGTATTCCATAGCTATATAAGTAAACAAACGGGTACGGTTACATAGAATTTTACTGGAAAAATATAGGTTTTTGCTTTAAACATGATTTGTTTGGGTAATTTCTTTTTTTTTCACCAAACGAAATATTGTAACCAAGAAATTATTTGGGATTCCCTGAATCAATATTAACTATTTATGCGATATCGTCGGTCATACTATTTGAAATTTGCTTTTATTTTGTTTGTTTTACGCCATTTTGTGTTTAGTTCCTACTAAAAATATATTTGTCATTGGCTCGGAATTTGGTGTTGGAACCTATTTCTTAGCTGATTTAACAGAATATTAATAATATTTTCGTTGGCATCATCAATTGGCTCTTCATTCAAGTTAAATACAAAATTCAAAAATAACACAGCCCACCAAAAAAAGAGCCCAAGTTTTTCATGTAAAATTGGATTAGAGTGTTGTGACGCAGTTATCTAAACACACTGGGTAAGGTTTGTTGAAATCAAAACGTATCCTAGGGCAGTTAAATGAAAAATTACATATTTTTGAAGAAAAGTCTGATCTTTAATTCTTGGTTTTACCATTAAATGCATGTTCAATATAATTTAAAAAAAAAACAAGATTTGGTACGCGTAAAACGCACTAATGCGTAGAGCTCGCCTTTAGGTAACATATGCGTTGCGAGCAATGGTATTTAATAATTATGGCCTTTTGGTTAACAATTTGAAAAAATATTATAGATATAAAAACTTCTACAATTTTCTGTAGATTATTTTGATAAAAAAAAAAATTCAGTGCATATTATAAAATTCAAAATTATAATATTAAATAATTTTATTCGGGCTTTTGGTTAACAATATGAAAAAATCGTATAGACAAAAATATCTTAGAATTTTGAATAGAAGAGCAGTATAAGGGGGGCTCCAAATTTAGGGGCCCCTATAACTCGGGAAATATACGGGCGATTGGATTTAAACTGCGAGCGGATTCAAATGGGATGCCAAATAATTACCATGTTCACATGGTGGATCGAATACGGTATTGAATTCGATATCGGTATTGAATCCCGCATGTGAACACAAAAAACAAGGATTGGATTGACTCATTCCAATCTCATTTTTAGTGGGACTGGATTGAAATGAGACATGCGCAGTATCGTGACAGCAGAGGCGTCGATAGGCCATTTCAGAGGGGGCGCACGTACCCTCTTTTTTAAACTGCGCCCTGCCTGTTTCTCCCAAAATGTATTCTTTAAATATAGACACCTACGTAATATTATCACAAATTCACATATTGTATGACGTAAATTGTAATCGGTAAATTTTTGCGCCCCCACGAATTGTAATCCTAACGACACCCATGAATGACTGCTGTCATCAGTTGACGACAGCGCATCTATCGGGATTTTTAAGAACTTGTAATCCTATTGAAATTCAAATTCAATCTCGGACTTGTGAACACATGAGGAACGTACTCAGTTGAATCTCGAATTCAAGTAATATGTGATTATTTTTCTCTAACTAGTGTTGTTTAAACAAAAAGTAACAAGAGTAATTCTTTACTTCTGGTTAAGATATTGTTTTCAAAAATAGGAGGTGCACACCCTATTTATATATATATATATATATATATATATATATATATATAAATATAGATATATATATATAGATATATATATATATATATATATATATATATATATATATATATAGATATATATATATATATATATATATATATATATATATATATATATATATATATATATATTACTCCTAAAGCGTTCACACATATGTATATATATATATATATATATATATATATATATATATATATTTATATATATATATATGTATATATATATATATATATATATATATATATATATATATATATATATATATATATAGATATATATATATATATATATATATATATATATATATATATATATATATATATATATATATAGATGTATATATATATATATATATATATATATATATATATATATATATATATATATATATATATTACTCCTAAAGCGTTCACACATATGTCATCTCGACAATAGTCTTATTTGATTCGGGGATAGTCAAAAAGTGTATTTCCGTTAAAATCACGCGTATCAATTTCATTGAATTGTCATGATTACAATACTTCCTTTTAGAATTCGTCGAAGAAAATAAATATATATATATATATATATAATAATACTTAATTACTTTACTAGTAACAAACAAATCTTCGCGGGTAATAGTAGCATCTTCAATTTTTTCTTTAATACCAATGCCAACTTCACGTTCATTCGCATACATAAACGCGCAGTCGATATGCCTGTAGCCAACTTCAATTGCGTCCTTGACTGCACGACCAGCCTCGCCTGATTCGGACTAAACAGAAAAATACGCACATGGTATTTTTAGAAAGGTTCAAAATAGTATCCACTCTATTATTTACCTTATACGTTCCTAATCCTATTATAGGAAAATTGTAACCATTGTTTAATTTTAGAAGTTTATTGGACATTTTGATTTGTTTATCGTTGTTTCTTAACAAAAGTTTGCGTATGCTTCTTATGCTACTATCTACTTCTATTAATTTATGTGTGAATGTATTCCTCACAATAGGCATCTTTTTTTGGCCTAACCACAGCTAACTCGGTTGGTGCTTTCAGTAACTTGTGCCTTCGAGTGGCGGGTTACTCCAAAGAGGTTAGCGCTGGGTTACTGATAAGTCTAACCCTGCTCTGCAGTAGGGTTACGCATGCTGGGTTACGGGTTGCTGCATTTGCCGCCATTTGACAGTTCTATTTGAAATGGCATCAGTAAATAGTGAATATATTTGTGAAAAATGTGGAGTGCAAGGAGATCTTGGTTTTATTGAGAGGCATATTCAAACATTTCAAATCTTTGAGGGTAAGCTTATATATATCTAAATATATTTATAGCTTATATATAGATATTGGAGGTTATGTTTTGTTTGTTATTTATTATAGGAGCTGATGAGAATCAAACGAATGCTGTAAACATTCAAATCAATAGTAATGGTATGTAATTATTCAGAAACAAAAAAAGAAATTATATATTTATTTATTTATTTTGTAGATGAAAATGATGTTGAAGCAAGTTCTTTCTTAATTTGGCCGTAAAAATTAAAGCCAAGAGTCCTCATCATCAGATATATTGTAATAATATGATATGTTGTAATAATAATTCAAGATCAAATGTATTTAAAAGTATAGAAAATAAAAACATAAGCCTACTTTTTGAAAACATTTAGCGCTTAAATTTAAATTGAATCTTTCAATAACCTGTCCATTTCCCTGGGGTTACTGACGGGTTACCGCCATATTGTAACCCGTGCCAACCACTTCTCCAACCAAATCCTACCCGGGTTGGCCCAAAAAAAGATGCCTAATGTGAAGATTGTTTTTTGATAAAATTATGTATTGCGGGTTGCTGAACAAATTTTAGTATAATTTCCAAAAATATTTCATGTAATATACATATATCGTTTTATTATTATTAATACTCGTTTATAGAAGGTTTCGTTTATATCAATTTCGTTAATTTTCCCACCGATATTTCTTAAATGCGTCTAGTGGCCAGTAGCGGTACTCTATTCAAGAGCGCTACGGTTTAAACCGGTGCCATAATAACATGCGGCGATAAAGCAACTCAATTTTTATTTTTTGCTAAAAATATAGCTTAGTTTTGTATTGCAAGTAGTTTATATTTAGGTACAATATATTGTTATAAATGTGCTTAGAATATTAACAAGTGTTTATTTTTGTCAAATATCGAATTGGCAGTTAACTGTCACTTGACGGTTGTCAAAAATGTGCCATTATACACTGTATAAAAACGACAGAATTTAGCGAAACATAGAATTGAAAATAAAAGAATAATATAGACTGATGTGGTTTGATTGAGCAGCTCCTGAGAAAATGATAAATTTAAAAATTCTTATAGTGGTACATAGTTATATCCAAGAGATGGCAGCTGGTAGCGCTGGTTTCGTTTAGTGAAGTAAATAATAGCGAACGGCAACGGTCTTCCAACCGTCAGTTGCATCACGGCAGCCTTGCTATTATTGCGGGCGCATGTGGTTTGAACTAAAGTGAATCTCATGTTTTGTGCAAAAAAGCGGTTATTATTTCTGAAATATTGTCCGTGTTGACCTGCATTTGAAAATTATTTATTTCGTGTATTATGCGTACTAAAATATCGTTTATATTTCGGCCAAGTTACATGTTATGACAGGAAACTATTGAAAAGTTTGCCCCTCGTTGGTGGGAATTTTATCTGAAACGGATGTGAAGCAGCTGTTTCGGGGGACTAGTTATAGTGGTGCGATTGTCATATTGCAAATAAGGGATTTTTTTAATATAAACTGGTGTTCAGTGGTATTATAAGACTGTACATGACACCTAAAACGAGAGTTTGTGCTTAGCAAATTTCCATTGAATATATCTTTGGGAAATTAGAAAATAATATTTGTGTGTTTTATGAACTTGTTGTTCTTGTGTATTGTTTAACATTTGGATATTAGTTTAAATAAATAAACATGAGTTTAAATATGTGTGCTGCTGATATTTTGGCTGACATCAAAACCACTGGAGACGGGCTCCTTAACATCTCCAAAGATCGTCTAGCCCTTTTGATCCGGAAGGAAACAATTTACGACATCTACCATGTAGAACAAACTCCGTTTGCAAGGTAAATTTTCCACTTAATCTTAAACTAAATCGGAATTGCTCATATTTATAAAGAACTTTGATCATATATCTTTTTATACAATACAGTCCAGTCAACACATAGATATGTTTGCTTTTGTTATTAACTAACTGTTCTACGAATGCATATGGCATATGCTATCAAAAAGATAAGATTTGATGAACACCCAGAAAGTCTACTCATACATAAAATGATGTAAATATTGTTCTGGAACCTGCTTTTGTTTATTACACATAATCCGGTTATTTTGTTTTTATAATTTATTGGCATTTTAATATACATACATGTTTTTTAACCAAATGTTAGGATATCTTACCAAATTTTTGTTGGAAAACAACATATTTTTCTATTTGAATCGTTTATAACTTCCAGTGATATTAGAATCGCTAGTAATTGAAAAAATAATATCTTTACATTCTATTTGATTGGTATATTTTGCTGAATCATAGATAAAATTAACAAAATGAAAATTAGCGACCTTCTAACTGTAAGCAAACTCGATCAACTTTCATCTTTTAGAATTCTATATAGTTTTATCATTTATAAATTGATTAACTTTGTTATTTATCAAGGTGCAAAGTTCCACCTATTGTATTGTACAATAGTAATCAATTTTGCGTTTTATTATTAGATATTTATAAATTATAATACACACTCCTTGTTTTTATCTTGGTAAATTTACTAGATAAGGACAATGTTTTACTCTCTTATACGTAATGTATAAAGGAAAGAATACTGATCACAAACAAGATTTGGTACGCGTAAAACGCACCAATGCGTATAGCTCGCCTTTAGGTATGATATGTGTTGCGTTACAGTGGTTTGTAATTATTATGGCCTTTTGGTTACCAATTTGAAAAAATGGGTTGTATCCAACGCGGGACTTTCTTTTACGTAGTTTTCATCAATATTCATTGATTATAAAAATATAATATAAAGAAATAATAATTCAACAGAAACAATATAAAAAACTTAGCTTACCTTATATAAATGAATGGGTTGAAAATTATACCAATACCAATTTGTAATGGTAAACGTAAACAAGATTCTCATAATTTTCGGTAGAGGTTTTCTCGTAACTGGTACATTTATTGAAGAAACTTTTCAAACAAAAGTTGTGCGAAATATTAATATCTTTCATTATGAACATTACTATTTTTGCCGTAAGTGCAGCCGTTCTAGTGATATTGGAGATAGAACAAAAAATGCATAGAGTAAACATGCACTGCCGGTTTGAATATTCTTTTCAAAAATAGGAGGTGCACAACTAGACCATATACAAGTCTTAAGTTTGAAGTCTCATAATTTTACGTTGGACAGTTTCGGCTCTAGAGCGTTCACATACACACACACGCACACACACACACACACACATTCGATTCAGGGAAGCTCAAAACGTGTATATCCGTTGAAATCTCGATTTCGATTTTTTTGGTGATCCCTATACTTACTTATTACTCTGTAAAAGAAAGTAAAAAATGTTATAGATATAAAAGTCTTACAATTTTCTGTAGATTATATTGATAAAAAAAAACATTTTAGTGCATATTTTAAAATTTAAAATTATGGTTAATAATTTTTTTCGGGCTTTGGGTTAACAATATGAAAAAATCTTGTAGATATAAAATATCTTAGAAGTTTTAGTAGAATTTTTGAGTTTTTTAATTATTTTTATAAAGGCAGTATTAAGGGTATATTTTTGGATTCAGGGCGACGAGACAAACACTTTTTGTTTTATTATTATAAATTCTTGTAGATATAAAATATCTTAGAATTTTTAGTAGAATTTTTGAGTGTGTTAATTATTTTTATAAGGGCAGTATTAAGGATATATTTTTGGATTCAGGGCGACGAGACAAACACTTTTTGTTTTATTATTATAATTTTTTTGATCCGAGAATGCTACAGACACATGACCGAATGCTTTAGCTTCTTCGGTACTTCGTACGGCGAGCTAAAAATAAATTAATCTAGACATTAAGAGAAATATTCGTTTTAAGGGTCCCTGAATCCATTTAGACGTTACAGCCAATTCCATTAAACATAGAAATAACAAGTTTTGAATTAAAGATTAGTTTGTATCACTTATTTTTGAAGGGAATATTTTAACCGGAAGTACTCGTGTCATATTTTGCACATCTCAAATAGGACACGAGTTAGAGAAAAAGTGAATCTTATAAAAATTTCTAACCACTTTTGTTTGAAAATAACTGTTATATACCTTTACGTGTCCTTAGTTACCACACATATTGCTAATATTTCATGGCAGTGATAGAATGAATTTAAAACGCAATATACATATATAGTGAAAAGTAAGTCTTTTTTTACAATTGTATAGAATATGTTTATATTGGTTTGTAAATATGTAACCTCTGCACATACAATATTTACGTTATTTTTCGTCCGCGATCATAGCCTACTTTCTCTAAGAGGGACATCGTGTCTCGATATTATTTTTCTCGTATCGTTAATAATTGAATAAACAAGTTTGTTGGGTTCTCTGATGCTCATTTCATGCCATGATTATAAAGCTTATTTTCTCTGGCGACTTGCTAGTGATCTCTTTGTTAGTTTCAGTTCCGTGTCTCGTCATTATACGCTGTTGAATTTAAATATTTTACTGCGATTAATAAAATTTAGCGTGAAATTAATATTGCCCATAAAAATGTTGATAATAATATAGTTTTACTTGCGGCTAAATTATTATTTTAACAGTCTGCAACAATAATGGATGGAAATTGGATCAAATAATTACTAACATTAACATCATTCGTTTGTTTGTGACATGGACGTTAATATCATAAATTAATTGAAATTGCTCTTCGAATTGTTTTCTTTTCAAAACAATTCAATTCTATTTCGGTTTGTATATTTATGCTGCATATAGTAATTATAAATATGTACCTGCATTTTGGGTAGTTGGATCCTAATTTATATACAATCATTTACAACTTGGCTTATCTATTTTGAATCACCCTTCGTATTCCTGTCGTAAAGCTGATATTATTCTTGGTCTACTCGGCAAATTTTTATGACACTCTTAGCATTCGGATTAAGATATGCAATGGTGGCAAATACAATTGAATAGGTAGATATGACAACCATGGAAATAAAGACAACATTTCATTTGTACGACACTATATAGTGACAAAAGTATTATATTATAGATTTGGCAAGCTTTATAATGATAATAAAATTACATTTGTACGACACTGGTGACAAAGAAATTGGTAAAGTTAAATGTGTCGGATTTCATCTCTAGTTTTAAATTATAAATTTAATATTCTTATTAAATCAATTAATTTACAGAATTGTTGGTGATTATTGAATAGGTGGTATGACAACCCTGGAAATAGCGACAAATTAAATTTGTGCGATTCTAATAGTGACTGTTCTATGAGTGAAATCCATGTTTAATGTTTAAAATATTTATTTATTTATTCAAATATTGATATATTGATTAAATATCGCATCACTGCTATATGGATATATTATCGATATATTGAATAACTTGTCATTAATTTAAAAATGAATAAGGTTATTCGATATATCGATACCATATCGCACATAATTGTAATCAATTTTAGTTTAGGTTTATAATTTATATAGTTATTTATATTGATATTTATATTGATATTTATAATTTTGATTGTTTATACGATCACGATACGATATGAATTTTAAATATATATAAATATATATATATATATATATATATATATATATATATATATATATATATGTATATATATATATATATATATATATATATATATATATATATATATATATATATATATATATATATATATATATATATATATATATATATATATATATATATATATATGTATATATGTATATATGTATATATATATATATATATATATATATATATATATATATATATATATATATATATATATACATATATGTATATATATATATATATATATATATATGTATATATGTATATATGTATATATATATATATATATATATATATATATATATATATATATATATATATATGTATATATATATATATATATATATATATATATATATATATATATATGTATATATGTATATATGTATATATATATATATATATATATATATATACATATATGTATATATATATATATATATATATATATATATATATATATATATATATATATATATATATATATATCGATGTATCAATATGTTTTCGATATGGCTATATTATAATTGAATCGATATGTATCGTTCGATTTAGTTTTAGAAAATGTTAAATATACGATTAAAAATGAAAAAAGAAACTTATTTTCTAAAACAAATACTTAACTACAAAAAATGTACGTCGCACATGTCGAAAAATATCGATATATAACGAGTATGTTGTTCGTGTATCGATACAAACAATTTAAAAAAATTATCCGATAACGATATATCGCATCGAACTACTTACCTCTACTTTTTGTTTGCTGATATATTGATTTATTTAAATATTCATATATTGAATATATAATATTTAGATACATCGATACAATATTGAAAAATAAATTTAAACGCACAGCGCCCTACTAGTGACAAATATCATTGAATAAAGAGTTTTGTGAATCACACTGGTGACAAAGTAAATTATATTGTGTTTTCATCTCTAGATCTAGATTATAAATTGAATATGTCAATAATTTTGAAGAATTCTATTGAAAATGCAGGCATAATGCATTTTAAGATGTTTTTTTTACGTGGTCGTAAATTTAATAATAAAGAAATATGAATGAATTTAACGATTAGAAGTCGTTGATGTAAATTGTCATTGGTGGCTATATAGTTGGCACGGGTCCCCAGGGCCAAGTTTACTATCGGCAGACGCCGGCGCCGGCGTCGCATTTTTATCAGGTTATTGACCGTAGATACCTACAACATATGCTTCTATATTATAGTGTGCAGTTTTGGCATATATGCTGACTAAAAGCTTATTTGCTTTGGCAGCGAAATCATCACTTATATATGTACAAGGAATTTCCATATGGATGTAATAAGTCAACATATTTACAATAGTACTTGTTGTAAGATGTGCAGTGTCAGCGCTATTTCATATCACAAGAATGTTGTTGATTGTTGAGCAATATTATCTCGTGTTACATCTACACACTTTTCATTTGAATGAGGTGCTTCTGTGTCTTAACATTCTTGGACGATGATTCAAAGGAAATTGTGGAATTATAAAAAAATCTTAACACAATGTTTTAACGGAAATACACGGTTTAAGCTTTTTTATACCTATATTGAGTATTTTCAAAAGGAGGTATCTGTGTGTGTGTGTACTACGAAATAAAAACTTATATACTTGGATGTTGGGTATCGCTCGCTCGTAAAACAAAATTTGTGCTATCTGAAGGTACCGAAGCGATTTGTATCAAATTTGCTACACATGGTCTTTGGTATCTCCTTTGAATCTGTTCGCAGTTTAAATCTAATCGCCCTTAAACTTTCGAAGTTATAGGGCCCCAAAATTTAGAACCCTCCTTAGAACTGACCCTAGAAAATATTTTGAATACACAAAAATTCTACAAAATAATCTAAGATGTTTTATGTCTACAATATTTCTTCATATTACAAATAATAATTATGAATTGAGAAATATTAAATATTTTGCTTTTTGAGTATTGCAAATTGATTTAATGACCATAATAATTAAAAATAGTTATTTTTAAATTTAGAATACATACGCGGGTTGATACGTTATCATAGAACGGGCTGTGTAGTACGCTCTGCGCTGTTTACATTTATTCGGCTTACTGAAGGCGTAAGTGCCGGTACGTATATGCTTGTTGAAAATAAAATATAAATACAGTAAATGGACAATTTTTGAGAAAACATATAAAACAAAAGTTATGATATATATATATATATATATATATATATATATATATATATATATATATATATATATATATATATATATATCATAACTTTTGTTTTATATGTTTTCTCAAAAATTGTCCATTTACTGAATTTTTATTTTTTAAATTAGTAATTTCTCGTCTCAAAATTACGAGAGAATAAATATTGCATTGCTCGTCTTGATATTTCTCGTCTTGATGAGACGAGGCCGATAAATATGCTGTATTGTGATGCTGAATTTCGCATTTCGAAATTACGAGACGAGAAATGTTACAATTCTCGTCTCACTTATGGATTCCTATTAATTAAATTGTTGTCGCAGTATCAAAAAATGTCAATATTTAAAACAAATGTGAAAGAATATTATGAGAGTTTTATCCGAACATTAATTTTATAACAAAATAAATATACCTACGTATACTTTGACTGTACGGACAAGTCCCAGTGTAGTGCACTGAAGATTTTTATGTTGGCGTTTAGTTAATTAAAAAGTTCAGTAACTAGTAAGACAAAGGTTTCATATAGGAATGTCTGTCGCCTTTGTAGATCGAAAAGAAAACATATGTCTTATTAGCTAATTCTGACAACCTTGTGCATTCCTCAAATAAATGACCTCCAGGAAAAAATACTTTTAACATCTATTGTCTGTTTCACTTATAAATTACTACCAACTGCATCTAATTAGAATAGGTGTACATATCCTGCAATTAATTTAGTACAAAAATTCCCTACCATATTTTTCCTATCATCATATTCATTATTTCCATGTTTAAATTATTAAATAAAGAAAAAAATAATACATCTCCAATTATCCAAGGAAGAAGTCTCATTATTTTGTTTAATTATAAGAAATATGTGACATTCTTGTATTCGACTAATTAAACAAATATATTTACTAACAACAAAACATAAATCATTCGCTATTTTAATGAGGAAATATTCATTTAAAATACAAACTGTATTTATAAATCAATCAATCAAAATAGGGGAAAATATATAATAAATTACATCAATAATGTAATTTTTTTAAAACATGGTTAACAATTTGTAATATTCCTTGTAAAAAGTCAAGTATATAATTCAATTGAAATCATATATTTATTTATATATTTATTGATTGATTGATTCATATTGTGACAAATGTAAGGTCACCCTTACAGGTAATGTTTAATACGTTTATAATAATGATCAAATGAAATATTTTATATTATTTATTTGATTTTGCAATTGCGAAAAGATATTTATTAACTTCCAAGGATTGAGATATGCAATAGTCTTTATGTCGGTGTATTTATCATTACTTTCGTTCTAATATGGTTTTTATTAAGTTTTACAGAATTGTGTATATTAATATATATGAAAGACAAAAGTTCTACGTCGGTCACGTTGTCGGTCTTTGTCTACAATTTATACAAACGCCTTGCAAACTACGATATAGTTTTACTATCTACCAAAAACAATATTCAGGAGTTCTCTATACATGTATTTCTGTTAAAATCTCATTTCTTTATTATTAATTGCAAGTTTATTTCCGTTGACAAAGGAAGTGTGACGCAATTTACTTCTGATTTTTAGTGTGCCGTACGAAGTACAGAAGAGCTAAAGCATTTGATCGTGTATCTGTGTCTTTACAAAATGTTCTTCTTTCGTTGCCATTATTCCAAAAATATATGTAATTACATCTTCTACTCTTCTGAAAGTACAGGAGCGATTTAAAATTTGCTACATATATTTTTCATGTAGCAAATCCAAATTTGAACTCCCTCTTACTTTAAATCCAATCGCTCCTATACTTTCGGAGTTATCGGCCGCCTAATTTTGGAGCCTTCCTTAATACAGCCATTAAAAGAAATTAAAATATCTAAACAATTTTACAGAATATTCTAAGATATTTCATATCATCAATATATTCATATAAGAAAATTATTAGAAATTATAAAATATTCATTCAAATCTCCACAAAAGATAAAGATGTTTATATTTCAACTCAAAGTGAAGTGAATAATTTATTTAAAATATTGTCATCGATGGGATATTCTATAGCGGCTAGTGCTTGTTTTATGGCAACTATACTTCCATTCAGACTTCATCCAGAAAAGAAATAACGAATGCTGTATATATATTTCAACCCAGATATAATTATTCAACTGGACTATTTCCAAAAATAGCATTTTTATCATGCTTGCGGTGTATTGTTTACAGATTGACGACGAAAAATGTCATATCAGGTAATTTACGTTTTAGATATCGGGATTCTTATTTTAAATTTTGTTAGATAAGATAACAAGGCGCAATATAAGTAATTATTACAAATAATAAATTAAATTCGTATTTAGAAACTCTAATGTAAAAGGATGATAATGGTAGACAAACGTCAAATTATCATATTGGGTCCCAATATTTAACCCCCCCCCCCCCCCTTAGAAAAATTAAAAATATTCCAAACTTCTACAACAAATTCTAAGATATTTTATGTCTACAAAATTTGTTCATATTGTGAACCCAAAGGCTCTACACAATTATTTTAAATAATAATTATGAATTTTTGAATATGCAATTTTTTGTTTTGTGAGTATATTAAAAATATATATAACGAATTGTAAGATTTATATATATATATATATATATATATATATATATATATATATATATATATATATATATATATATATATTTATATATATATTTATATATATTTATTTCAGAAAATGAAATCAAATGCCTTAATTAATTTGATAAATGATACTTGTTGGTTTCAATGTCAAACTATTTTTGTTTATTCTAATAAAAGTTATTATATTAATAATAATAGTTCTTACCGAAAAAAATAAATTAAAAATAAAGTACATGTTGAGATATATAAACATTTTATTTGAAAGAAAATATGTCTACGTGTCTCAACATGTACTTTATTTTTTTATTTCGGTAAGAATAAATATTGTTTTTGTGAAATATATATTTTATTATTATAATAACTATATTTTGTAATTGTTTTATGTTTATGTTTTGACGAAGGTATAAACTATACACCGAAACGGCGTAATTGGGGTTGTTTGATTTACTTTCAAGTTTTATCCGACGAACCATCTTTTATAATATTATAAATTAAGAGATGATACAAACCACCAAAGTGTTTCACTGGTGACTTGGCTTATTGGCGCAGGGTTTATGATCCAACTTTATTCGTTCGGTATTTTGGCACAAGCCTGATAATACAGCCCTAAAGGCACAGTTAACGTTTTTTTTAAATAAATGTATTTATCAACAATACTTTCTCATTGATTTTTTAGTGTGAAACTGTCTTCTTAAATCAGGTTTAGTTGCATTTTACATATTAATTTTCTGTGTGCCAATTAACCGACTGATTTTGACGGCCGTATGATTATAATCTGACTGTGCGCCAAACTAGTGCCGTTGTGGAATCACTGTTTATATAATATAATAATAAGTATTGCCAACGTGAGAATGTGACCCAACCCGAGTGCGATCACAGCGCTTTGTGCCGCCATGAGCGATACGTTCACAATCTGAACTGAACAGGCTCTTGCTCACATAAATCTAAAACCTCTCGACTTCGAACTAGACAAGGGAAAGAGGACTCTGGCACCAGGTCAGACGGTTACTCCAATAGATCAAGTCGCATAAAATGAAATAAAGAATCGATCAGGAAAGGAACAGCATTCTTGTTGCGCGCTATTCCCACCCTCTGCTCCCCCTCGCTTCTCGGTCTATAGACAACGTCACATTCTATCTCTGGCACAGTTTATACCTTCTCTGGTAATTCACATAATACCAGAGAGCAGAGACCAGAGACCAGACCAGCTGCCTATTGCTGCTGTGTTGTAGACGCATTTTGCGAACGCAATTAAAGTTGACCGCATTCTAGGGATCATGACCTATGTTATAGGTATTATATCTATTTATGATTATTTACTCTTTTATACCCATCCTTGCGGGCATTTTAAATAATGTAACGTTGAATAGAACGTATATTATCAACATTTTTAACTAAACGCGAATATGCTATGGGCTATTTCACACGTTTCTACGACCCGGCGAGCGAGTTCCGTGGAATTTTTCATTATCGAAGTCGGCTGTGGGCGTTGCATTACATTATAAAATATAACGATATATTTATCTTAAAAACTGGCATATTAGATTTTTACTTTCTTGGACGAAGTCTAAAAGGAAGTATCGAAAACATGATTATGTTCAAACTCGATCTTTTAACGGAAATACACAATTTAAACTTCCCTGAACTGATATTTACTATTTCCGGGATGACCTCTGTGTGTGTCGGTTAGCTATAGCAAAAACAGTGTTACATAAAAATTATATATCATCCTATTGTTGAAAACAAAATTCTACGAATTAGCTCGCCGTACGAAGTACCGAAGAAGCTAAAGCATTCGGTCGTGTGTCTGTAGCATTCTCGGATCAAAATATTTCATTAGCAAAAAGTGTTTGTCTCGTCGCCCTGAATCCAAATATATATATATATATATATATATATATATATATATATATATTTATATATATATATATTTATATATATATTTATATATATATTTATATATATATATTTATATATATATTTATATATATATTTATATATATATATTTATATATATATATTTATATATATATATATATATATAACTTATATACTTGGATGTTAGTCGTCGTTCGCATGTAAGACCAAATTTGTGCCCTCTACTCCTCTGAAGGTACCGGAGGGATTCATACCATATTTGGTACACATATTATTTGGCATCCCATTTGAATCCGCTCGCAGTTTAAATTCAAACGCCTACATATTTCCCGAGTTATAGGGCCCAAAACTTAGATCCCCTCTTAATACTGCCCTTATAAAAATAATTAAAACACTCAAAAACTCTAAGAAAATTCTACAAAATATTTTCATATTGTTAACCCAAAGCCCGAAAAAATATTGAATATAATAATTTTGAATTTTAAAATATGCACTAAAAATTGTAAGACTTTTTAAATCTATGACATTTTTACTTTCTTTTACAGAGTAATAAGTAAGTATTGTAATCATAAAAAATTTCGAACTCGAGATTTCAACGGATATACATGTTTTGACCTTCCCTGAATCGAATGTGACTATTTTCGGCATGACGTCTGTGTGTGTGTGTGTGTGTGTGTGTGTGTGTGTGTGTGTGTGTGTGTGTGTGTGTGTGTCTGTGAACGCTCTAGGGCCAAAACTGTCGAACGAAAAATTATGAAACTTCAAACTTAAGACTTGTATATACCCTAGATGTGCACCTCCTATTTTTGAAAAGAATATTCAAACCGGTAGTTCATGTTTACTCTATACATTTTTTGTTCTATCTCCAATATCACTAGAACGGCTACACTTACGGCAAAAATAGCAATATTCATAATGAAAGATATTAATATTTCGCACAACTTTTGTTTGAAAAGTTTCTTCATAAATTGTACCAGTTATGAGATAACTGCTACGAAAAAACTCAAATATCTTATTTACGTTGCCATGGTGATACCTACAATTGTGACTAATTTTATTATTTTTAAAACGAATCAACCATGAGTTACATCATTTGTTTCTTGTTTATTGAAAACAAAAACTATAAAGCATTATATTGACAGTTATCTGTATGAATTAATATTTAAAATATTGATTTCTTATTAGAATACATTGTATCAGGTAAATTATTATAGAATCAATTTATATTATATATTTGCTGACATAATTAATTAACAATTTCAGAGTTTTACTGTGAAATTTGACTGTTTAAGAGTGAATACGATAAGTACTTCAAATTCAGATCCATTATAAATTGGTATAATTATCCAGTTATTTTCATTATATATTAATATCTATCTATTGAAAACTACGTAAAAGAAAGTTGAGTGCAGGCCACTCCAGATATTTTACTTTCTTTTACAGAGTAATATGTAAGTATTGTAATCATGAAAAATTTCGAACTCGAGATTTCAACGGTTATACATGTTTTGACCTTCCCTGAATCGAATGTGACTATTTTCGGCATGACGTCTGTGTGTGTGTCTGTGAACGCTCTAGGGCCAAAACTGTCGAACGAAAAATTATGAAACTTCAAACTTAAGACTTGTATATACCCTAGATGTGCACCTCCTATTTTTGAAAGGCATATTCAAACCGGTAGTTCATGTTTACTCTATACATTTTTTGTTCTATCTCCAATATCACTAGAACGGCTACACTTACGGCAAAAATAGTAATATTCATAATGAAAAATAATAATATTTCGCACAACTTTTTTTTGAAATGTTTCTTCATAAATTGGACCAGTCATGAGATAACTACTACGAAAAAACTCAAATATCTTATTTACGTTGCCATGGTGATACCTACAATTTTGACAAATTTTATTATTTTTAAATCGGATCAACCATGAGTTACATCATTTGTTTCTTGTTTATTGAGAACAAACAAGCATTCCTTTGACAGTTAACTGAATGAATTAATATTTAAAATATTGATTTCTTATTAGAATAAATTGTATCAGGTAAATTATTATAGAATCAATTTATATTATATATTTGCTGACATAATTAATTAACAATTTCAGAGTTTTACTGTGAAATTTGACTGTTTAAGAGTGAATACGATAAGTACTTCAAATTCAGATCCATTATAAATTGGTATAATTATTCAGTTATTTTCATTATATATTATATATATATATATATATATATATATATATATATATATATATATATATATATATATATGTATATTAATATCTATTTATTGAAAACTACGTAAAAGAAAGTTGAGTGCAGGCCACTCCAGATATTTCATATTGCTAACCAAAAGGCCATAATAATTGAAAACCACTACTCACAACACCCTAAAAGCGAGCTCAACGCATTGGTGCGTTTTACGTGTACCAAATCTTGTTTACACTCTCGAAATCGGCCAATAACACAAAAATAACAGAAATATACGAAATATATTAAAATAATACTAATATAAATGATATGTATAATATAATGTTATTAAATGATATAATTTATGTATACGTGTACGTTTCCAGAATTTTGTTTTAATATGCGCAGCACCATCCCTAAATTAATTAAAAATCTGCAGTACCCTACTTTGTATGTTCTTGTACGAATATTCAAAGAATATGTAGATATTTTGTGGTATATTATTATATAATACATACATACACACGTACACACACCCAGCCTCTCGAAAATAGTCAATTTAGTATTGCTCCAAACGTGAAAATCCCAAGTTCGAAATTTTTCATGATAACAATACTTCCTTTTGAGATTCAGACTTTATCCCAGAAAATAAAAATGAAATGCTAGTGGTGCAACTGGGCATTGCACATTTATATGAACACTCACATCATTGAATATTGTTTGTTTTGTGCCTGCTGCATTTGTGCGTGTATATGAGGTCGCATATGCTGGTTTGGTGCGAGACAAAAATCACCTGGAGACGATGGTTTTACAGTTAGTTTCGTCCGGCACTGGGCTGGATGCCGGTCAGACGGTCAAACCCCGAAGCTATAAGTCAACGTGTAGTGTAGACTAGAGTGAAGTGAAGTGAGCGTATAGTATAGTGTAGCATAGCCCTTCTCTTGTGTCTCTTGCTTGCAGGCGGTAGGCACATTTGCCTATCAGCTATCAGCACAACACCGCATGATTTACACGTTCGCTCTACTCTCCTTCTCTTTGTTCTTACAATGTATTCTCTGGTTCTGGTTCCTCCGTTACGTTGCTCGATGCTCGATACTCGACCCACATCATCAGACAAGTCTAGCCAAAATAGCTACACATTTTTTCCCAGCGTTTTTTCTTTCGCTTACAACAGTCCAATTTTGTTTTTGTGATACCTGCTTAGCGTTTTTTTTTTATTTGGAATTTATCGTAATATAACTTAAATAAAAACGCATTCCAAAAGTGGTGATATAAGGATTTTATATTAAAAGTGATGTGTTTCTATTCAATTTTGAAGTTAATGCTGAAAATACATATTTAACATTTTCAAAAGGCTGGAGAGGCCTATATTTGACTTTCTTAAGGGGCTATCACACTACGAGGATATCGATAGTTTGACATGGAATTTGCGATGTTTTTTCAGTTTTCCGAAGTCATTTCTAATGTGATAGGGATCAAATAATAGGTGTTTAAATATGAAACGTGTTCGTATTCCTTGGCTTACCGGTGTCCAATTATCGACGTCTTGTGTTGTGCGCATGATCAACTGAAAGAAATGTCCCTGTTATTGTTGTTAGCTGTCAGTTGTGTTGTGTGCATTCTTTGTAGATTTATATACTGGTCGTGGGTGTTGATAATTATATTTATTTTAAAATGGCGAATGCAAGAAAGAAAATAAATATATCTCTGCTTGTTTATATATCATTTTTAAAACCAAACAGAATACCACCACCAAGTAAAGAAATTTACTAAATTTCTAATGTCAATTTGCTAATGTGATAGAAACAGATATCGATCATCGGTATCTCCTAAAGAAGGAAGACATCGATATCCTTGTAGTGTGGATACCGCCTTTATACTAGAGCCCGTGCCAAATAGAAATGTGCACGTCAATCATTTCTTGCGCAGCTACTATGAACGAGGACCCGCCTACAGTGGCACCAGCGGCGTGAATTGTACAAAATTTTGCGTTTATGCCTACATTAAATATTACTAGCTTCTTCTTCCATAAACTTTATTACTTTAAACACCAAACACCTACTTTTACTGTTTAAAATCATGTTTACTAACGAGCTTAAAAACACACAGTAATTTTCAATACTATTTGGGTAAAATCAATCGCACGTCACTGAGTCCAATATGGCCCGAGCGCATTGCATATTATTGGCCCTTTAGGAAAGAAGGAGGAGCAATACTCAAATGTGTCTTTCGCGCATGCACATTCTTATTTGGCACGGGCTCTACCACTATCTATATAATATAATATAGCTTGAAGTTCTTGCTAATTACCATGAAATAATATCAATATGTGTGATAACTAGGGAAACGTAAATATAACATGAATATGAATATTTCAGAAAATGGTACATAGGGTACAATTTTCTTTTATTAAATTAAGAATAATTTCAAATAATTATAATATTTAATATATCGAAAAGGTTTTTTCGGATTGTGAGTCCAAAAGTATTGTATTTAGTGCGATTGGGCTGGTAGCACTGGCGCTTGCCCCAGTTCTTGTTTGTTATAATTTAATTATATCCAGTGTGTTGTTAATCCTTGGTTAAACCCTCGGTTTAACCTATATGTAGTAAAGCAGATATTATTACACATGACATCGGAATTTCTACTAATGACCCATTTTATTTCCCATTTGAGTGTATGTGTATTTTACTATGATATCGGATGCTCTGACCTGATTATATCAAATCCATATTGAATTACTACATTTTTCAAACCTAATTAACGCATGATAGATTGAGTTCAAAATATTTCATATCTAGTATAGATTTTGCGAGTAATAAAATATAAAAGGAATGTTTTGTTTAATTTATGGTTAAAAAAAAAAAACAAATCTGTTGTAGAACTTTCTTATAAGTTTTAATAGTAGGTTTTTTTTAAATGCGATAGAAAAATATAAATTTTTAAATTTAACGAAATATCTCGAGCATTGATATACGGAATGTGTTTTCGTTCCATTATTCAAATGTAGCATCAAGTAATTTCAATGTTGTCAAATCTTGTCATTTCTTAGTAAGTATATAAATCTATTTTTACGTTGAACGGTATAGGCTGTAGAGCGTTCATTCACAGACACACACACACAATCTGAGACAGACATTATTAAGAATGGATTCGTAAAAGAAAGTAAAAAATTGGCAAACACGTGTTGGCTGCACAGCGTAAATAAAATTCGTCGTTTCTTACTCTTATAAAGTGAGAACTATTGGGGAAAACCCTTATCGACATAATGTATTTTTAAAAATGACGTAATATTCTTATCGCGATTTAGCGTTATATAAATGAATAAGTTTGAGAACGAGTCATACGTGAGACAAATTATAAAATTCCTTTGTTTTTTATAAAAGAAATGTATTGTTTACCGTAGTGATAAAATTGTGCAAGTAAGATTATTAGCTTTTGTATTTAAATTATTATTACGTACGACAATATTTTAGGTTGTTGAAATTTTTATAAATAATTAAAATATCTGTTGTGGCCGGCACAAGACTTTCATATAAAAACTGTGGTTGCTATAGAAACGTCTATGAATTTCAAATACCTTTTCTTACAAATGGTACACTTTTTGGAAATCTTTTCACACAAAAGTTGTTCAAATCTTTAATATCGCTCATTTTGAATTCACCTACTTTTTAATACAGCGATTTTGGAGTAACAGAAAAATCAATAAGAATATAGATCTTCTTACAGCAGTGCGTTTAGGACCAAATCCAATCAGCTGAAATACGAAATATCGCTGTTTTGCACTTAGTAGTTCTTAAGTAATGCGATCTAGAGGGACAGTTATATCCAATAAAATTTAGTAATCGATTTTTCGTGTTTCCTATACTTTTTACTTTCTTATACGAATGCATATAAGGAAGTACGGCAATCATGAAATATTTGGAACTCAAGATTTAACGGAAATACACGTTTTACCCATTCTAGAATAGTTTTTATTTTCGAAATGATGTCTTTGTGTGGGTCTGTCTGTGATCGTTGTTAATGTTTAAATTATATATCTTTCAATTTAATACTTGTATGGGGTCCGGAAGGACACCTATTTTTGAAACAATATCTAAATCGGTAGTAATAATTTACTCTTGATACTTTATCAATATCACGAGAACGGTATGTGTTAGAGAAAATTGATTGCTATAAAAGTTAAAGATATTAAAATTCTAGCAATTTGTCTCAACAAACTTTTTTTCTTCTAAAGTTGCACCATTTATTGAGAAATTGCTTTATAAAATAGACTTTTTACGTTTACGTTTCCCTATAGTTACAGTACATATTGACATTGTTTCATAGCAATCGTAGAATCAATTTAAAATAAAATAAAGAAATATTATATATAGATATAGTGACAGAATAAGAAAGTCGTAAGATGGTCACTCCAGATTTTTATAAGAAATTTGATAACAATTTAATATTTTATGTTTCCTTGAATATTGCTGTTTCCAGAATTACGTTAATTCCGAGTTTTAAGGTATATTAGAAGGTGTAATTTTAGAGGGGCCACCGAACCTCCACCACTGCATTTTCTTACTTATTTTTCTAAGTAACCAACAGTAACATTATCTATATTACAAAATATTCCTGGAATTTTGTGTAATTAAATTAACTTCTAGTTATTACAAAAGAATTTAAATTCCTAGTAGCATTAGCATGAAAGTAATTAAATTATGTATCTAATGATATAAAATATAATAATAATAATAAAAGGGCCTGACTATCTTAGAGGATGTCTTGTAACATAATTTTCTCATGAATACTCACCGACCGTGCTAGAATAAAGCTACATAGAGAGTGCAACAAGCGGAACAGCACCGGAAAACGTGTTAGAAGCGGAAACATCACATAGTGCAACTCTTTATTTTGAGAATTATAGTTATTGTCACTGCTATCACACAAGCGGCACACTGCACTTCTCGTCCACATATATAGATGAGAAATTACATTCTCAGATTTATCCTGTCTCCATGACATTGTGTTGTTAGTGTATTTCCTGAAAATTATAAGCGTCATAGACTATATAACAATAGCTCTACTCTGAATTGAATAAGCGAACATTTTAAACATTGTAAAGAAATGTAACTTGCACTTTTGTCGCGTTAGTGTCTAGTTTTTTTACTCTGGCGACTTTTGGTTTTAGCTAGATGTTATGTTAAATTAAGATTGAATAAAATAATTAAGATTGAAAATAATAAGCATATTGGTATTACTGTGGAGTATTGGTATGTGATAGTTTATTTGGGATATATATTTCTAGTGAAAACTACGTCGAGTGTAGGTCACTCCTCCTTTTTACTTTCTTTTACAGAGTAATAAGTAAGTATTGTAATCATGAAAAATTTCGAACTCGAGATTTCAACGGATATATATGTTTTGACCTTCCCTGAATCGAATGTGACTATTTTCGGCATGACGTCTGTGTGTCTGTGTGTGTGTCTGTGAACGCTCTAGGGCCAAAACTGTCGAACGAAAAATTATGAAACTTCAAACTTAAGACTTGTATATACCCTAGATGTGCACCTCCTATTTTTGAAAAGAATATTCAAACCGGTAGTTCATGTTTACTCTATACATTTTTTGTTCTTTCTCCAATATCACTAGAACGGCTACACTTACGGCAAAAATAGTAATATTCATAATGAAAGATAATAATATTTCGCACAACTTATGTTTGAAAAGTTTTCTCATAAATTGTACCAGTTATGAGAAAACTGCTCCGAAAAAACTCAAATATCTTATTTACGTTGCCATGCTGATACCTACAATTGTGACAAATTTTATTATTTTTAAAACGAATCAACCATGAGTTACATCATTTGTTTCAAACAAACAAGCATTACTTTGACAGTTATCTGTATGAATTAATATTTAAAATATTGATTTCTTATTAGAATAAATTTTATCAGGTAAATTATTATAGAATCAATTTATATTATATATTTGCCGACATAATTAATTAACAATTTCAGAGTTTTACTGTGAAATTTGACTGTTTAAGAGTGAATACGATAAGTACTTCAAATTCAGATCCATTATAAATTGGTATAATTATCCAGTTATTTTCATTATATTATATATATATATATATATATATATATATATATATATATATATATATATATATATGTATATTAATATCTATCTATTGATAACTACGTAAAAGAAAGTTGAGTGCAGGCCACTCCAGATATTTTCATAGTAAGAACAGAAGGACATGAAAAAACAAAAGTTATAAATAATAATTTTGATATTTAAAGCATTGCATTGTAGCGATCGCATTAATAGACTGGCTATTGTTGCAATCAAAACTTTATGGGAATAAAACCCTTCTATTTTTTGCAAATATTCCAAAAAATATTTAAGGGTCGTATGTAAAAGGGCTGTTGAAAAGAATAAGCAATAAATACATATTATGGTAATTAATTTCATAAAAATAATACAGTACTATAAGAATTGCTGATATAAATTAAAATATCCTCATGTCAATGCCTTTAAATGCGAACTTATGTTATTGTATATCTATTTAGTTTTTTATTTTGATGCACACAACGCAATCTCTTGATACGATTCTGATAACATCATGCCATCATTTTCCAGGAAATATGCCAATCTAAAATGTTATAGTAATACGATAATTTATCAGTTAATCTATTATATCTACAAAATCGAAGTTTCACGTGAAATTATCTACTTTTATTTTTGTGTTAAATCTGTGAAAGTTGAAACCATTTCAATCCAATATAACCTCTAACCCAATTCTTTGTTTTGCTCTAACCGCTTTCAAACGATAAAGGTCAGCTGTCTGCAAATTCGCTATCCAAATCGATCGATTTGAATGATTTGATGATGCAATTAACAATACAAATAGTTTTATTTATCTTGATTTGATTTGATTATGGGCCCACTCATCTCTGGTAATGCGCCGGGCCCTGTATTGGACGAACCTATGTTGCCATCATAGACCGAAAGACCACCTCCGGTTTGATTTATTGTTCGTTAATCTCATTTGTGGATATGTCGAACTGGCACAACTACAGGAGACAACAAGCTGTTTAGAATAATATAATGTCATACTATGTTCATTTTATGGGGAACTCGGTTATACATACTGTTGCGATGAAATGATTTATTTATAGTAAACTGTCATATTTGACTTATGAAGTCGTGTAATATATAATTTATTTCTAAGTGTGTCGCTGTGTCGGACTAGAGATGAAATTGAAATAATGGTTGATTTGTGGGATGGGATATCTCCAGTTCGGACTGTTCTGCATTTGATATTTAGGGGAAGCCATTAGTTTGCGCGCGCAGTTTTCAATGTTCTCTTGGCCAATGTCCTTTAAAAAGGACGGCATTTTCTTTTTGGAAATAAAAAATAAATTTTACTATTTTTAATTATTTTTGCATTATATATGAAGGAATATATTATATTATCTAAAAACTTTAACGTTTTCTTTACCAAATAGTGCTCCGGCGTTATTTGGGTTAATGTTAATTGCGTTTAATCTCCTTATTTCAAACTCCTGTCTTTTTATGGACGTGCAAAAAGTAGCAATTCTCAATTATTACACCCGCTTCAGATATTATTATCTTCCGCATCTAACAAATACTGTTCTTCAGTTTAAAAATTCATAATTTTGACTTCAACGGACTTGGTTCTGTGGCGCGTTATACCGAAAATCTTACGATGCGATGCATGGATGGTCAAAACGTTAAATTCTCGTATTAAATTTTTTTCATGATTCCTTAATTTTAGAATAATACATAAGAATTAATTCAGTATGTTCAGTCAGTATTAAATTAAATTTTAGACTAATGTAAAATTGTTTTTAATTATTATTTCGGTTAATTGATGTTTCCGTTACGTTTTGATATTCTCTCTTTCGGTTATTCTCTCTTTTAGATGTTATCATTTTTGAGTATTCTCTATTTGGCTCTGTTATTCTTTGTTAAATATTCTCTCCTTTGAGCATTTTCTGATTTAGATACTTTGTTTTGCGATTCGCATTTTTGTAATTCGGTCTTATCACTATTTCACTTGTAGCTAATAAACGCATTGCTGTTACTGAAAATGTCTTGAGGTATGACATCAAGGTGTTACAAATGTTGTCCAAAATAAGGTCATAACGTTTGGTGTTATCAGTGCAACAAGATTATATTTTCACTTTCTGTTTATACTTATTGGTCTGGTGTATTTTCGTTAGTACGTCTGGTGACATTTACGTTATTTTCCATTTTGAATGAAAGTGTCTCATCGTTTCCTGTACGCCTCTGGCGGTGTTCTCACACACTAACATTAAAAATCGTTTTTGGAGAGTGTCCATCGTCAGAGGAAACTCCGAATTGCCCCAAATCTTCAATGTGAATTGTCGGTTTCGATTAAGTTACTTTTAATTTTTGTTTTGTTTCTAAATGATTTTGATTAATTAGTTTTCATTACTTTAATCGTGCTACGTTTAGTCTAGCGGCAATTTGTTTTTTTTTCTCACTCTGAAGTTGTATACGGGAAAGTAGGATATGTAAACATAATTTTTACTTTTAATAAATATGTTTTTTTAACGGTAGAATATGTAGTATACATTTGATTTATAGGAGATGTGGCGTTTATTTATTAGTTTTGTCCAGTTCGTATATGTAGGATTATATTTGTAGCATATTGTAGGAAGTTATTTAATATTATTCAATGTTTACGTAGTTTCAAATTGAATAGAAACTAATTTCGCGTATATACTGCCATTGAACGTCCAAAACATTTGGTTTAATATTTTTCGATTGCCACATCCGCCAAGTATAGTTCTATCATAACTGTAGTTCTTAAATATGACATACAATTAGTCGCGATATAGTGAACACCGTCTCGAGTTATCTGCCCAGAAAATGAACAAAATTTTACATTGAGTCTAATGCGAGGGCCTGTGTGATGTTATTTTTTAGGGAGAAACTCCTAATTACATATTGTTTCAGATTATTGTCCTCGAGTTTCATGATTTTGCAAACGCTTTAGTTAACAAACGATAATGAAGTTGAATATTTCAGTATATAAAACAAAAATTGCTATAAATTAAATGAAATAGTAGTACAAATAAAAAATTGCTTCATTTTGTCAGGGCCACACAATGAAAACTTTTAGTTTTCATTTGCAATACAAATATTTTGAAACAAAAAGGGGCCCTTGGGCTGCTACGGCATATACAATCAATTTTCTGACTTGCTTCAACGTTATTATTCTTGTGTGAGTGAGAGAGTACTGTTGTTTAGAAGTAGCAAAATTAGGTTATTGTTGTGAAATTTGTTTGTTTTTTATATCTTTTCCCTTTTGATAGTCATTTTATGTATTTAAATACACCTGATGATAAAAATACTGGTTTTATAATTTCTTTTTCTTTAGAGATATATAAATATATTTATTTTTTTGGTGTTCTTTTTTTATGCCGCGAAATCATCAGTGAAAGTTTTTAAGATTTTGATAGTGTGGAGTGGACATTGTTGTGTTTGACGGCATCGATTAACATTAATTATAAATATGAAATTGAAATTTTCAAGGTTATAAATAGGGAAAAGTTATATGAATTGGGTCAAATTTAGATGGTTTTTTAATACCAATTAATATTACTTCCGAAAAAGGAAGAGATATCTGTTTAGCATAAATGGCATTTAAAACAGTATTATCAATGTTTAACATCAAAGAATAAAATTTGGTGTGCCCTTTACTCGTCCCTCTCATACCTAATTTTCACTATATATTTAATATAGCATTATTGCTATGAAACAATATCAATTTGTGGGGTAACTAGGGAAACTTAAATGTAACTTGGCTAATTTTAAATGGTTCACTTTCCGAAAATACGTTGCTAGAAATTTTAATATCTTTAACTTCTATAAGATTAAAATTATCTCTAAATCCTATACTTTTCAATGTGTGCAAAAAATGACTGGAGTAATAAAGCACTTCCATATTATTTTCAAAAATAAGAGGTATTTTTTCCCCGGAATATACAAATCTTAAATTCACAACATCATATTTATATGTTCAACGAGATTGGCTGTAGAGCGTTCTCACATAAACACACGGACGTTATTGGGAAAGAAGTCAGAATGGATATTTCCATTGAAATTTCGAGGTCAATTTTTTTGTAACCACAATACTTGTTTTATACATTACGTATAGGAAAGTAAAAATCTACTTATTTGCATTTTTAATTACCTGTAATTTATGATAATATTCCTGTATTTCATTGCATCAAATATGAGTTATGTTCTTTATGTTGTAGAACGAGAACGTTATTGTTTATCGTAAAAATACACCAGGGATTATGTCGTAAATATATGCAAACATATCCGACAATATGATTTGCACATATATTGGTATGTGTGCGTGTGTTTACGACAGTTGCCAACGTATCCTATATGTACCTCTGTATTTACGGAAAATCACCTATTCCTTATCAGCGATTGTGATCAATTGGAAAGTTTAAATCGTTTATATAAAATTATCATTACAGTGTATGTATAAGGTGACCGAGTATATTTGCATATTTGAGATTTTTTGAAGGCCAAATCGTCAGTGTGTTATATTGGCGTTTGATGCGCACGTTTGTCTGCGTTTGGTTTCCGTTTCCGGTGCGGTATCCTTTCCGTTCTCCAAATCGGGACGACACATTCAGCATTCTAAAATCTACAGTTCTAGAAATTAAATTGTACGTCAATCTAAAGTGAAATACTTATTACTGTGTACGAATGATTGATATCATGAATGCTACTAACTAAATTATATGAATAGATTTCAATGAAGATGAGATTGAAAATTATGATTGCGCGTGCTTAAAAAAATTATAGTGAATTGATGCCAACCTCGTGTGTTTAGTTTTCATCGAAAACTAAAAAATCTCCAACCGAATAATATTTATATCTGTATTCATAGCGAGCTAATTAGTAATTAAGATTAGAAATTACAAATAATAATCCAGTTTGTAAGCAATGCTAACATTCACAGCAACAAAATGTATGCATTAATTATACATTTTGTTGCTGTGAACGCTAGCATTGTCATAAAACAATCCGTATTTATAATTGTAATTTCTAATCTTCATTTTTAATTAGTTCGCTGTGCATGGATGTTAATTAATGCTAATTTGTTAATATTTTAATCCAATTCCAATATGTTCAGCTCGCCATAAGGTATTTGGGCCCAATTTGAAGAAACATTATATATTTATCAAAAATCTTATAGTTTATCGTAGATTTGATTGATGCACAAAAAATTAAAATTTACTAATTTCGCGGCCGGTTATAAAAATTCACTTTTGTTCCATATATGCTGCACGGAGCACGGATATGGTACGTATCGAAAATCACGGAAATATATAAATACGCTGCACTGATAAGGCACGGACACGGAACCGATTTGTCTAAATTGACCTTAATTCGTTAGGATCTCATGTTATATGTATACGAAATTTGTTTAAAATTTGTACATGCGATATTCAGAGGAGATTAGAACAACAAAGTTGGTCTTACGAGCGAGACACCCGACATACTTCAAAGTATGATTTATTCACATTTTCGGAAGGAAACAATGTTTTATACTATACATATTTTTTTGTTTTTCTGAAATCTTTATATTGCAGAAGATACGAATTATTTAAGTTTCACGCCTTATAGGCCTATGACGGTACTACGTCTAGAGCTTTTTTGGAGTAGTGGATAAGGATAATACCATTAAGTTGGTAGTAAATTTTAGTTGTTTTCATAAGTAGATTCGGCAACGCTGTTAGCGTGAGAAAAATGTTACCTAACCTCTTTTAGTCTTATGTTCTTTATATTTCGCATGTGGCAAGCCACTGCTATAAACACCGGCGAAATAAGCTTAAAATTAAAGCCACTTCCGCATCTATATAGTGGGTTCAAGCCACGAAAGTAACTTAGCCTGTATTTCAGAATATAATTTTATTTTCCTACCCATATTTGAATAGGCATTGAGTAACCCCTGCGTTCAATTTTAGATTTCTATTTAATCACTTGTGTATACTATTGTTACAAATATATTTATAGACCGAAAAAATATTAAGAGTAATGTAAAATGCACGGTATTTAGAACAACATTTCGATAATTAAGTTTTGTTGGTAGGAATCCAAATGACATCTTTCGTCTTCCGGGTGTAATTGTATCAATTATGTAACACACGTTATATGCGGGGTCAAACATTAATTATCCAGTGTCTTAATTTATTCATCACTTTAAATTTTACTGTTGTATCTGGGAGTCTGTCGTATTATGAGCGGATGGAGCAATTACTATTTTTTTTAATATGATTTGTTATTTCTCTTTAGAGTATAGATGACACAATTATTGGCATACCTAGTTTCTTAAAGTAGGTTCTTATGTAAAATTATTACAAACAAAAGAAATATACGAATCAATTATAATCGAATTAAACCTACTTGGGCAATTATTTGAAAATTTCGGTTTCTTTTAACTACGTAATACAATATGTGTAAAAACTGCAAAGCAGCTCACATTTTTTATTTAAATCGAAACATGTTTTGTTTACACAAAGTTATACAATGCGTTTTTTAGTTTGACACATTCAACGTGCGAAAGTATTCGGAAGTGTTTCAAATATTATCAAGAATCGTTTTTTGTTTGTCGTACAGGTTAGGTTGTACAAAAGAATTCGCCGTACGAAAAAAAGAAAAACAAAAAAATTTGTCTTAACAAAAAGTCGCTTTGAATCTAAAAATATGTAGAAGTTATATACTTGGATTTTAGTCGTCGCTCGTAAGACCAAATTTGTGCCCTCTATTTCTCTGAAGGCACCAAAGCGATTTGAACCAAATATGCTACACATATTATTAGGCATCCCATTTGAATCCTCTCGCAGTTTAAATTCAATCTCCCAATACTTCTTCCCGAGTTATAGGGTCCCAAAATTTGGAGGACCCCTTAATACTGCCCCTAAAAAAATAATTAAGTATCCAAAAATTGTACAATTTTTTTAAAGATATTTTATGTCGATATATTAAAAACAATAATTTTGCATTTTAAAATATCCACTTTTTTTATTATTATATTAAAAATCTTCAAAAAATTCTAAGGCTTTTTACATGTATCACATTATTTTTAATTGTGAACCCATAGGCCATATTAATTTTTAAATTTTAATGCTGTGGAGTAGGAGGGGGTAGTCCGCTGTTCTCATCACATATATTATTTATAAGGCGAGCTGAAGGCATAGGTGCTTTGTACCTATTATTGTCCTTATATAACTTAAACAAATATTTCTATATATTCAGCCTGAAATTGAACGAAAAGTCATGTGTTTTAAATTACTTTTGTGTTATCTTGCATTTATTGAAGTATGTTGAAATTTGTAGACTTTTTATTTTCTTTCTACTAAAACAATGTTATCTATTTTATTTATTGCAGCCATTTATATGTATGGAGTATGGACTAATAGTTCGTTTTTAATGAGGCTCCTATTAAATTAAGTATATCTATATATTCATATTGGTACAATATTAACCAACACGATTTATTCTTTATTTTTTATACCTTTATATATTTAGTCATATCGTGGTCTCAGAAACCACGCATGCAAGTAGAAATAGGCCTAGTTACATTCCTACGGCAATAACTATATAGAATTTAATATATACATATACACAATAATTTACTATATATACTTTTTACAACAAACAAAAATGCTTTAATTAAACATTACCAACAAATAACTACTCAAATAAATAATTTTTTCTTGGACCATTGGTAAAAGATGATTTTTTGCAATTGCCTAGCGAATTAAAATTTTGCTTGTTATAATGAAGCATGTTATAAAGTGATACTTTTAACACTAGTGCTATAAAGAATACCAAAGCAATTTTCAGTTGTAATTCATTGTTGACTGATATTGTTTTTGACCGTTAATTAACCTATACATTTTAGAAACATTTTCATAACTATAATAAACAATTTTCAATTGTTAAATCAATTCAAAAATAATGTTCTGATTTTGGTTTTATCATTAAATATATAATTTCAACCTATTAAAATGTTTTAGATTTGCATTGCTCAAAGAACAAGAACTGGCGCTAGCGCCAGTGCTATCAGCTCGCCGTTCCGGCGAGCGCGGTCACATCAATAAATACAAAACTAAAAGCGATAGCAATTATTATAGTACAAAATTTATTGTTGTTATGATATTTCATCGGCATTTAATATGAAATGAATAAATTTCTAAGTTTACGTATATAATTCTTAATCATCGACATTATACTCACATAGCCCATTGAACCAATCTAACCAATTATGATCCCGACATTTATTTATTCCTGTACCATAACAGTTTTAATTTCCAAAAACCCCACATTTAAAATTGCACACATCCACATGGGTTACGTTAATATCGTTTGTTTCGTGATTTGCCAAGGATATTGATAATTATTTGATGAACATTTCCTAATTTTATTAATTAAAACACAGAAGCAAATGGTTTATACATTAGAAAATATAACCAAACAAATTACTGTCAAATAGACAACTTTTTCATTTCACTAACAGATGGCGATCAATGTCTGATATACTTCAAAATATATTTATATTATTTTTTTTAAGCCTATGGGCTCACAATTTGCAAAAACTTTAATCACATAAAATATCTTAGAATGTTGAGTAGAAAATTCTAAAAATTTTAAAAGTTGACTAAGGGCAGTATTTAGGAGGGTTCCAAATTTTGGGGGCCTATAACGCCGGTCCTGTACAGACGATTGGATTTAAAATGCGACGGGAACATCACGGGCATGGAAATTATATGTATACCAAATTTCATCAAAATCGGCCCGGTACCTTCAGACGAGTTGCGGTCACAAACTCAGGTCTTACGACGGACCGACCGAGCGAGCGAGCGAGCGAGCGAACGAGCGAGCGAGCGAGCGAGCGAGATACATACATCCAAGTATATGAGTTATATATATTTTTGGATTCAGGGCGAAAATACAAGAACTTTTTGTTAAGATTTTTTTTCGATCCGAGCATGTTACAGACACACGACCAATCACTATAGCTCTTTTGTACTTACTGTACGACGAGCTAAAAAGAAAATAGTGTATGTATTTAGTGTTACAAGGGATTTTCTTTTTTGTGTTTATGGAGTTACGTTTTGTTTCGTAATCTGCCCACTTACAAAATAAAATGACACTTTTAACACTTGTTATATAAATAAATTTTTTAACCTAGACATTACCAGCAATTTCATATAAAGTTGCAGGCTCTTTTTTTTTTAACTATGATTCAACAACGCTAAAAATATTTAAAATTAATTATCATTTAATGAGTTTAAATTATGTACTATGCTTTGCCTAAATTTATTTCAAATTTCTATTACAAACTAATAATTATAACATGGCGGGTCCATTGGACCCAATAGGCAATACTAGGGTTAAATAACGCTAAAAATATTTAAAATTAGTTATATTTAATGAGTTTAAATTATACAGTATGTTTGTCTAGATGTATTTGTAGATAAATAATATTTAAATTAAAATCAAGCATAATTTCTGAAGAAGGTCTTTTGCTCACCGTATAATCTATTCAGTAGATGTTTTTATTTATTTATTTAGAAAACATTTTTTAACCACTGATATTTAAAGAAGTATACGCATTTAAAATCACTGAATTTTGAAGAAATAAAATGTAAAAGATAGTAATCGTCCTGGTACCTTCAGAGGAGTTGTTGCCAGAAACTCAGGTCTTACGACCAACCGAACGAAATACATCCAAGTATATGAGTTATATATATTATTGATTCAGGACGACGAGACAAGAACTTTTTGTTACGGATATTTATTGATCCGAGAATGTAAACAGACACACGACCGATAGCTTTTTTGTACAATCTGTATGACGAGCTACTGATGACATTGCAGTTCCGTTGGACCCACTTGATAATGACCGGGTTAAATAACGCTAAAATATTTTAATTTAACTATCTTTTAATGAGTTTCATATATATGTACATATTATGCTTTGTTTGAATTTATTTAAAGTTTATACAAAATAATAATGATAATTTTTGTTCCAGGTATGTTTATCACGAGTCACAACCGATAAGAATAAATTTATGACGCTAGATACAGAGGTAGGCTTGAAATATAATACTAATATTTGTATTGTTCTACTTTATAACAGAACACAATCTCAAATTCTAACAGTTTTTGCATTAAAACAATTCCAATTTATCGCCAGTTTACCTGTAACAAATGCATAATAGTACACGTAGGAAACAATATCTGTGCGTTGTTAACTATATATATTATGCTATACCAGTGTTTCTCAACTTTTCTTGTTATTCTAAATATAATCTTCATCGTCACTAATATAGTTTATATCTCTGTTATTTCCAATAAAGTTCCTTTGTTTATACTACTGACCTCTTGTAGGCAACAAAAGGTTGTGCAAGACACTGTTTATTAAAAAGGAGAATACGGAAGAGTTGTTGCGTTTCGTAATTCCATTAAATCGCATTTTGCAAAAGAACGTGACGCGCTCCTATTCGATCGTTTGACAAATGGCGGACTACGCCTCTATCTATTTATCTATAAGGTAACTAGTTGTGCCCTTTTAAAATCGTGCACTGCCAACTTTCGAGAAAATAAACGATTGTGTAGTATTTGGAATTATTCACTTGCAATTTTGCGATTGTCATTTCATAATCTTTCATTTTATTACAAATAGACATCGCGAGATAAACTGTTGTAATTTGTAAGATAACGAATTAATATATTAGTCTATTTGTTATATAATGGTTTAGAAAGGTGTTTTGTCTCATTTCTGATTGCCAATTTTGATATATTTCAAAATACAAATTTTATAATTGTTGTAGAGTATATAATATATGCGATTAAGTTTAATTGCTCGTTATCTAGCGAAGAAAAATTCAAACACAGTATTGAGGCCATTTTTGTGTGATGACAGTTCTTGTCAGTCATTGTAATACATTTAAAATATGTTCTTTTCACCACGATACGAATGATTTCTTAATGTTGAGTGTCAGAATGTGTTGAAAAAAAAAAATGCACGCCCATAATAACGTTATACAAAAATATAAATGATATTTAAAAAAATTAAAAAATTGTATTGATCGCATTATGAAACTGGTTATTGTTACAATCAATCAATAATATTGTCATTATTATATTTTACATATATTTTCAAAACAGTGGTTATAAATAGATTTTCTATTTTAATAATCTTAATGATTAAAAACTGTTTTCTATATAAATAAACAAGATTTGGTACGCGTAAAACGCGTAGAATTTTTAAGTGTATTAATTATTTTTATAAGGGCAGTATTAAGGGGGGCTCTACATTTTGAGGCCCTATAACTCGGAAAGTATACGGGCGATTGGATTTATACTGTGAGCGGAATCAAATGGGATGCCAAATAATATGTGTACCAAATTTAGATTATATTGATAAAAAAAAAATTTTTAGTGCATATTTTAAAATTCAAAATTATAATATTCAATAATTTTTTTCGGGCTTTGGGTTAACAAAATGAAAAAATCTTGTAAACAAAAAATATCTTAGAATTTTTAAGTGTTTCAATTATTTTTATAAGGGCAGTATTAAGGGGGGCTCCAAATTTTGGGGCCCTATAACTCGGGAAGTATACGGGCGATTGGATTTAAACTGCGAGCGGATTCAAATGGGATGCCAAATAATATGTGTACCAAATTTGGAGTGAATCGCTCCGGTACCTTCAGAGGAGTAGAGGGCACAAATTTGGTCTTACGAGATACCGAGCGAGCGAGCGAGCGACGACTAACATCCAAGTATATAAGTTATATACATTTTCGGAATCAGGGCGACGAGACGAGCACTTTTTCATAATGAAATTTTTTGATCAGAGAATGCTACAGACACACGACCGAATGTTTTAGCCTCTTCGGTACTACGCACGGCGAGCTAAAAATTAAACCATCCACTGAATAGATAATACGGCAAGCTAAAGGCATTGGGGTTTGCCAACTATGCTTGATTTAATCTGGCAATCTGTTTGCCAATTGTGCAATAAAATATTCGCGTTTTAATAAAATTGCTTACCTACTCTCTCTTTTTCATCACAAATTGTATAATCCGTTAGAAGTATCGTGCAAAGTAAGCAATTCCATGTATAAATGGGTTAATTCCATGTAACTTATGTTAACAACTAAATATTTAGAAACCAGATAAATATATGTTATTTACACAATATCAGAACGTAATTTATTGAGTGTCATATTAAATGCTCATAAAATACCATTAATGCTGTTATAATTTAACAATAGACTTGGTGAGGAGTTGATTAGCAAAGAAATCCGGTTCAATATGTGAAATCTAGTTTTCATTGTGCACACACACATAAACACAACAATGAAAACGACCTTTCGAACTTTTGTGTAACGGTATTCGAACATATTGTCTAATAAAATACAAATACAAGTTCCGCATTTAAGATTACATTAAAGAACACCATTTGATCTAGTTTTGTATCGATGCTAAGAGCCAGGTCAAAGCGCATGCGTTTGAACTAATGTTACCTAACCAAACGAAGAAACTTGATTTTTTTTTACTTTATTATAAATTTTAACAGATTATTGTTTGGCACCCTTGCGTGTATAACCACCTCGGTAACCACATGTTCTTGGATTGTTGATATCTCGTTTAGTTTTCGTGTTATTGTTGAGTTGTTGAGTTAGTCGTCGCTTGCTCGTAAACCAAATTTGTACCCTCTACTCCTCTGAAGGTACCAACGCGATTCACACCAAATTTGCAACAAATATTATTTGGCATCGCATTTGAATCCGCTCGCAGTTTAAATACAATCGCCTGTATATTTCCCGAATTATAGGCCCCCAAAATTTGGAGCCCCAGTTAATACTGCCTTTAGAAAAATAATTAAAACACCCCAAATTTCTACAAGAAATTCTAAGATATTTTATATCTACAAGATATTTGCATATTTATAATCCAAACGCCGTAAATAATTATTAAAAATTATAATTGATTTTAACTTGCTTTGTTTTTGAGATACTTAAAAAATGACGCGAGTAAACAGCACATTCGGTTGAAATATTTTTTTCAAAAATATGAGATTTTCTTTCTTGGAAATCTTAAATATTTAGACAGACACACATACGACATTGATAAATGGATTCAGGGATCCTCAAAACGAATATTTCCAATAATTTCTTTTTTGTGATCATATTACTTTCTTTTATAATTTTCGCATAGGAAAATTAAAAAGAAGCAGCGAATAATCTATATCGCCATTTTAAAGTTAAAAATCATGCAGAGTAGTATGTTAAATGTGGATAGTTATTATTATCATGGATCTCATGTGTTTCCGTGCTCGACTTTCACGTAATTTATACTAGTCAATCACTCTATGCCATGTTAGCTAAGACATCACTTGTTGAAGTTATTATTTAGACCACGTAAAAAGCGAAAGTTATCCTCAGTGTATGTTTAATATATTAGATCATCGTAAATAGATCTAATTTTTGTCGAATACTACACTGGTGAACAGGGCGTGGTCTATTGTTATGATCATATGGTTTCGCTTTCGTTTAGATGCATGGAATGAATTATTGATTGTTTACCTGTGTAACGTTGTGATGTGATGAATTTGTATATATTTTTTTAGAAGGTGGGAGTTATCTAAGATTATTTCCTTGATCTGGTTTAGAATATAAATTACATTTCTAAACGATTGCACAGGTATTTCCTTGTATAAATTCTGAACATACATATCGTGGGCTTATTAGAATAAATTGGCCAAATCAAATAAATGTCATAGTTGAATTAAAAAAATTGTGAGAATTTTATATTTCTATATTACTAATTTGGCATTTCTTAATTTGACTTCAGAAGAAGTAAATCTTTCTTGTATACGTATAAATCAAGAATATGTGTGATAGTTTGTGGTATATTAATTATTTTAACACAAGCACAAATGAATGGACTCCTGTAATATTGTTTCATTTTGTTTTAAATGTTGGCATTCGATGATATTGCGACAATTTAGTGACACAAATGATTATTTTACCGATGAAACTATCTCAATATAGTTTTGGCATCCAAATAATTTCGCTGCCGATTTTTCCAGTGTTCGTTGAGCCGCCCATTCGGGGCCGCTTACATTTTTAATAGTGTTCGCGCGTTCACCCACAGCGGACTCCGGTTCGAAGTCGGGCTGTACGCGATGAGAATATTCACCTCTTCATCCCGATAATCGACCTCAGTCTGCCTTAGCAGCACATTTCGCATCTCTTTCTGTTTGTACTGTAGAGAGCTTGGGTTGTTGTCTCTGTTGGATGATTGTGTGGTGTTCAGTGTTGCGTTGCAGCAACATCGCGAAACGGCCTTCCCAGGAATGCAGCACTCTATTGTTATTTGTGTTGGCTTCACTTCTTGCAGCATCTTGTAAGCCGCGCATTTGAAATCGATGCTAATGTCATCAGCCCACTGAACGGAAATCTCAAAACCACCATTTTTACTCTTTTGACCAAGTCACATTTTGAACTTTACTGCATTTATATTGACTATTTTCCAAATAACGTCTGTGTGTTTGTGCCCTACAACAAATACTATTGAAAATAAAATATATTTTGATTAGTGAAATATAAAATTTTTCAATATTCAAATTTCTTACAATTTACTTTGAAATATTCTTTTATATAACATACCATTTACTTTGCTCTCGCTTTTGAAATTGGTAAATGTATTTGGTGTTACGGAGTATACGTATTTACCAAATAGTTTCAAGAGTTTCACAGTATCAATGAATGTCAAAATTTGATATTATATCCGAGTTTTATCGGAATAGCTGCACATTATCTTCTAGTAATAAAATACAATAAACATAGCACAAAATATCTTCAGAATGATATTTTGTGAAAGAATATGTCATATTTGTGTAGGCTACTGCAGATTTTCTTGTAACAATATTATGAGAAACTAAACACGCTTAATTTAAAAAATTCTTTTTCTTAGTCCCGTGATAGCCGATATTCATCTCCTAATAAATTTATTTAGCTAATAAATTATATCATAAATCCGCGAATATACGCCATATGATGTTATAGTATTATGCATAATTGTATATAGAGAATCTTTTGATTCGTAACTAGAAACTAATTCACACTGTTTATGCACATATTTAAGAAATTACTTATTAGTTTAATATTTATTTGTTGTATATCTCGGGCTTTAGTTACATATTTTATTGTGCTAGTGGTACATTTTACTTATTTTGATAATAAAATAATTTTATTAGAGTATTTATTGCAATACTAAATTATCCTTGCAAATGTCTATATGTATTAATCCTGTTTTATTATAACATTTACATATTCGTAACACTGGCGAGTTTTTTTTTCTTGCATCAGTTTTACATTTGTCATTGTAAAGAAATTGTAATGGGTAACGTAGAACAACAAATTTTTATAATTTAATTTTTGAGATATGGAAACTGCCCTGCACTGGATTTTCTTAAACATATATTACAGCAAAGCTGATATTTCGATAATACTCGTCATTTTGTTTTTAAGTTCGAGTATCATAAAACCATTTAGTAAACACGATATCCATGAATATTATAAATTTACTTATTATAAGTGATTTTCCAGTAAATATTTTTTGAGAAAGTTTTTCTGTAATTCTTACTGTTTTTTAGATGGTAAATTACTACTAGTTTAGTTATATTTTTTAAGATTGACGTTTTTCTTCCTTGTTATATTATAAACTTTAAATTTAAAGTTTCATATTTTTATCTATCATTTATTGATTTGTAGAGCGTTCATAAACATAGGTACATACGATCAACTTAGGGAAGCTCAAATCTTGTTTTTTTTTAGCTCGCCGTACGAAGTACCGAAGAAGCTAAAGCATTCGGCCCTGTGTCTGTAGCATTCTCGGATCAAAAAAAATCATTAAGAAAAAGTGTTAGTCTCGTCGCCCTGAATCCAAAAATGTATATAACTTATATACTTGGATATTGGTCGTCGCTCGGTATCTCATAAGACCAAATTTGTGCCCTCTACTCCTCAGAAGGTACCGAAGCGATTCACTCCAAATTTGGTACACATATTATTTGGCATCCCATTTCAAACCGCTTGCAGTTTAAATCCAATCGCCCGTATACTTCCCGAGTTATAGGGCCCCAAAATTAGGAGCCCCCTTAATACTGCCTTTATAAAAATAATTAAAACATTCAAAAATTCTACTAAAAATTGAAAATGGGAAATTGATTACGCATTCTCTATCTGGAAACATTGGTGCTTAGATCAATTTATGATGTATTTAAAATATATATATATACATATATTTATATAGCCTCTGGTTCTGGTATACTATTTAATTTTTTTATAAATCAATTTTTTACTGTCTGGTATAATTTCAATATAATTACGATATTCTATGTATAAATTTGAAAGGGATTCAACGCGAAAAAATGGCTATAAACGGCAATTGGCTATAATTGCATACATCGATTTTATTATTATTTCTATTTTTTATTTGCGTGTGTATATGTCTGCAAAATTCCCTAAGTGCTACGCCAATGGAGAAGTGGTTGTGCCGCAGGCGCCGACTAGTCCAAGATATCCCACAATCTCGTTAATTATAGACGTTTATATGGCCGTAGTAGTGCACCATAGCTTGCTTAGATATCCCCCTCGTCTTTCATAGATGTAACTATATATAGTATATTATTTATAAATTGTTGTATATAGCCTTATCACGATACGACAGACAAATACCTGATTCCAGTCGGTTTTGTTTGCTCGCCAGTGGAACCGTTCATAATAATTATTGTTTTTAAACACATTTTTACCAATCGAGAAAAATACGTCTTGTACGTATATATCTTGATTGTACGAATAAAAATTATTAATTGCCCTTTGTTGTGTTGTGTTGTGTTGGGTTGTGCTTGTAATGCAAGAACGAATTGTGGTAATGAGAGACTATTATATAATGTTAAATACTTTAGAAAGATATGAACGCAGTCAATTCTTTACGCTTGGATAGTTATTGAATTGATCTAAATCGTAAAATCAAATAGTACGAGAAACATTTTATAGTTACACCATGAGAAAAAATCTACAATGAACTTGTGCTATTATTAACGTTTATGTATTGATATTTTGTAAAACGATGATATTACAAGAAGTCCTCCTTATTATTGTGCTTTTCATTTGCAGAAATACATGGGAAAATAAGATTAGGTACTTCCAATTTAGGAGTTCAATAACTCCATAAGTATATTCAAATGCAATTTGGCTCAAATCGCTTCGGTATTTTTGGATTCAGGGCGACGGGACAAACACTTTTTGTTTGCAATTTATTGATCCGAGAATGCTACAAACATGCAACCGAATGCTTTAGCTCTTCTGTACTTCGTACGGCGAGCTAAAAAGATGGTGGCACTTAAAATTACGCTTAAATTAAAATAACACCAGGACCCCTATTCTGGGAGTTATATCACGGTGATATATATTACAAATAAGGTGCCGCCACCTATTGATACTTGGTTGATATGACGTCATTGTTTTTGATATCTGTAACACCAACTCAACTGATAGTATTATATTCCTATCACTAGTGAAACAATTGATACAATAATACGAATTTCTGCGAAGTTATATTTATTGTTAAAAATTATTTGCAGTGATTTTCCTTTCTATACTGAGCAATTTGCCTTTGGAAAAATCTTTATGGTCATCAATAAAATTAGTGAGCATATGTCTTTTTGAGCGGATGTTACTTAATCAGTCCACTTGGGAGGTAAATGCATTTTCCAATAATAAAATAATAATCAAGTAACAAAACTGAAAAAAGCCAAACGTAAACAATTAAAACGAAAACAAACTAGACACCAATCATAATATTAACTTAAATTTGAATACAATAAAACATAAAAATTCAAAAGTAACTAAGTAATTAACAGAAAACTATTCCAAGAATATCACTATCACGACATGATATACGTCTTCAATATATCACCATCTAGAGTTGATATCTCCCAGAATTGAGGTGCAGGCACCTTCGGGATCGAGACCCCAAAACTTAGCCTATACGTAAATTCGGCAGAATTGTTCTAAATTTTGACAGAAATGCATTTTGTAACAATTTAGTAAATTGAATTACCATGAATGTTGAATGTCTGAACGAAAATAGTCCGATCTATTCAGGAATCCACAAGACGTGTACTTCTGTTTAAAATATTCCTTCAATATATAATATACTAGGCCTGTGTTCTCGAACGGTTCCGAATTCGAATCTTCGATATTTTTTTTCGTATAAAAATCTGTACGAGTGAATTGAAAATACCTTTTTCAGTATAGTTTGGAATTGCAAACGTGGTGGTTGTGAGATTGTGATTTGTGCCCTGTGCATCTGGTATGGAGAATATTACCGGTAAGTCAAGTCCGTCTGTTTATATTTATGTTCTTTCAATCATATGTAAAGGTAAATGGTGAAGCCATTATCCTGAATGTACGTTATGTGAATGTCAATATGTGTTATTTGTCACCTTTGTATCGGTGTTGGCCTGGAAACCCCTGCGTGCGGGGGATAGTCGAGAAAGTGCCACGCGATGTAGCATATATATTTACCTTTATGTTGCCAGCGGTGCCCTGCCTGCCAACTTTAGTGTTTATCCTCAGGAGTGAGTCCAACGTATTGCTTCGTACCTCCGGGGAAATATGGTGGAGATTTAGTTTCAGTCGGCTTTCAACTCTTTCTCTCTATCAGTCCTCCATAACTTCCAAATTAAATAAATGAAAAAAAAAGACATGGCATTTATGAACTCTTCAATGGTTTAATTTTTTGAACGTACGCTTTATATGATTTTTAGCATTTTTACCAATATTGTAACCTGAGTTGCGTTAGGAATAATTATTTATGTGAACTTCTGGGTGAAAATTCTATTTTAAAACGTATACACAATTAAAACAAACAATTGTCTTTGATATATCAAAAGAAATAGTTTTACATAATGGCTGGTACAGAGCGAAAGGTAAATTTGATACCGAGTGGCGTTTAGTTGTATTACTTTGGCAATACTGACAGAACTTAACAAAAGGTCTTGAGTAAGTTGTTTGAGTACTGCTGTCCTAGACGATTTTAAATTATAAAACAATCGAGTTACCTCTAGCGCTTTTATAGAAATATATACTTTGGTCGACATATATATACATTCATTTCAAGAAAACAATAACAAGCCTCTAGCGACCATATGCTGCTCCAATTGCATTTGACAAAAACAAAAAATAAAATCACAAAGAACTCTAAAATAAAATCATAATAATCGTGCTCTGGTATTTGGTATATGAGCGGATGTCAGTAGCGTACCAAAAGGGAGAATTTGAGTGCAAAACACCCCTCTGATGATTTTCAGTTAGGTAGCCTCAATATCAAAAAAATATATATACTCATTCTGCGTCTCTGGCGGATGTTTATACAATTTACTTCTTACAGAGCCCCTAGGTCTTGGAAAGAACTGTGCTGGTTTTGACAAAAGATCTCTCTAACAAATCAATAAATTATCATTTGACTACAAAAAGTAGAAGTTGAACAGGTTTGAATAAACCAAACTTTTATATAAATAGATGAAAATAAATATTCTTATATGCAAAAAAAAGACAAGCATTGGTACCTTCTTCTCGCCGTATAATCTATTTGGTGAAATATATATTTTTTACTTCTTAAACCTAATAAAATATTGTAATTGTAAAAAAATTGAATCGCAATTTAAACTAACTGAATTCTTAAATTTCACTCCATAATTTAAATATAATAAAATTATAAGCTCCTCTTAAAATTAAGTGCTAGTGGCGCAACTAGTTATTAATCTAACTCACAATTTGTATGCATCTTACATCATCAGAGTAGATACTTATAATATAAAAACAACCCAAATCTTACACAAGTTTTCGTATGATTGTATGCTGCTTAAACAAAACGCATAGTTAATATGCTAAATATATTTCACAACCAGTTGAAAAAATCATAATTCAAATTTGAATCACTTACTAAATACATAGCTCAACAGTGCTACCGAACTTTAAAAATGAAATCGTCATTCGATATTATCTATAATTTCCTAGTAGCCATGTATCGCATACCAGCACGATGTTTATTCTGGCGTACTACATTATAGCGCCATCGTGTCCCGCCAGTGTCGCTGGCATCGCAATATAATACCATACCTGCCTAACAGGGAGTAAGCCAACCAACATAACATATACCAGCTACTCTACAGGTCTACAGAATTAAACACACCACTGACAATATTGTTTAAAATCTATACTCACATACGTGTGGTCAGCGTATGTAATTACAAACCAAACCCGCAAATAGGTCACTCCGTCCTACTTCATCACATATGTAGAGTTTTGTTCAAATAGAGAAGTTATGTCGCCAGCAGAATTTCATGTAAACCAGAGGGAAAAATGTGACAATATATTCCGAATTTGGTTCAAATCGCTCTGGTATATAAATTAAATTTGGTCTTCCGAGCGCGCGACGACTAGCATCTAAGTATTTTATGAATTATATACATTTTTGGATTTTTTGATTCGCGAATATTACAGAGACACTATCGAATTCTTTAGCTCATCTTTACTTTGTACGGTGAGCTAAAAACAAGGTGCTTGCAAGCTTGTTTGAAGTAGTTTTTGGACATGGAATAATACGCAAGCCTGGCGCAAAATCACTTTTTTTTGCTTCCTTTGCAGGCATCACATATTTCAAGATCACTTTCTGTGGCGCCCACTTGAATGATAGACGCAAAAAAAACCAAATCGTATGACCTAATTTGATCAGCCGTGTGACATACTTTTCATAAACTTCAGAGACAAACTTGCATGTTGAACGAAGAGGGTGATATTATAACCTTGCATTGCAATCCACACATCACAGGCTTCTTCGCTTGTTTTAACTGAAGTGCTTGTTCGAGGTTTTTTGTGCATTGAATTGATGCCTGCGTCTGCTGATATGAATCTTAAAAACCATATGAACATCGTTATTTGATGGAAATGTTGTCTTGATATCTGGACTTCGCGGAATGCATATTTTAGTCAGAATCCACTGCTAACTTTAGCCCGTTTTAAGTGGACATATATTTGATCTATGATTTGCAAACATATCTGCTGTAAATTGTGTTGAAAAGGAACTCGTTATAGCTATTTCTATCATACTTTTGTGATGAAAATTTTTGTTATATACGAATATATTCTTTTTACAACAACACTTTGATTTTTTTTACAACAAATATATGATCTTTAGATTTATATTTTACTTCTACAGTTTTTAGCTCGCCGTACGTAGTATCGAAGAAACTAAAGCATTCTGTCGTGTGTCTGTAGCATTCTTGGATCAAAAACTGTTTGTCTCGTCGCCCTGAATCCAAAAATATATATAACTTATATACTTGGATGTTAGTTGTCGCTCGTAAGACCAAATTTGTGCCCTCTACTCCTCTGAAGGTACCGGAACGATTCACACCAAATTTTCTACACAAATTATGTGGCATCCCATTTGAATCTGCTCGCAGTTCAAATTCAATCGCCCGTATACTTCGCGAGTTATAGGGCCCCCAAAATGTTGAGCCTCTCTTAATACTGGCCTTATAAAAATAATTAAAGCAGCCAAAAATTCTACTAAAAATTCTAAGATATTTTATGTTCACAAGATTTTTTAATATTGTTAATCCAAACGCCATAAAAAAATATTAAAAATAATAATTTTGAATTTTAAAATATTCACTACCATTTTTTTATATTAAATTAATCTACAATACAATTGTTAGACTTTTTATGCCTAGAACAATTATTCAAATTATTAACCATAAGGCCATAATAATTAAAAACCGCTGCTCGCATCGCAAATATTACTTATAAGACGAGCTGGTCCTGGTGCGTTGTATCTAAGCTTGTTATATATATATATATATATATATATATATATATATATATATATATATATATATATATATATATATATATATATAACGTTTTTTATCAGATTGTGAACCCAAAGACAAAATATAATATTTTTTTCAACATAAATCATTGTAGGGATCGCATTAAAAGACTGGCTGTTATTGCAATCAAACAATAACAATATCATTATTATTTTTTGCATAATATCTCTATAGAATTCAGTGGTTTTAAATAAATAGGTTTTCTTCTTTAAACGTCAGTGGCTAAAGAAATGTTTTCTATATAAATAATAACATTAAAATATCCACTGCCTAAATACAGGTAAAGATTTTTTAATTGGAATTTTGACGTTCGTTATAGCTAATGTTCGCAAATCGAACTTTTGTAACGTGATAGAAATGTCATTTAGGATTTTACATATTCATCATCAGATTAGTTGTTTAATCGATTCTTAAAAGCCTAGAGCTATCTGTAAAATGCATAGATCATAGACAAAAATAAGCATTTACACTGTTTAATATTGTAATGTACACGGAGAACAATTAATTGACGTACAATATGAATCACAGTGATTCATACTATATACGGAAGGTATCCTTATATGGTGGAATCAGCCGGTCCCGGTCGTTCGTTTACCCTGTGGTCTAATCGACGCGACTGGACTGGACTGGACTGGTCGGGACATCGATAATATACATGCACACTCTTCGCTATATCAATTTATGGATGAGTAGGGTATGAAACGAACGTTAGTTTCGCATATTTGCGCACTGGTGAAGTTGTCGGCCTTCCTTTCCTCGTGTGATAATTCTTCTCGCGCGCGACGCATTTAACGACTTTCCGATCTCGAAATGTCCAAGTGTATATGTGATATACGGTACTAATTTACAATTACAGGAAAAAATGTACGACGATTGAATTGTTGTTTGGCCGTATACAAAATCAACTTTGTAAAATTTCTGGAATTATTATTTATTTTACATGCAAATATAGTCCGGAACGATTTTTAAGTATTTCTGTCTAATGTGTTCCTTATTTAAAAGGCAGAATTGTTCGGTTTTGGTTATGTTCCACTTAAAAAAGTGTATGCATAAATATTATTATTATTAACTTATTTATAATTAAGTATTTAATTTCCTCAATACGGACGGGCGCAATCTTGATGGTGGTCGGCCCAGGCCCTTTTTACAGCAGCCACTGTGAAATTCATCTGAGACACTACAATTTTGAAATTTGATTTAACATATGGTTATTTACAAGGTGAAATCACATTGCTCGTCTATCTTATCTTATATTATTTCTACTATATATATATATATATATATATATATATATATATATATATATATATATATATATATATATATATATATTTATATGTATATATATATATATATATATATATATATATATATATATATATATATATATATATATATATTTATATGTATATATATATATATATATATATATATATATATATATATATATTTATATGTATATATATATATATATATATATATATATATATATATATATATATATATATATATATATATTTATATGTATATATATATATATATATATATATATATATATATATATATATATATATATATATATATTTATATGTATATATATATATATATATATATATATATATATATATATATTTATATGTATATATATATATATATATATATATATATATATATATATATATATTTATATGTATATATATATATATATATATATATATATATATATATATATATATATATTTATATGTATATATATATATATATATATATATATATATATATATATATATATATATATATTTATATGTATATATATATATATATATATATATATATATATATATATATATTTATATGTATATATATATATATATATATATATATATATATATATATATTTATATGTATATATATATATATATATATATATATATATATATATATATATATATATATATATATATATATATATATATATATTTATATGTATATATATATATATATATATATATATATATATATATATATATATATATATGTATATATGTATATATATATATATATATATATATATATATATATATATATATATATATACATATAAATATATATATATATATATATATATATATATATATATATATATATAATATAGATTTATTGTGCTTTAAATTATGATAAAATATCAATATTTGTGTTAAACTGGTAACTACTAAAGGTCGAGTGCCAATCACGCGACTGAAGCGACATGGGTCGCGCGACTCTAGCGTACCACTGCTCTCCGTATAAATAAATGTACTCGTTGTCAATCGCGCGACTGAAGCGACTGGGGTGACTCCAGCGACTCTACTGGAATCTCTATGATTCTCTAGCACTGAAAAGATCACTAAGACTGTTTCTCCATGACAATAACAGCAGTAACTTATACTCTTCTTCTTCCTCTTCTTCAATATAATTAAGTAAAGCAATAGTGAACTTCATGACATGTGCAAACAAACTAAAGTCGCGCGACCCAAGTCGCTTCAGTCGCGTGATTGGCAGTGGACCTTAACTAGAGAAACGTAAAGGTAATGCTGCTATTTTTAAAGGCGACTTTTAAGTAATTGGTTTTTTTTTTTCGAAGAAACTTAAAACAAAAATTGATACAAAATTCAATATCTTTAACTTTTATAAGATTCACTATTTCTTTTAACTCGTGTCTTTTTCGAGATGTGCAAAATCATTGTGAACAAACATTTTCAGTTGAAATATCTTTTTTAAAAATAAGAATTTTATTTTCTCGGAATATGCAAGTCTTACGCAAAACATTATATTTATGTTTATCGATATTGGTTGTAGAGCGGTCACAGATACAGACGAACAGACGTAATTGAGAATATAGTCCAAATGGATTCAGGGCCTCTCAAAACGAATATTTCCATTACATTTTCGAGGTCGATTTTTTTTAGTGGTTTCGAGTGGTGAATAATTTATGTGTAAATAAAAGTTGGGTTCACATTTTCAGATCGGTTAATGAATACAGTGATTAATTGTAACGGCTATAGTATCAGAATCGCACCCGTACTGTAATGACAGCTTATGCGCGATTCTATTATTGCATAAAGAAAACACCACATGAGTTGAAGAAAAAAATAACTTGTTTATTTAATTAAATGGTATAGGTACAGTGCCTTACCCTTACTATTCATTACATTACTGAGGTATACTAGTTTTAATGATGGCAATAAAAAATTAAATCCTGTTACATGCAAGATATCAATCTACAGATACAATCTCTTTCCGCCATCAACTTCGATGATAATAAACCCATAATTTATAAAAGCTACAAGGTTTTTATACAAATCGCAATACCAACACATTAAAGGCGTTACTTGTATAAAAAATTATTATTATCAAAATGGTGTCGTCCGTGACAGACTTTTCTTTATAAATAGGAAATTTTTCTTTGCTTTGTAGGGAAATCTGTTTTTAAAGGTTGGCGTCAGTGTTCTGAAACCACCTTCACTTGTAACACGGCTGGGCGCCGTGACTCGAACTCGGACATAACAAACTATATTGGACGTGCCGTGCCACATTCACTTTTTACTTTACTTGAAAAAAGAAAGATATAACAAATTCACGTAACATAGTGTTATTCACGCAGGACACGCATAGCCAAAGTTAAAATATATGTATTCTTGTTGCATCCGTTTTTACAATGTATATTCGTGATAATACCATTAGGATAAAATGAGGAAATAATGGCAATTGTTTTAAAATGCGCCCGTGAATATCTATAGAGGCCTAATAATATAAATTAGAAATTATAATAGTGCGGTCGCGGATTGCATCAGTCAATTGAAATAATAAGATCACTTTCAGATATGGGAACTATCTCGTTATCACGATCGACATGTCGCTAGTACGTGTCATGAAATATAAACAATAAAATGCATTGTGCAATCATGATGAGCCGTTGTAAATTTATGTACAATGGTTTGAAGGAAGCTCTTTTATCTTTTGATCAGTGGCGGCACTAGAACATGGACTACTAGAATGGCCGGTATCTCCTTTAAAATTGCTCTGGAACAGGTCCTGAACTACACTACATACCACTTATGTATAAATTGATAAAAATGCAAATATCACACTGTGTCTGTCCGCATATGCATCTATACATCAATAATCTATTCCAGCTCTGATAAATATTGCGCATTGTCAATTTCTGGTGCCACCACTGCTTTTATTTCTCATTGTATTCATACTGCACTGGCTATATTTTTAGATGAAATTGTAGAAATTACTTGGTTGAACGTAGTACAAAAGAAGGTATTGTACTCACGAAGAATGAACTTGAGACATGTTTACGTTGTTTGTGCTACAAATGGTATTTATATAGTAACTACAAACACTACAGTGCAGAATTCATTACGAAATTAGTAACAGTGTGACCTAAATTGAAAAGATGAATATCATTTGAAACAGGCGATAAATTTAAAAAAATAAATATATCATGTCATGCCTTATTTAGTACAATTATACGGACCACAGACGTATTATAAGAATCATCTTGTGCTACGCGCATTTATTATTTTGTTGTACCTAATTAAAGGACACAATCTTATAGAAGGCAACATTGGAAATAAATCGAACCATTTTGTTGGTTTGGTTTAATTTATTTCATTTGCGAGATCATCTGTAGGTTTAAAATTACAGTCATTTATAAAAATTATAAAAAGACGCGTAAATTACTTGTAATATCTAAAACGGCTGATAATTTTAAAATGTTATATATAAACAAATTAATAAATATAAGTTGAATATAATTTCAACCGGTTGTTAAACCTTACTTCTGCTACTTTTTAATTCATTTAGAAAATACGTGTTAAATATAAAAGAGATTAATTTAAATGTTGAATATTTTAATTTTGTTTTTACAAGTTTTGTTACAAAAAATTTCCTAAAACACGTACCATTTACTGGAAAATTGTTTGTACTTTTATGCATCGTTACTTCATATTTACTAAATTGTTTTATTACAGCCGCAGTATCAACGAATGTCAAGATAAAAAAAAAGTACAACAATATAATAATAAGAGTTTGGTCGAAATATCCGAATCCTCTCTATTAGTTATAAAACAACATAAATATTCTAACATATGTACAAGTACAGTTTTAGACACTACAAATTGTTTCTTCTCTCAATCCGTTAATGAGTTACGGTAAACAGTATATTTTTTGACACATATTTATCACTAAATAATTTACAAATTGCATGCATTACTTAGCAGGTATTATATGTATAGTGCCTTTATAATTGCCTCTGTAAGTTTCATATTCCCCTGATTTTGAGGAGAATAGGCCCCTCTCCAGTATCGACCGGTAAGCTGTCAATTTATCACTCGCCTCCTGCGTTCGCAACTTTTCTCGCTTCTGGTGTCATTTCAGTGAGAGATAGAGTGAAATATTATTTTCTCTTTCTATTCTCCGCTTTCCATGGAAAAGTGAGGTCCCTCTTTAATGCACACTAGAGCCCCGAGACGGAGAATTATAGAGTACATATTATAAGCTTCACGGACAGTTTCTGCTAAATATATTATAAAATATATATGAAATTTGTTTCCAAGTAGTATTTAAGAGTGAAATATTCGGAAGTTGACTATGTTAGGTAGAATTAAAACATTTTAAATCCACTGACGTTTCGGTTTATTTAAATTAAACCGTAACGACAGCGGATTTAAAATGATTTATTACTACTCAACTTGTTCAACATTATATTTCATTATTAAATATGTATTTGCGATTTCTGTAATTTACAAAATTTTGCAATTACAAATTTCGTAATTTACTAAAATTTTAATTTACACGAAAACTACAAAAATGTAAATGCCACCCATTTAAAATTTACAATGGCATTTCACACCGAGAATAATAAGTATAACTAATTGAGAAGTATTTTCATTTTTCACGTATCACATTTCTTTTTCACTTTCTGGAAATTACATAGGGTTGTAAAATAATCGTAAAACAAGATGTATCGATGCTAGACACGATTCTTCAATTGTCAAAAATTCTATCGCATCAAAATCGTTTATATAAATATTTGCACGAGACACGTATGTTCTTAGTAAAATATTTCCCATTGAAACTAAACATAACCAACAAGGCAAAGGCAACACAACACACTTACAATGTACAGTGTTGTTGGTAGAGGTCGATAATCGAACAATGACACCACAATGTCTGAAATTCCAAACAGAAAGGGAGCGTCCAAAAATTCCAACCACCATCAAAATACCCGTGTATAAAATTCACAACAACAATCTGTCATTGGTGCGTGGTCCGAGTGACCAAGGGGGGAGGAGCAAATAGTTTAAATTCGCGCGAAATATCTAGGAGTAAATACGTGTATCACATATTTGTCACTGAATAATATGACACGTACTACTAACAAAATATAATAATAAACAAAAGTAAAGAACATGTTATGCATGATTCAACGTTTATGCGTTTTAAGTTTTGATGAAGCCATAGCTGTATTTTCTAATATAAAAACAGTTAGTTTTGACGGAAATCACTGAAAGTGGACATTTACAGTTGTTATTATAATAGGCAAATTCTGGCGGAGACGTACATGTCTTCATGGTTGTTACCTAGAAAATATATAAAGTTGATGACCAAAACCATCTGTGATTTTGAGGTACTCTAGATCTGTAAGGGGAATCAGCAACATTTAAAAAGTGGCTGTTCACTTAAAATAATAATTAATACCCCTTTACAACAAAGTATTTGAAAAAGCGAAATACATATTTCGACAACACTTCTCTCTCAACGCATTTACAATTATAAGCTTCGGGTGAATGAGATATGTAAGCATTTTTGTAATCAGGAAGATGCTAAACAAATGTATGTTAAGTTTATTATTTTTAGATGCTGATAAAGACAAGCCACTTTTCAAATAGAGTGTTCTATATTTATATTTAGATATCAAAATATGTATTTCACAATTTTACACTTAAAATACTTCTACGAAAAAACTAACGATTAACTATTTCATAAACACCAATAAAACATAGCTCATACTAAATTAGCGTAAACTTGAACTTGACGGCCAACGAATTCCCAGAAATAACTCGTTCATATAATAAAACTTTTCAACACAAACACCGCTTCTTTCGTCAGGCAGAATAACTGAGGAGATAAAATGGTTAATTCAAGTAGAGTGGTTTCTTGTGGTTTGAACCTGACAATATAAGTTCAAGCTGGTTGGTTCACGTTGCCGGTGGGCGCTGTCACTGTACCCAAGAAGTGTCACCACAATTGTGAATCACACATTCTAGTATATGTTGTGATCATTTTACCGTATAATATTTCTTACGTTTTATGTTCTTACATACGTTTTTATAAAATCACTTTTAAGATCAAAATGCGAAAAAATATGTAAAATTTCGCGGAAAAAAAAATTTAAAGGATTTTTTATGTAAAATTTACTGAAAAATCACTTTTGAAAGTGGTTACATATTGCTTTTGTTTCATAGCTATTGTAGGGTGAATTACAGACAAAATTAGGTATTATTATAAATATAGATAATGTACAAGAAATTAGAGTGAAGGCCACTTCCGCTTTGTTAATAATATTATAGTACAATTAAGGAAGAACTGCTTATTTTAATTTTATATACAAAATCACAAATGGCTTTTCAATATTCAGGGACTTCATGGATATTCAAAGCATATTTATATGACTCATATTAATTTATTAATAACACATCCAGTTTTGACGTCAGTAATGAAATTTGCATATGAATAAATGCAATAAAATGTTAATATATTTGACAAATACTGTTATTGCCATTGCCACACATATCGATCGATGTATCTAGTTATGACTTGTAATATTTTTCTTACAATGCGTATAAAAGGTCGCGCTTTAACAAAGGAATTCGTTGTAAGAAAGGTTGACATATGTTCAACAAGTAAAGGTGAAATTTTTACAAGTACCACATTGGTAATTTGGGAACTATTACATGGCAAATTTAAATTTTGCATATTTACATTACAAGCGACACACAAGTCAAACATGAAACATAAATCAAGGTACACAATCTACCCAATGAGTTAGTTGTTCTATTAAAAAGAAGGATATTCAAAGAATACATTGAATAAACATTCATTTAAATAATTTGATTTATAATAGATAGAATTATCTCGTTTTAAAATCTCGAGTTCAATTTTTTCATATACCATACTTATATATATTGGCGATTATAAATAAAAAAAGCATAGATGTAGACTCCAATGCATTCAGCTCAGTCTGCTGCGAGCTTATAATTATAAAAACATATCTGTTGTGAGCAGCACAATATTTTTAGTAAATAGAATATTTTTCAAAAAAATAAATAATGGCTAGGAATTTCAATTTACAATCACTGCTTCTTGAAACTTGATCGGGAGGCAAACTTCTCTTTGTAGGGCGCAATAATTCCGTAAGCCGTAACTATAAGGGCTTTCCTTTTTTTTGAGTATTGTAAAAGTTGAAACATTAATTTTTAACTACAGATTTATATTTATATTCAAATATAGGGTATTCCTTCCGATTTTAAATTACAAGTTTCTTATTTTTATCTTCAGCAGTATTTGCTATATATAGCGTCCACTGACACACACGTCATCTCGAGTTCAATATTTTCATGATTACAATGCTTCCTTTTATACTTCGTTCAAGAAAGTAAAAATCAATGAATAATCGACCATTTAACGTAAAATAATCCGTATCATTAAAATACCATAGCCGTGTAGTTCAAATTACCCTAAATGAAATAAAATAGAAGAACCAACAAAGTACCAATAATAAAAAAACAACCGGTACATGCGCCAAGATGCTGTTAACAAGCCCACGTGCACGAATAGAACTAATGAAGTATATACCTATAGATATACCCTAAGCAAGTGTTCACGACTCGTGGTTTCCCGTGAACAAGCAAGCAAGCGAGCAAGCAAGCTATTCGATTATAAATAAATGGATAAAATTGATGGTTTAAAAAGACGACACAACAAAAACGAACCAACGAGTGGAAGAAGAAGTAGAAGAAGGAACATCGGCGGGATATCCTGACAGTTACGTCATAAATACCAGCTCCCCCATTGAGTTCCGTGCGAATACTTTAGATTCTTGCTTGTGGGAAATTAATAATGTGAAATACGTTTAAAGAAAAACAACCGGACTTAGGTCTCCAACGACTACGTACAGTTAGCCACTTTAGCTATGCACAAATTGGAACACAACACGTACGAATAAGCACGGTAGCAAATTCATCAAATAATCAACCGAAATTATGTTGTTATAACCCAGTTAATAAATTTAGAATCTTGATTTTTGAAATTATTAAAATAATATTGTACTTGATTGACGTGTTTGACGCATGCGTACAGTCATTGACTTAGAAAATACGAAACGACGATTTAAAAAAAAAACACCTCAAAATTCAAGTTATAAATATGAATTCAATTCGCATTTTACAGTTAAGTTTATTGGAATATTAATTTAAAGATTTTATGTGTATTCTGTGTATAGTGGAGATTACAAATTGTGATATTTACATAATATATATGACTTACGGAGAAAATTACGAAAATTCAAATACGTCTTCACAAGGAAAAACCGTGTAAGGGAAATGCTTTATTTATATGGTATATCCATGCCTTTAGGTCGACATTTAAAAAAAATTACTTGATCAATCGCCACCCGTCAAATTATTCAATGAATCGCTGAAGTGAGGACTGTATTATGTATATGATATTGGAATATGGTGCCCAAGAGTTAACCTAGTATTACAGAATAGACCTGCATATTCATTGACATTTAAAACCGCTTTTCCTTTATTTCAATGTAAACTTGACAATCTGTGTGACTCAAACGTCTAATAATCTTATATTATCTTCCACATTGTTATTTCAAAAACCACTTTTCCAAAGTTGTAATTTGTCCATTGTTATTTAGGCAATTTGTTATTATGTTTGTTTATCAGTGAATCGGTCAACGGCCATTATGTGGCATTGAAAGTAAACTGCTATTTATATGCAAAAAAAGACAACGAATATTTTATTTTATTTTACAAGTTTCAAGGAAATACAAACAGTATATTATTGGAAACCAAGGGCTTCATTAAATTCATCGTGTAACACTTATTCCCTATCAGAAACACGAATCGTACGATGAAATCGATAATTTTAGTGAATGTTTTGCGTTAGAAATATTTCATATTTTTACATGCAACAGTTTACGTACGTTCAATTTGCGAGCATTCACTTTAACGAACGACACAATTTATTGAATATATCTTAGTCATCAATATATAATGTTGGTCATAAAACGAAATGACAAACGTAGCATAATTCCATGATTCAAATAAATAAACTTACAAGCATATATATTACAATAAAAATCTAAATATTATTATGTATATGACAAGGTTAACTCGTTGACACAATGTGCCCGTATCATATACAGTCCATTCTTCATCGATATAATAATTATGTTAATTAAAATAAAGGTTGGCATTCGATGATACAACGATTGTTGATTATTATGAAACAATTTTGAAAATGCGGTGATTATAAATAAACTTGCTGCTACTTTACACACTATATATATATATATATATATATATATATATTATATATATATATATATATATATATATATATATATATATATATATATATATATATATATATATATATATATATATATATATATATATATATATATATATATATATATATATATATATATATATATATATATATATATATATTAAAGTTAGGTACTGCTTCTATTTTTGTATTCACACAATATATTTATTTTAACATTTAATAATGATATTGACGTTTAAGAATGCAGCTTTTGTTTATTAATAATTTAAATATATATATACAAACATATATCTGGGTGTTTTGTACATGTTTTATCCTATAAAATGGCTACCAACGTAGTATTTGATACTAATTGTACAAGCTCAAGAATGCGAGATTCATAAAACAAAAAAAACGTACGTACAATATCATGAAACGTAAGCCGAGAGTTGCCTGTACAATACATTAGTACAGCGGCCAAGAAAGTGAAAATGTCAAAACAATTGAATTTGATCTCCACGATTAATTTGGATTGGAATAATTACTAATTGTCATATATTTGTCACGCAAAGAAAAGAAATTTGAGCAATTAAAATAGCAATTAGGTGTGTTGAGTGTTGGAACAAATAAAAAACAAACTAAATTAAGCCGCAGGTATTCGATTTATAAGTGTGCGGCTGTCACGGTTATACATTGCAATGCAATTTTACACTCCGCAACTTATAAATCATGGTGAATGAAATTTATTTTTAGATTTGGTTAACACCCTCTCCGGGTCGTTTCCGCTCGTAAACTTGTGTTCCATATCTCATTTCGTCTGGTTTTTATACATATGTTAGTGCGAAATATGCATGCTGCAAATATAGTAAATCTTAATGGAAGAATGAAATATATTTAAACCGTGCCTGATTTGGTATTTACGGTCTGTTATAGGCTCTTTTTTTCTTCTTTGTTTTGCACATTTGTTTATGACTTCAACACCATTATTAAACTCACTATAAGGTTATCGAACTTGTACGTAGATCTCAGACTTGCTGCTTTTATTCATTTTTAATATATAACCCTTGAAATACGATTTTACGACTGAACAGACAATTTAACAACTAAATTTAATCATTCGACTTTACGGGGCGTAAATATTACTTATGTTAGCGTATATAAGGAAGTATTTTAATCAGTTAATACTTTCAATCTCGAGATTTTAACGGAAATACAAGTATTGATCTTAAATCTAATCGAAGCTGACTATTTTCAGCATGCCGTCTGTGTGTGCTTTAGAGCCAAAACTGTTAAAAGTAAAAAAGACTTATATGTGGTCCGGGTGGGCACCTTCTATTTTTGAAAACAATATCTTAACTAGAAGTAAGCATTTTAGAAAAATTAATTCGTATAAAAGTTGAAGATATTAAAGTTGTCGACCTGATTTTTAAATATATAACCACGTTGGAATGCGTTTCTACGTCTGAACTGACTGTATTGGTAGATTTAATTAATACGTTACGCTATCATCCCATCCAATTTTCTAAACTAATCTGCAGCTTATTAATTTAAATTTCGTTTTGACAGTTGTAGCTTAAAATATCGTAATCAAGATGATATATTAAATAATTTACACTATAATTGGCAATGTTTATATAGTTTCAAAATAAATTAATAACGTTATGTTAAAATTTTACGATTATCGTTATTTATATTTCCGCTATAAAATGTTTCTGAACTGTTATAATTTTGGATATTAATAATATACAAAAATATTAATATATGTATTTGTATATTTTTTCAATACATCTACACATATATTTCGTGTCCACTGTATTATTTTCTTATACAGACGCCACCAATAAAAAATCTGGCAACGCCACTGGCCACGTATGGTCATACAATTTAAAATTAATTGATTCGCTTTTAATCTTAAACATTCATATACGGGAAAATGGAACAGAATACGACAGCAAATTTCCGAATCTATCTGTAGCAATTTACGATGAGAATTTAATAGGATGGGATGTAAATTGAGTAAATAAGGAAATTATAACTTACAGTTTACAATTTCCTGGTGTGAAACGGGTTTTGTATTTATCGGGTTTATATCCGTAGGTGACCTATACTATAATAGCAGTTTTATATTTATTACCCGATAATTTTAATGCATTGTCGTGTAAATGTTTGCAGTTAATACATTGCATATTGTTATAAATTTTATCAATTCTTGTTGTATTATGTCATCTGTCAATTCTATGCATACCTAAGTCTAGGAGTGTAGTCAACGTGATTAATTTTGCATAAATATTTACAGCAAGTAGATCACAGGAATACAATAGAAGAATTTGCACTACATATGCATCATCAACGCTTATTATACAGTTCAACTAAGCCTCGGATTACTATGAACTTTCATATCAGTTGCACAGTGTAAATTCAAAGGTTATTACGCTCATATAAAGAAGAAGTACACTTAAAGATTTTCATCCGGCAGTGTATATATTTAGTTACTTTTTGTGAGTTGGTGTTACAATAAACACATAACCTTCTTGTTCTAACATTGAAATTCGTAATATGTTATTTTCATTGTTACTATACATTTACAAAAATGTTTCATGTTAATCGCGGCCGTGGTCCAACATTTGAAACAAAATTAAGCAATTATATATATATATATATATATATATATATATATATATATATATATATATATATATAAATACTCAGATGTATGTGTATGTTTGTCAGTTTATATATTTGAGAGTTTATATGTGTAGATCGCTTTTTTTTTGCAAAAATGCAAACTGGCATTAGCAGGAATCGATCCCCGACCTCCATGACGAAATACTAGAGTCTTAACCGCTACGCCATGGGGAGAAATAAATATACTATATATAAACCACCGAAAATATTAATCGGTTCTTAAAATAACGGTTACCTGAAAAACCGACTAATCAGTTACTATACAGTTAACCAGTTATTATAAAGTTAACCGGTTACTATACAGTTAATCGGTTACTATACAGTTAACCGGGTAGTATACAGTTAACCGGTTATTATACAGTTATCCGGTTAATATGCAGTTAACCGATTAGTATACAGTTAACCGGTTAGTATACAGTTAACCGGTTAGTATACAGTTAACCGGTTAGTATACAGTTAACCGGTTCCTCATTATTGGGTTACTTCGATATATATTTATATATAAACCGGTTAATCGGTTAACCGCTATAAATTAACCGGTTAAATTGATCGAATGTTTGTTTAGTCATAGATATATTATAACAAAACAAAATAATGTAATATTTTTTCGCACCAAAGAACTGTCTTTTTTTTTGATATTTTTTTTGTCTCCATCATTAACGGATTTTTTCCTTTGGTCTTCCAGATTAACTGTTTGATGATGACAGGTCTTGTTTTATCAGCTATGCTATTAGTTGGCATTTTTTTACTTTTATGTAAATTAGCAGTTGAATATTATGGAATGAACTTAGTTTCCTGTAACAGTGGGAACATATAATATTTATTTTCACACATTTCAGTGATTTATTTGTTTGCTTTTCGATTATTGATATAAAATGTAATGGTTTAACTACCTATAAAAATGTTATCCTACTCAGAATAGTAAAATATTTAATTAGATTTTTATTTGCTATTGTTCAACTAATTAAATTATATGCCACAAAGAATTTATTATTGCAATAAAGTTGGTATTAATATTATTGTGTAAGAATAAATCAATATTTCACGGTAATAAAATAAAATTTTAATCTAAATAAAAGTCAGAATAGATGTATACTGTAAAAAATATGTACAGTGCAGTACTTTCAATATAAATACACATATAATATCCGGTATACAAAATGGCTGCTCTTACAGCAAAATTGTTAAATTCATAATGAAAGATGTATACAATTTCTGTTTAAAAAGGTTTTCGAAAAAGTAAACCAGTTGTAGATAAAAATAACGCATTTGAAATTCATAGACGTTTTATAGCAAATATATATGTAAGGGTTTGTTGGCCACAAGAGATATTTGTAATATAAATATAGCACAAAATATCAATACATTCGTTGTTTTTAGTTTGACACACTCAATGTGCCAAAGCAAAATTATCCGATGGTGTCTGTGGCACTGTTGAGAAAAATAAATCTCAAAATATACAAATTTGTACTAGGATGTACATAAATACATATTTCAGTAATAATTTGATGTAAATTTATCACCTACTCGTAGTCGTAGTTGCATTGTATAACATTCCATAGTGTCACGCTATTACCTGCTGGTTCTAAGTCTGACACAATATATCACATACTATAATATTGTAATATCCTTGGCACTTTATAGATCATAATTTCACATGCATAACGATGCAGATAAAATATAATTGTGTACAGAATGAACGTTAACGACTCGACTATTTAATAGATACGCTATACACACACATCACTATTCTTGTGATACTTATTGCTGCTGCAAATGTTCTTGTCTGGCTGCCATGTAGTCGCCACTGCGAATTTCTACGCACTAAAAATTACTTACAAGTGTTTTTCAATTTTAATGTTCGCACAAATTAATTTCAATGTTTATTGGCTCTTTTAATTATTGGATTGCGTGAATTGACGCATGTAAATATCAAATACCGAGTACTTAGTTTTAATGTTGTACCTTACAATTTTTAGCTTGACGTACTGCGCGAAACTGTCGTATATATCTGTAAAACTTTTTTTTTCTGGAATTGATCTTTCATCTCCCTCATACTGAAAATATATATAGTATATACCTACTCATATCAGGGGGGTGAGAATCCTAAACTTCTCGGTTTATTTTGAGAATAGTTTTACTTTATATATTTAATATATCTTTAGGGTAGAAACTAAACATCTGCAAGTCGCACGTGTCTGACTATCAGTAAAATATTGTTTATTCTCAGAATTTTGTCTCGATGCTTAGAATTCACCTCGAGGTCACAGCTTACAAGGAGAGTAATGAATCGTAAGGGGAACAATATTTATTGTACCCATAATACAATAAATATTGTAACAGATACAAATCGAATTATATATTTTATATATATTATATTTTACAATATTTATTATATTCTATATAAACTTTATAAGCCACTTACCAGTTTACCACTTTACAGTCTTATTTTTCTCCGTGTATGTTTAACTTGTTCGTAATAGTACTAGAGCTCCTAGGATGAATCCGGGGTACTTTCAAGCAATGTTTTTATTTAACAATAATTGTGAGTACGCGTATCGGGTTCTCGTCAAGTTGGCTTTCAAAGTGCAAAATGTGGAGTTTAATTTGTACGGATTAGATTTAAAGTAATCGTGTTGTGTTTGTTAGACAGGGTATTAGCGCTGAATATTTTGCTAATGAAATATACTAAAATTGTATTCAAATCCAATGAGTTTGAATCATTTTATTAGGAAAACGAAAGCTACACTTAAGTAGTAAATAATAACATTGGTTTTTATTGCGCTATGATATTCGTTCACATCTCCCTTTACACCTACCTATAAGGATGGGAAACATTAAGGGTTTTTCATAAGTTATTTATATTGTTGAATAATTTATTTTAATTTTTATACACGTATAACTTTCTTTCTTGGTCTGAAATAATGAATTAAGGTATTTTTGTGTATTTTGGTTGTGCTAACTCGAAGTTTTTATTTGAATTAAATTATAATTTTATTTGAATCGTGCATTTTGTTTCATTGATCCACATCACATTCAAAAAGTCGAACTCGTGAATAGCAACCTTCAGTTAGCTGTTCATATAAGAACGTCCGACGTCAAAGGTTCAGCCTTAGAAAGGCATTCTAATTCTGGCATTGTTGCCAGTATTTTTATACATATATTGTTCATAATTTTGATTATATGAAATTATGAAAATATGCGTGGTAAAAATATGAAGAAACACTAATAAAATGTAAAATAATCTGTTTTTATAAAAACAGAAAAGAATGCAATAGACATTTCACACGTCCTTGATGTTGTGTTACCTAATCCTGTTATGATAAACAATTTTGTGAAATAATAACGGTTTTATATAAATGTATATTAACAATGAACACTTTGAATTTGTTTAAAACTGTACTTATTGTTTGTTCCTCTGCTTGGTGCAGCTAGTGCCGCGAAAATATCTGGGCTAATCTTTCGATTCGTTCGTGAGTGACGAAGTTTCGCGCCCACCAAAGTTCACTGTAACCTGGGGGTGTTGCATTATAAATTCAGTACAGCAACTTCATCGTAATTATTAACTTAATCTAAATACACCACCCTGCAGTGATCGGATGTGGACTTTCCGCCATTTAAATTGATTGATGCCCTGCAGTTACAGTTTGGTATGCATGTCTGGACTTGTAGCGGAACTAGTAATTACATGTACATTTCTTTATATAATTTACTTTTTGTGTCTTGACTTTTAAAATATTAACATGTAGGAGCGATTGTATTTATAGAATATTTACATAATTTAGTTTGTTTAAATCTAACTAACCATATCCCATCGAAAGAGCAAATTCCTTTTATAGTCATTTGGAGTTATGGACACATTCGTGTGGGACGATTTTTATTAGAAACACGAGGTTTCCGGCTTTGATTCTTTTGTAAGTTCCATATTGTAGTCTGACTGATCAAGCATCTACAAAGCAAGCATGTGTGCAGACAACAATGCTTCAGCTCGCCATACAGTGATCTTATAGTCAATTTTGGCCAATAATAAAGACATTTTAAAGAAATAATCTAATTATTGTGCTTTGTCATTGTCTATTACACAATTTTCGCAAATATGATAGGTGATGAAAAATCTAAGATCCGATATAATCAAAACATTGTATATTCAATTTCAAAATTATGTTTTTATTATGACTTTTCGGTTCAATCTGAATAAACATTATATGCATCAATAATCTTATAATTTTTGGACGAATTTTTGATATAATTAATAACTTTGGAATTACATTAAAGGTGGCTTAAAATTTTAGGGTCCTATAACGTGAAACAAATTTCTTTGTATAAATAAAGATAAATTTCGAGAATGTTACAGACACACGACCGATTGCTTTAGCTCTTTTGTGTACAGTGTACAACAAGCTAAAAAGTTGTTCGAAGTATATAATGTATGGAAGGCAAAGTTCATGAAAAATAATTACCACAGTGAGAGAGTTTGAAGAGAAAATTGCATCACGACAATAAGTGTTTTCTTTGGAGGATGATTGAAGAACAGACATTATTGTGCATCAAAGTGAAAACTCGTCCAGCCATAAATTTTATCTGTTCTCCCCATCAATGGAACCATTTACAAACAATAACAACGACTCATACCTCATCGGGTTATATGCGTGGACAAGCTAAGGTCACTTTCAGAAATTATTTTGCAATAGTCACTAGCGCCAATTATGGCTACACCACTCTTCGGGACATCAAACAAACAAATCGCATTGATATTCATAAATTACTTGATTATACGTTACTTATCTCTTAGTTTTGCTTATTGATTTCACTATTGTAACATTTGTTTGGTTTGTATCTTTCCTAACCTTCTTTCTTCAGAGCATTAAAACCACGATCGCAGTGATTGGCTGTTGTAACAGATCTCATTCAAACTGAACTGTTTTTATGTGCGAAAGAACGAGTATTCGAATCAACCGTTCTCGTGTAGGTGAATTTGCATTGATGAACTGTTCATCCTGGGATTGCACAAAACTCTTAGAAAAATCGTTATTTTTTACATATAATGTTTTTTCTAAAATATTTAAATTGTGCTTATTTAAATTTAAAAATCTGCAATATTTGTTTCATTTTCTGTCCTCTAAGCAAAAAATAAGGTGTGGCCTGCACTCGACTTTCTTTTACATAATTTCAATATATACCTCAAATAATCTGTGAAACCAACCAATACTCCATAGCAATACTCTGAAATTGTACCAATAAGCTTATTATTATTGCGTTATCAAATATTGTTTCTTCAATATAAAATATAGATAAGTTTTATATTTATATTATCAACAGTTTTTACTGTAGATCGATCACTGACAGACATACACACACACACATACACGCACACAGACGCACATCGACATCAGTACGAAAATAGTCAGAAATGATTCAGGGTGGATCAAAACGTGTATTTATGCAATAATCTCAAGTCCGATTTTTTTTGTGATTACAATACTTCCTTATATATATTCGTATAAGAAAGAAAAAAAAATTGGTTAATACTGAAGCAACTTTAAATATACCAAAAGAATGTTATACTTTTTTGTAGATTTATTTGATATATCCAAAGTAAATCAGTAAAGACGCCTCAAACAATCTACAGTTTAAACTCGAAAAAAGTAGAATATAGCTTATAAGTAAATGTGTATAACATTTATACAAAAGAATAAATTCAAATTGTCGCCATTAAGAAACTGGTTCGGTTTTAGAATGAGCAATCAATCAGCGCTACATTTTTTTTTGCAGTAAACTAGGAGAGAACAAGGTTCCATATATATAAAACGTACCACAAGAACTTGTTAATTATTCTGTTGTCTATAGTTAGTAGTCTCTATAGGTTGCAAGATACATGTATACGCATAAGTAAACTTGGTTTGGTGATACAGAAACGCCATGGTGGATATACATACGCGTGGGTATCCAAGTCGACTCCCGGTTGAGTCAACCGTTGGTTAGCACCGTAGCTGGAGCCAGGTGTGCTCCCGACAATGTATCTTAACCACCGCCAACAACACCTGGTCTATATGGAGATAACTGCATTCGACCGATCTACATACAAGATTTCTGCCTCATATTTCATTACACAATTTCTTACGCTTGCTGACAATACAATCAAAAAATAAAAAATATTTAACAACAGCTGAGGGTTCAATATCCTTCCAGTCCCTAAGATGACCGAAACTAGACAAACATTTTACGTAGATTTTAAGCTTATCTACTTTCTGCTAGTAAACTAGTTATATAACATACTACAGAAACTAGAATAGGTACAGGAATCAATGCCTTCAGCTGGTCGTAAACACAATCTGGTGGAATATTTCATTTTTTGTTTTCTTGAACGAAGTCTAAAAAATCATGAAATTTTTAAAATGATTATTTATCACATTTTATCTAAAGTTGCAGGACTATACTTTAATTTAGATATTGTTTTAAAAATAGGAGTTTTTCTTTTGGGCTACATACAAACTTAAAATTTAATGTTTCTAACTTATATCTTCAACAGCTTTTAATGTAGAGCGCTCACAGAATATCAGCATTGAACCAATTATAAAAATTATACAGAATGTAAAATTAGATAAAAAGAAAATGAAAAACTCAACAATAAAAATCATCTAAAAGTCAAGCGGCACCAAAAATGAACTTTTTAGGTGTTATTTTGATTTTGAGTCATTGGCCGATGTCGTTTAGTTCGCGCAGAATTCTGCCTTGCATCAAAGTTTGAATCGACTGGTATTCCCATTAGAAATAAAATAATTTTCCATAAACAAACACCATAAATTACAGAGTATTCGCGGTACATATTCTAAGTGGGCAGTTGTGCACTTAACGACAGCGTATATTTAATTTAAATTAATGCAAACAGCAGTTATATGATGACACTACTACATACGATTCGTGAAAGTGAACAAGAACATAAATAAATACATAAATGCATATATTATAATACATTGTTTGTTTACACAATTAATAATCCTTACTTTTTTACACTTTTGCTTTCAAAGTCACCATAAGTAAATTTCATCATAATGTTTAACGAGCCATAAGGCACACATCTAATACACTATTCAATTTATCTGATGTGCACTCATATATTTTGTAATCATATTTGCTTCTATGTTATAACGAGTAAAAATAAATATAACGAGAATATTTCATTCATAACACATTGAGCTGTTTAAATGGGATTTTAGCATTTAAGTTTTTACAATATACCATATTATATAAAAAAGTGTATGTTAGAATTAAATGAAGAATATGAAATATGACATAATATGTTCAGGTTAGTTTATTTATTCGAAAAATTCATTATTATAGTCGAGATACTGAGGGTATGACCTGCAAAAAACTGGTAAAATACAAATGTTTTACAAACTAAAAAAATAATAATTTATAATAAATATCTACGCATTCAAATTGAAAAATAATAACACCTGCTAACAATATTTATTTCATTCCTACATGATTATTTCTATATATTTTAAGCCTTGATTTGACAGTTTTTTAAATATATATTTATAAAGTAGAAAAATATGTGTATATTAGGTTGGTACTATGTGAGTTTACATCTGTTTTATATTATTCTTTAATATAATTATTTATTGCAAGCTATATTACTTAATATCAGCGATTTCCAAGTCTATTTCATTGTGCTTCATTTTCTTGTAGTTTTTTTCATATCTTCATAATTATTCTAACCTAAATTTATAAAATATCAAAAAATGCTTGCAAAGTTAACGTTTGATTTTAGTAGTGTATATGTCTCATAACGTCATCAGTCCAATAACTTTTGACTATGACGCAAGTCCAGAACCACAGTAACAATGAGATCTACGATGACAAACTTTAACGCACAAAAACAAGATTGCTAATTGATATTTCAATAAAAAAAATTGTAATAATATTGAAAATAAATAAGTTAATTCAAATTGTTATTTGTATTTCTTAAAACGCATGCCCAAATTACGGTCCGCGGGGCACATTCGATCTGTTACTATTCGCATATAAGTCAAAGAACCGAATGTCCGCCGGAAGTTGGTGCATGCCAACCCTAAATTATACGGGCGTCTAATATTAATTCTATTACATCGTATAGTTATTTTAAAAAAAATAACGCTTTTTTCTAAAAACGGATTATTTACTAGAAGAATCACCTTTGAATATGGATATTTTATAATGTTTTCCATATGGATTCTATTTCTTAGAAATCGTAGGGTGAATTTAAAACAAAATAAAGCATTATTATAAATAAAGATAGTGGGACAAGAAAGTCTAGTGAAGGCTGCTCCAGTTTTCTTTTTTTTTTTTCATTATAGTTATAATATTGATAACAATATGAAGAACAATTGCGTATTATAAATTTGCACCGGAAATACGTTATCTAAAAGGATATTCTTATTTTCAGATAGGCTAGTATAAACGATATAATAAACCAACGACTACACTGTATAATATTTAATAGAAATCATCCCACTTTTATGACTATTTGCTAAAATGAAAAATATATCTCTGTCTTATCCGGCAATTATATTGTAATTTACATTTCTTTTCGTTGTATATCTTCCAAGATATACCAGTACAGCACTGCTTTCTTTTGCTTGAGAGTTTTTTTTTTGTGTTATTAACTCTAAGAAGTTAAACATTTATGCACACACAAGGTGCATTGAGCTTTGTAAAAAAAAAGAGTATAATCTATTTTCTATCTGTTTTCACTGTTATTTTTTGTGCTCAAAGGCTTTCCGAGAATTTCACCGCCTAGCCGATGTTACTAGAATAGAAATACAATTTTGCATTAATATGGAAAGAGTAAAATATTCACAATCTCGTGATGAAATATACATTGTGATTATGGAGCGCTTTCAGTAGATTTCCATTCTAAAGAAATGCCCTTTGGCTGCAGCTATATCCTGATCTACGTACATATATAGAGAAGCATTGACAATGTGTACAAACGAAACCGTTAAATGTTAATGACGATTGCTTTTTTTTTTTCTACATTAGTTCTGACCACAATTGTTATGTTGAACGTAATGCATACATTAATAGTGACTTATTTTATTTAAAACCGCACAATGGTTTTGCAATAGATTTGCCTATCAATAAATTGATGTTTTTTATTCATTATCTTGCGTAATACTAAACCGCTTTGTGGTATTCGGAGCAATTTTATCTTGTGTTTTTCAGTACAGAATAAATGAATCACTGATGCCCGCTATAATAGCAATTCAAACGCTTGTATCTTGGTTAATTTGCTAACTCTCTTTTCGTATAATAAATTATACACTGAAGTTCCAGCACGATTCAAAATACTATTTTCGTGCGTTCAAAACTTTTTCAGCAATGAACTAACGTTTTGGAATATATAAATTGTATTAAGGTATTATATGTACATTTTTTGCGTGCATGTTTCGCTGTTTTATTTCGCATTTATTTGTAAGTTTGTTAATTAAATATCAGAATTCGATTCATTTGCTGGTTATGTTGATGTTCGATTTGAGTGCGGTAGCAAAAACGATGAATCATTGTTGAAGAATCTCGAAAACGACACGAATTAAAGAAAAAGTGAATCTTATAAATGTTTAAAAAGTAATTTTGAAAAATATATCTATTTCTGAAAAATAGCATTTAAATATAGCTACATAGATATTGTTTCATGACTATGGTAGCATGAATTTAAAACAAATAAAACAATATTTTGTTATATAGATAGTGGAAACATAAGAAAGTCGAGAAAGGCTTTTCCAGTTGTTTTTTGTTTATAGTTGAATTTTTTACCATTACAATAATAATTATGTTTGCAGGACAATTTGATACACATATTTTAATATATTACGTGCGTAACATGTGTTAAATATTATTTGGAAATTAATGTATCATCCGTGTTTTTAGAATAATATGCAAACAATGGTTTTTGTGTAGAATACAGTTTCATGCCATGACAATTGTTGATAAAGTGTTGATTTGCAAATAGCGATCGCTCAACGGCTTCAACTTTCGCTTCAGTGAATCGATCAATTAAAAGTGAACTGCAACTGTCCATCATCGAACGATCAGTAGCAAATCATTCGGTCTGATTGACGTGCCCTACATTACAGATTCAAGCTCTTCCTAAACAGAGAAATCAACTAACATAGTTGCTTTATCTGTATCACTGTATTTATCCTCTTTAGTGTTATTATTTCGTTTGTGTATTAGGTCACGTTTGTCACACTGATAACAAATCAATTTTGCTGGCAAAATAGCTTGTCACATGTGAGGTTATGGTATACGATTACTGGTTTTAAAATCGTCGGCGTATTACGTTCTTAGATTTTTACGTAGAAAAACAGACTTTAATTCTCATAAATCTCGACTACGAAACCATGTACTATAATTATTCAATATACTTATATCTTTAATTTGGAGTAATTATTTTTAGCTCGCCGTACGAGGTACAGAAGAGCTAAAGTAATCGGTCGTGTGTCTGTAGCATCCTTGGATCAAGAAATTTTCTTAACTAATAGGGCTTGTCTCTTCTATGATATTTTATCTCTACAAGATTTCTTCATATTGGTGATCCAAAGGCCATAAAAATTTGTAATTTTGAATTTTCTATTGGTATATAGGTGCAAAAATATAAGTAGTAATGTTTGAAATATTATATAGTTAGTCTAGTTATAATTTTCAAAAGTAATAATTCACCAAGTATTATATAAATTAGAAATGGATAGGATTAGTAGCCCTTTGGCATTTATTATTATTAGAAAGAAAATGATTTAGAATATATGTAGGCACACTGACACCATTCAGGGTTATTTTATTTTTAATCCAAAATATAGTTGTTTTTGACCTGTTTAAACTGTGTTGTGGGGTCAAATTGTCAAGTAAGCGTAGGTTTAGTTTCAAGTGCACAGAATTTATATATTTGTTAATAATGAAGGCAAATCCATGAACTTATTGTTGTTAAATAAATAAAATTGACCTATTACGAAATTTCAACATGTTTGTGACATTTGTTAGGGATAAATGTTAGGTATGCGTTTTCTGTAATACTTAATTGCTCACAAAAAGTAACGGAAGTCTGAAGTAGAGTAATATTTGGGAATTCTAGGTTTTTAACTTTCTTCTAAAAGAAAGTATTGTAATCATGAAAATTTTCGAACTCAAGATTTTAACGGTAATATACGTTTGATCAGCCCTGAAGCGAATCTAATTATTTTCGGAATGACGTCTGTGTGTGTGAACGCTATAGAGCCAAAACTGTTTATAGAAAAATTATGAAACTTTAAACTGAATTGAAGAATGTAACATTTATTGAAAAAAAAAATTATATTTATGATTTTCTAAGTTACAATACAAATAGATCTTGTTTTACAGCAATCATAGTGTGTGTTAAAGCAAAATATCAACATATAATTTACTTCTGTCTTTTTAGCAACACCGCGCATAACTTCAACATTGCAAACGTATGCGCAAGTTTTTGAACGATTTTAAGAATAGTGGTCCTGGTATTTAAACAACAAACAAAAGTGTGAACTTCTTTAATAAAAACACAAAAACAGTAAAATCCTGTTTGTGTTGTATATGCAAGAAATGTTATCGCTATAAGTTCATGATATGTCATCGCACTTTCGTTTAAACAATTCTCATCATCATCACACACAACATACACGTAAGAAACAATCGCTGTTTGCTGTTCGCTGTTCGCACTACCTCGTAATGTCGATTCTTCAAAACACGTCAAAACATGCCAGTTTTTGTATTGTTTCCAGGCTTTTCTTGTTTTAAGCTATTCAACAGTTATAATAACGATTTTCTTTTACAGAAAACAGGCATATTTTTATGCAGTGATGTCCAGTGTCGTGTGCATTTCTTGTTAAGTTCGTGACATCTTTTATATAACGGTTTATAATGCGTAATCATTGTTAAATTATGACCGTTTTTATTAGACATTGCTTCATTTTTATTACAGTTTTGCGCTACTGTCACGAAATTTACTACTCTTTTACTGTAGGTGAATCATGTGCAGCGTGGGATCATTTTTAATATCCTCTATTGTAGTGTGTAATAAAATTGTAAAATGTTTTGCTTAGAAACATTATGATCAACAAAACTTTTATGATATAAATTTTAAACCAGTATTACGAATGTTTTCCTTTGTATAAAACTAGTTATTTGAATTGTTGTTTGTGGGTAAAGACTGCGTGTTTTACACTCGACTTTATTGTATGGAATATTTTGCTTAATTTGGTTAGAAACATGTAGATTTTATGTATTTACAACTCTTAATAATCGGTGTGTTGTTAACCTTAATAGTATTAGCTAACACATATTCTATGCGAGAACTTAAATATTCGGTTTATAACTATAACATTTTGTGAATAGAATCTTTCACAATATTTCATATTACATTATGATTCCGTAAATGTACATTATATGTGTGAGTGTATGTGGCCCTAACTACTTGGATAAGTTTCCAGTTGGATTTTAGAGATACATTATTTACAAGATTTTAATGGATAAAATGATTACGAGGTTCCCTGAGTACGAGTTTACTATTTTCAAATTTTGTTATCGGTTATAATGGCAAAACAAAAAGTTTGTTGAGGACGCTCAGGCTTAGTCCGATCCTGCTCACTACAAATTTTACTAATATCGATACATTGTACGTGAGAAAACATCTTACATGATTAAAATTATCTGTTCATTGTTTAGCTATGACCTGATTTTGTTATAACAAGATATCAGCTAACTGTTATATACGTTTGTGCTTATATCATAATATGTGCACATATTTATTTTAACAACGTTGATATAATAATACATTGTGTAATTTATTGAGTCCGGTACTTTAAAAATATTGCTGCAAATGTATCACATGTGATATCAATAAATAACGATGTGTACACAAATTATCGTTAAAAAACGCACGGTCACTTAAAATGATTGCGATCTGTAGATATACAGTTAAAGATGATTGGAGATGTTTCAAATTGTAAATTATTGCTCATTACTCTTGACAATCAATAATTTGTAGTAATGTTTGCTTTAAACAGTTTTATTATTCATTATTGAATTATATAGAAATATTATAATGTCTATAGAATTATTCAAATTTTAAATTTCTTTATCTAGGACCTCCATTTAGATATATACGTAATAAAGATTTATATAATGATCTAGCGATCAAAACGCGTCTTGAAAAATTACATCTCAAAATAATTTAAAATATTTGTTGTGGCCAGCACAAGACTTTCTTATGAATACTAATTCGCTTGAAATATTTTGTAGCTTTGGAAAAATTAAAATATAAATCATAGCATTCGTCAATTGCTTTTGTTACACATTCTGATTCTGATAATTGTGAATGAGATTATTATTTATATATTTATAAGGCAAAAAAGAATAATATTTATATTGAATTTTACTAATACTTTTTTTTGTTTCAGGTAAACATGTTTTTCCGTTATAACTGCAATGGTCTATTCTACAATGTAGTAAGTAATTATCTTTGATCGATTATTTAGTATCAGTTGCGATATATCTAATAATATTCCGTGACTTACTTTCAAATAAAAATAAAATAAGGGCAATAATAATGTAATTTTGGTTTTTCATAATTTCTTTGTTAAATTACTACAATATCGTCAATTAAAAATATTGTTGTACACAACAATATGGTGACTATTTACGGCATCTAAATACATTTTTAGTAAAGTTGTATTACAATTAGTGAACTTGTGTGTATATATTTATCATTTATATATCAAAACATCATTTATTTTGTACCTTTGACAAAGCAATGCCGCAATTGCTGAATCATACTACTAACAACCTAACCTAACAAATGATTTTATAATAAACAAATCAGATAGGTTCCGTCTCTTTTCAATGCAATTAAAATATAAATGCGACGTGTATTTTCATCGCGTAATTCTGTTGATGGTACATCAAGTGAGCAGTACACGTCACAGGTCAAAAACGTGATCTTTGCTTGATATATTGTTGCGATTATATGTGTAAGTATATATGGAATTTTTGTATTTTAGTACTAGTATACGGAATGTATGTACATCAGTACATCGCAGGTCACAGCCGCCTTTGACTTCTATATTTTTACTTTCTTGGACGTAGTATGTATATTGTAAACATGAAAAATGTCGAACTTCAGATTTTAACGAAAATACTCGTTTTGACCTTTACTGAATTGATATTGACTATTTTCGAGATGACGTCGGTGTGTCTATGAGCTCTGAACAGCAAAATTCGGTGAAGATAAATTGACGAAACTTTAAAATTATTTTACCATTTGGTTTCATGATAATCGCACTAACAACGTATCTCGTAAATAGAATAAAATAAATATACCAGAAAATAGGCTTATGTATTTTTTAATTATACGTAAAAGAAAGTCCAGTGTAGATCACTTCAGTTTTTTTTATATACATGTTATGTAAATAACAAATTAATACGTGAAATTTCCACTCTGAAAAGGGACCATCGGACTAGATACTAGAGAAATAATCCAGTTCGAAGCGTCATTTCTTCGAACTAATGATATATATAACAAAACAGTCGATGCGTATTTGTATAAAGATAGCCTTTTAATGTTGTATTGTAAATAATGACAGTTTGGACAGTAAAACGGCGGTCTGATTTTGTCTGTGTGTCCAATGTTGCTTTCATCTGCTATTTGTCAATTTTCGTTTTATCGTGTTTATTTTGATCGTATTTTGCTGAATTTTCATATTTTGTGGAATGAAATAAGCGGAAATGACATGGCCACTATATTATCAGTTTTATCACCTTACATATGTATACGTTATGAAAAAAAAATTGCTTTGCAATCGGCTGTTTTCTGAAATGATTGCAAATGTTTATACAAACTTTTAAAATTGTTTATAATTGACGTTTATGTTGGGCAAATGTCGCCGTGCAGACTGGGAAATATTCAAGAACTTTGTACCGCAGGCATCAACAATAAATGTTTTGATTATCGTGTGCAACAAGGTTATAGTATTTTTACTTGACGTTGACACGGTTCAACATGCAGCTGTTTCATGAATATACCGCCTTATGATAAACGTTACTATCAGATAACGTTTTAATTACATAGAACCTCTTGCCGCTCTTTATTTAATTATTAAATTACACTATTACACATACCAGGCAAAAGGCGACCGTTCAGGACACATCACATGTTCTAGAGCACCGCTCGTTGGGTGTATCTCTAGGTAAAATTTTGAGATTAACAATAGGTCAGCTTTAATTATTATATTATTTATTATGTCATGAATACAAATCTTATTAGCAATACACTAGTTTTAGTTCGCCGTACGTAGTTCAGAAGAGCTAAAGCAACAGGTCGTGTGTCTGTAGCATTTTCCGATCAAAAAATGTATTAATAAAAAATATTTGTCTCGTCGCCCTGAATTCAAAAATATATACTTAGATCTTAGTCGTCCCTCGCTCGCTCGTAAGATCAAATTTGTACCCTTCCTACTCTTCTGAAGTTACCGAAGTATTTTGAACCAAATTTGTTTTTGGCGGGAAACATTTCGTTTTGTATTCAAATGTAGGTATGAACTTAATACATAAGATTTTCATGAGAAAAAGGTTTTATTGAACTTGATACTGTTTAAAACTTGCTATACTCGTATATATCATAAAATTATTTGGGAAATGTAAATTAGAGCAATGTATTTAGAAATAATGTTTATAGCGTTTAGACTCCAAATTTGAACGCTATAAACATTTATATCCAAATGCATTACTCTAATTTACTTTTCCCAAATAATTTGATGACATTTATGGTATTTTTTAAACTATTTAGTCCAATAGAATCTTTTTTTCATGAAAATCTTACGTATTAAGTTGTTACTTCCATTTGAATAACAAATGTAATGTTTCTCGCCAAGAGAACTTTAAACGCAGTCTTAACATTGACATTGATTTCTTTTCTTCGAATAAGTATGGTACAATGCTTTACAATATGGCAATAAAATCTGTTTTGATGCTAGTCTAGTGTGTATAATTAATTTAACCAATAGAAGAAGTCTTAATAATATTAATAATGACAATTAATAATACACCTAAACACAAAAGGTGTCTCATAGACACCGCACTTGTAGTTACGTTCCACTAGAGAGCGTCAGTAAGTGGAAGGTTGAACTTTCTATCTTAGTTATGTTTCTCAGGGTATGTTGGCACTGATTTGAGACATTGATATTCAAATTGTGACTTTTATATATTTTGGGCTCAATCAGAAACATTCAAAAAATTATTTATTGCACTTAGTGATTGATTATAATAATGTTTATACTTTAAAACATGATTTCATAAAAATGTAACAAAATGGAAATTGTAATATTTGATAGCTGAAGAATTGCTTATTTAATAATAAATGTTCAAAAAAATTAGCTGCACATTGCGTATACGCGTATTAGTTTTAAAAAATAAAATGTTGGCAATGAAGCAAGTTTAAATGGTGATTATGCATTATGTTATTCGCAATAAGTAAAATTGATTCACAATCAAAATGTATCTACTTCATCAAGGTTAAATTAACTTTTAACGAACGCGCGCATAAATGTTCGCGTCTTCAATTCCATTAACTTTGAACTGATCACGAATATGACTATATTATTTTTGCTTTTTTTCGCGTGCTCACTCGTGTCTCTCATCGTCAGTTTAGTTGTCCATAACTTCAATTTCCATTGACCTTGTCGGCGGCTTGTTTGTTTTTTTTTTCCGCAGTGTTGATGGAATTCACAGTAATGAAAATATTTGTTCGCTTATTGGCGGCCGTTAGGGCCCATTCACACGAACGTTTTAAATGTGTTTAATTGATTGTGAAAATCTGTTGTTGTAGTCTATATGAGTATGTGCGTGCGTGTGTGTGTGTTGGTATATGTGCCGAACCTTGAATTATACACCATTACTATTAACTGTATAAAATGGAGTGCGCACATACAGACATTGTCGTTTCGTAAATAATTCAGAGATTTTTTTGCACAATTAATTGAGATGTTATTTTGGAGAGATTTAGTTGTGTTGCTGAGTCATCTTTTGTTACTGATATAGTCTAGTTTATTGAGATATATCTGATTTACAAGCATAACTTTTTTGTTGCATTGTTCTTTGTTTATTTAATAAATAGAACAAAAACGCACATTACCGTTGGATATTATGGAAACGCATAAACTGTTTATTTTAAAGGATTGATTACTCGATCTTTTGATAAATTAATAATTTTTGACTTTGTGTTTCTAAAACAATATATTTCGTTTACTGGTTACATTTTCCAACTAACCAGGACCAATGACCAAGAAAACAGTACTGTACTAGTAAAACCAGTACAAATGTCACCTTATTCTAAAATAACTTCACAGCAGCAGTAATGGACAAAAGGCATTTATTTAGTTAAATAATTTTTAAACTCTCCCACGATGAGCACGAAATAGTTAAGAATATTTAATAGAAGAATTTAATTATCATTTATAATAACATTTGAATAAAAATAACATAGATACATACACCCATGCCTCCAGCTTGCCGTTCGTCGTACTTATTGCTTAAAGTTAATCTCGGTGGAAAACAAACCTTTTTATACATATTTATTCATTTTACCAAAAAAATATTCCTTAAACTACTGATTTTTAAGAAATAATTTAATTCTGCTCCGTCACTGACGTCACTGTCTATCACAAAAGAGTTCAAGTAAATATGATCGGTGGATGCAAAGGAACAGTCGGCCGACTTATTACCTAAACCGGGATTTTCGGGTTTTGTAGATTTCTTTTATATATATATATGTATATATATATGTATATATATATATATATATGTATATATATATATATATATATATATATATATATATATATATATATATATATATTTCGGAAGTATAGCAGAGAGCCGTGAACGAATTTTTGTGCAGCAGTTTTTGGGTTTCAAGAATCTTACAAACACATAACTATTTAATTTTTTATACGCAGTAATAAGTAAATACAGTTTTTATTTCTAGGGAATTATGATAAATGTAATCATGAAAATTTTCGAACTCGAGATTTCAACGGTTATACACGTTAAGACCCTTCCTCAATCGAATGTGACTATTTTCGGAATTACGTCTGTGTGTCTATCTGGTTGTGTGTCCTAGAGCCAAAACTGTCAAACGTAGAATTGTGAAACTTCAAACTTAAGACTTGTATATGGTCTAAATGGGTACATCTTATTTTTAAAATGAATAGTCAAATCAGAAGTGCATGTTTACTCTATGCATTTTTTCTTCTACCTCCAATAACACTATAACGGTTGCACTTATGGCAAAAATAGTAAGGGTCATAAAGAAAGATATATATATATATATATATATATATATATATATATATATATATATATATATATATATATACATATATATATATATATATATATATATAGATATATATATATATATATATATATATATATATATATATATATATATATATATATATATAATATTTCGAACAACTTTTGTTTGAAAAGTTTCTTCAAAAAATTAACCAGTTACGAAATAACTGCTACGGATTTTTTTTAATTTCATATTTTTGTTGCCATAGATACGCATATTTGTGGACTATATTTAATTAATCGTATGAACAATGCCAAAATAATTTGATATTTGTGATTTGACATCGGCTATCACACATAGAACTTATGGTTTATTGTAAATAGTAACGCAAAACAAACGATACCTAACGCTAACGTTAGTGAGAATCTTGTGCTGGCCACAATAGATATAATAAACTTTTATAATAATTTCATTAATGTATGAAGGAGACTATTATTTGAAGATGAAATGTATAATTATTCTAGATGGCACTTTCCAATGTATATTAATTTAAGAAAGATTGGAAACATGATATTTTCTTTTAAATTACAAAGAAACTACTTCAAATTATTTAATATTTGACATAACGTGCCGAAATTACATTGAAACATATGATTCATTGCAGTGAAAGCTAATAATTAGACAATAATGTCAATTGTTTTCAAACAAATTAATACAAACGCCTAAATATGTGTATACTGTGACAAGAATTTCGTAATAGAACATTCACACACGATATAAAAGAATATTGCTGCTGTTATCTTGTAACAAAACGATGTTTCGAGTGGCGTTAGTGGCGTTAAAAGTTTCTATCAGAGCACAGAATAGTGTAGGCTGGTAATTTGTAACTAGCAACGAATGCGGTAGTAAGCAAAGCGCTTGATAGTGTTTTAATTTGGATGGCATCCAGAATGCCGAAGCCAGCTGAGAGAATATCAAACTATTTGTGTATCAGGACACCTGTACGAGTGCATCTATAGGTATAGTGTGGCTATTTTAAAAGTGTTATTTTTATATACAAACCGCCGATGTATTTTTATCAAAACAATTTACTCTTTAAATGTTAATGGCATTGATCTTATGCAAGCTCTTATGCCTGTTTGACACTGTCTAATATTTTATCATATATGCATTTGAATTTGTTATAAAGTTGTACTTTGTACAGTCTACAGTGAATATCTCTTTCTCATCTTACATGTATTTTGAAGTGTCGAGTTGCATATATGATGGAAATACTACTATTTTCCAAGGTTATACTGAGAAAAATGTATGTCAGTAGTTAATATAAATATAGTAATCATTAATATATATATTATATATATATATATATATATATATATATATATATATATATATATATATATATATATATATATATATATATATATATATATAAGATATGTATATTACTCCTTCAAATATTATATATTAACACCAGCAGCCGATAAACTCTCCGACATACGTTATACAACATATTTTGTAAGCTCCAGAATAAATTAGATTAAGTCCCGTCGGTAATAAAGATTATCTCCTTATTTTGTCCATATTAAGGATTTTTAACTCGAATATAGTCTTAAATAGAAGTAATCTACACGGTGACGCATGAAAAGAAATATATATATATATATATATATATATATATATATATATATATATATATATATATATATATAAATAGTTAATATGAGAGTATATTTAAAGTTCGAATTCATATGTTAGAACTAATAACTCTTATAAAAATCAGTAATATATTTATGTTAATACACGGATAATGTGATTCAGTTCTCTCAGTGTATATTAGATACAAAAACACGCTTGCACATATAGAGATGGTATAAATTAGAATAAACTAAGAGTTATTTATATTAATATTTTAAATATCTTCTTTATCTTTCAATTCTGCTTATTGAATAATATTGGTTGTATGACAGTTCAGTAATTTCAGCTGTCGAAAACAATAATGTTGGTAACACTTAATACTACCACATCATTTCACCATGAATTTTAGGACATATATGTCTATTTAATTTGATGCGAAATTCAACTATTTAGTATGTATTTAATGAAAATTTTTAAATAAATATATGTTATAATGGACAGTGTCAAACAGGCTTTAGAAGTTAGCAATAAGTACATGAGCATTATGTAAAGTGTGCACGGGATCGGAGATTGGGGTGGACACGTTGAGTGCCATGTGGCTACCGGTTTTTCATACTTGCCAATTTACGGTATGTTTATATTTGCAATAAAATTATGCTGTAAAATTGCAATTGAATTATTAGCTCGCCCTGCAAAGTACAGATGAGCTAAAGCAATCGGTCAGGTGTTTGTAGCATTCACGGATCAAAGAATGTCTTTAACAAAAAATGTTTGTCTCGTCATCCTGAATCCAAAAATATATTGTGCCCTCTACTCCTCTGAAGGTACCAAGGAATTTGAACCAAATTTAGCATCCCATTGGAATCCATTTGTAGTTTAAATCGTATTTCCCGTATACTTCCTAAGTTATAGGACACCATAAATTGCCCCCCTCTGCTGCCCTTAGAAGAATAATTAAAACATCCAAAAATTCTAAGATATTGTATGTCTACAAGATGATTTTTTTTTAATTTGCTCCATATTTTTTATGCGTTTAACAAATAAATTAATAGAAAATCTATAACATTTTTTCAAATAGCCCATAGGCCATAATAATTAAAAACAATTATTTTAAAATTAGAATATTATGCCAAGCGTGAAGTCGAACGGGGAAGTCCGCTGCTCGTATCGCATATATTAATACTTATAAGGCGAGCTGAAGGCATATTTTATATTTTTCTGATTTTGTAATTCTACACACTTACGATATTTTATCTTATAAACAGATTCCAATGTGATGACGTACATATATATGCAATGACACAAGTGAAGACAGCCTATATGTCATGGTTATTGGATTATATGATCGACTGTTTGTCACTATTGACGTTTATAATTTTGTTATTTCGGACAGTTTGTTTTACCTGTCGTATTGACATATTTATATTGGCAACTGTAAATGATTGCCAAATATATTTATAATAGTGCTACAATGTAAAATAAATTGTATAAATTTACACAAACTATCATTAGCATCAAAGTAACCATTGTGTAATTTTACATGAATATGTAATTTTATTCACCAAATGTAAAATTTCATTTGAATCAGCAATATTACAAGTTATGAATTGCTACATTTTTCGTATATTCAATTGCACTCAAGAATGCATTATTACATTTATAATTGTAAAACTTACAGTTTATTATATTATTACAGACGCGTATAATACGATTACAAAACCAAATGTGAATTTGTATAGCATGTAATATATGTATTGTCAATATTAATAAACATGGGTCTTGAATAATTGAAAATTATATATAATTTTAATATCATAGTAAACGAAATGTAAAATTTTGAAATGTATATCATAATCTCAATATCGTTTCAGTAAACCTCGAAATTGTGTATTTACGTTCAAATCTCGATTTCTATAATATTCATAATAACGCAATACCTTCTTTTAGACTTTTCATTGAAGAAAGTACCTTTAATTTCATTTTAATTTGTGCAAGACGTATTTGTTGATTGCGATATCCTAGTATATTATTTCGTTATAATTGTGCTACTACAAAACGATGCAAGACACTGGTTATTTTTAGATATATTACCTGAAGAGCCATTTTGTATCTGAGAATCTTGCTAACCCCTCTTTAATAGGGGAAAAAGCGTAATGGTAATGATTCTATACAATAAATAACATATCATCATTATGCCGTCAATGTTCATACAGATTATGGGCGATAATCTTTTGCACATACATCCTTTTGTTCAGATCATGCGATAAGTATCTGTTGGTTGCAATAGCTGGTAGGGTAGCTCAGCTACTGCAGGCTTACATGTCAATAACAAATAAAACAATTCGCTCGCTCACTGATGAAGACGTGTATGAGACACGTAACTGCAATAATGCAGTGGCTACAATGTTGCCGCGTTACTATTCGTACTTTGCTGGTCTACAAACAATTCTATATATGCCTCAGTGGCGTACGAATTTTTATTTATAATTTAATCAAACAAGCGCTGCTTTTTATTTCGATTATTACGCTAACTTAAATTAATTTACTTCAAACTGGTACAGGACATGTACATAACATGTAACTACGTGTAGGTACAATTACCAAATCATTCCAAACGTCGCATTGATTTCTAGTCGAAATTCGCATCAGAATAAACAATTCCAGGTATTGAAAAATAGAACATTAATATCAACACTTAATGAAACATTGAAAAACAGGGCTATAAAATAATTAAATCGAAAACTTAATCTAGAAAGCTGAGAATTCTGAGAATGAATATAGAAGATATAATTGTTGCAAAATATTGATTTATTGGCAGTAATTTTTGGCGTTTGGAAATTTCAGTGATGGGTCAAGTCGCCAAACAGAAAGTTACAGGAACACAATAACGGTCACCTTTGACCTCGGCGCGACGGCACAGTCACCTTTGGGTCACACGTTGCGTAAACAAATAACATAATAATAATGGTAATTCGATTTGATTAGATCTTCGAAAAACTAGGAAGTGATAACTAATAAAACGATAAAAACATTCGATATAACCCATAATTTGATTTAATACCTGAAATCTTAAAAGTTCTATGAATACATATTTACGTGAGAGAAATACATAATTGTGGAAATTGGATTATATTTACGACTTACTTAAAATATAGTTAATTAATACAGCCGACCAAGTTCCTGAGACAGCACGGACTACAGACGCACAAGTGTAGTCTATCTAACAAAGCACATCAATAATTAGAAATTTGGAAGGTAAAGGATTTATTTCGGGTCTAAGTTTGTGGGTTACTTATCGCTCAGCAGAGGTGTTTCGGTGAATTCTAACACCCAATCCCACTGACGGAACTAAATTAAATAAAAATATTGTCATATATGGAACATATTCAAAACTCTATAGATAGTGTTTCTCAAACTATCAACATGCGCGTACCCTTTTTCAATCATTGTTGTTATGTGCGTGCCACAGTTTTGTCATAATTAATTGTAGAAGAGGTGGAAAATATTGAAACCCTTTCCCGTACCACCAGGGGTACGCATACCACAGTTTACTAGATCTACAGACGCATTCAGAATAGCACCATTTTACTTTCAGTTATCAGTCTTTATTATATATTTACATATGCAAAAGTATAGCAAGAGTATATTATTTTCCACTCTCTTTATCGCAGTCAAACAACTCTTTCTATATATTTTAGTTGGGCAAGGTCTCCTGCGGGTTCCATTTCACTGCTTACAATGCGGTAACGTTACCATCATCGCACGGCGCTTACAGATTTGGTCCAAGGTCTCGTCTAATTAACAATATTAGCTACGTATATGATTATATAAAATAAAGTAATTATAACAACACTAAGCACACGTGCCTAGCGTCTTCATGATGCACTCGCGGTTCAGATTTCACTTTGGTAATAATGTGCACACAACTAAAACTTAGGCGTCAGTTAGTTACGCAACCGAAATAAAATTAATTTACATATACTATTACGTTATCACTAATTTAGACAAGAAAGTTTTAATTAGAGATTTGTTCGCGAATATAGTTTATGATAATGGTTTATATTCTATAGGTTAATTAATTGAATTCGCATTCGATTTGAAGGTTTATAGTTGATTTAATTAAATAAAAATGATGCGTTGTTTATAAATATATGCATTTCGCCTACGTTACGACGAGAAAGTTTTTTCGTACTTAATAATAATAATAATTGGTTTCTATAAATCTGCAATTTAACACTGTTTGTTGCAAAATGGTTTTAACACGTTTTGAACCTTTGTCGCAATTTCATAAGTCCCGCTTCAGCTTCACGCTAGTTACAACATGTCTGTTGTGTTAATTGATTGTTCATATATTTTACAAGTGTCTTGTTTACGCCATCTTGATTTGTGCATTTAGATAACACGGCTACCTTAATTTTCACTTTTCTGTTTACTGGTTATTCATCAACAATCATGATAAAATGCAATGTGTTGTGAAATTTTCTATTTTAAATATTTTAACATATATACAGGCCTATTCTGTAATTTTTAGCGTAGCCGCTAATTTCAAGGTCAACGTTAAAATATTAACGAATATTTTTAACGTGTTTTTGTATTCGCTAACGCATAAACCGCTTAAATTTTAACAAATTTTCTCAACTGTCACGTTAATATTGTATATTTTAACGGCAACTTCAAGGGTAGTGTTAAAATATTAACGTTATATTTTCATAGTTATTTAGATTTTTTGTTATCGTTGAAAGATCCTCATTAAATATCAGTGTTATTTTATAAGTGAATATTTGTAAAACTAAACATATCTGCATTCATAAATAGTTTAGAAGATGATGTTAAATCACGATATTTATTGAAAATTGCAATTATTATCGGCATGATCAAATCTTACAATACATATTTAGTGATGTGATACTCGAGTACAAAGAATCGGTATGTACTCGATTCTTGAAAGTACTCGCTGTACTCGAGTACACGTTTCTGAGTATTCGAATACATTTTGTACTCGATGCCAGCTGAATCGGGTGAACACGGCGAAATGCGTACTCACCCGATCTGTTCGAATCCACCGTATGCATGTACTCGTACTCGTTGAATATTCGAATACATTTTGTACTCTGTTAAAATTCGATACCAGCTGTATCATATTCTACATTGAGTACGCGTCTCGCCGTGTTTACTCAATCTAACCGATTCCGCCATACTACAATTTGTGCCCTGTACTCCTCTGAAGGTACCGAAACGATTCACACCAAATTTGGTACACATATTATTTGGCATCTCATTTGAATTCGCTTGCAATTTAAATCATATCGCCCGTATACTTCCCGAGTTATAGGGCCACAAAATTTAGAGCCCCCCTTAATACTGCCCTTATAAAAATAATTAAAGCATTCAAAAATTCTACTACAAATTCTAAGATATTTTACGTATACAAGATTTTTTCATGTTGTTAACCCAAAGCCCGAAATAAATTATTAAATATTATAATTTTGAATTTTAAACTACGCACAAAAAATTATTTTTATCAATATAATATACAAAAAATTGAAAAACTTTTTATGTCTATAATTATTTTTCAAATTATTAACCAAAAGGCAACGCATTTCTTACATAAAGGCGAGCTCTACGCATTGGTGCGTTTTACATGTACCAAATCTTGTTTTTATTGCAGTATTCTTTATCTCTATTATTTACATGCTTAATTTTGTTTGCGAATAGTAGGAAACTGCGAATTATGAAACAAATTTATTTGTTAATTGCTAATTAATTTTTTTAATTTGACCGAGTGAGGGTGGCTGAGTCTCATCAATAATAATATTGTCCACTATTTATCTACAAACATCTAAAATACTAAGATATAACACTTGGAAAAATGGTCAAATATAATACATAAGTAACAATTCACTTAAACGTCAAATGTAATGTCAATCCGAAAATTATAACCAAACTTTATGTTTACACATATATAATTCACAAATCAACAGCACAAATTTTTTGAAATATTCTTTAACAACACTGGAATATAATGAGGAATGTTTCAACGATAATAAAAAAATCTAAATGATGTATATATATAAACAATCCTAACCCTCAAATAACAAGAAAGATATGTATGATGTAAGATACGACGTGTGTTTTCATGGCATTTTTTGACATTTGTCACTCATTTCACTTCAGATATTAACGGCACCGTTAAATTTTAAGTTTTAGCATATACGTTAATAATGGACCATAGTGAATACCAAAGAAACGCTAATTTTTGACGGCCCGCTAATTCTTATTTTTTAACAAGTATTTTTAACGTGTTAACGTTTAACGGATTCCATACAGAATAGACCTGATAATTTTACAATTGTTATATCACGTAATATATGTACAATAAAATTAAAAGAAAATTATATTCGCAACAGTTTTTGTACTCATATCTCACGGTCCTATTTATTTTAACTATAAGAGAAAATTTAGTCGTACAAAGGGAGTTTTTGGTTGACTATTTGCCAATACTGCACCAGACGTTACACAATAAAAAATTATTTGTTAATGTCGCTTTAAAATGGTTTGAATAGTTACAACAATAATTTTTAGTATTTTATTATTAATTCATACCAAAAATATATTGTTTCGAATAAGTTTTGGACTGAACCAACAATATATATAATTTTATGAATTAGATCAAAAAAAATTAAACTATTGTCACTATTCAAACGATTATATTTCTCTGTAATACCACATATCTTGGTAAAAATATCTGGAGTGGCCTGCACTCGCCTTTCTTTTACTTCCAGTATTTTAAATCATTATGTAGATAACTGAGAAATGTAAATGCACACCTATTTTGAAAGGAGATTTTTAAGTAAATAATACATTTTTCGAATAAATTTTTCAAATGTTTTATTAGATGCACTTTTTCCTCAACTCGTTAAGATATTGTGATAAATGTGTATTTTCGTTAAAATTTTTAGTACGAAATTTTTTCATGATTAAAGTACTTCCTTATATACATTAGTATAAGAAAATAAACATGTGGAAAGCTTTTTAACAAGAAAGACACTAATTAACAAAGTTTTAATATTGTTTTAAATATTTACATTCGTTGATACTGCGTTAATCATTAAACAATTTAATAAATACGGTAAACATGGATACAGTGTATACATTTTCTGAATTTAAATGCAATTTTCCAATAAATGACCTTGATATTATACTTTCTTTTACGAAGTAATAAGTAAGTCTTGTAATCATGAAAAATTTCGAACTCGAGTTTTCAACGGATATACATGTTTTGACCTTCCCTGAATCGAATGTGACTATTTTCAGAGTGACGTCTGTGTGTGTGTGTGTGTGTGTGCGTGCGTGCGTGTGTGCGTGTATGTGAACGCTCTAGGGCCAAAACTGTCGAACGTAAAATTATGAAACTTCAAACTTAAGACTTGTATATGCCCTAGATGTGCACCTCCTATTTTTGAAAAGAATATTCAAACCGGAAGTGTATGTTTACTCTTTACATTTTTTGTTCTATCTCCAATATCACTAGAACGGCTACACTTACGGCAAATATAGTTATGTTCATAATGAAAGATATTAATATTTCGCACAACTTTTGTTTGAAATATTTCTTCAAAAAATTTACCAGTTACGAGAAATATCTTGTTTACGTTGCCATGGATTTGCATGTAGCATAATAAATCGGATCATCTGCGCCTTGATAGGAAAACAAAATAGATGCAATTAGATAAATGACATTTCAGAATTTTTTCTGTAGAGTATTGGTTAGTTTGATAGCTGGTTTTGGTTTTATAAATATATATATATATATATATATATATATATATATATATATATATATATATATATATATATATATATATACATATATACATATATACATATATACATACTATATCTAGTGAAAACTGCGTAAAAGAAAGTCGAGTACAGGCCACTCCAGATATTTTGAATAAACTTTTCAAGTAAAAATATATTGAAATTTCATAATTTTACTTTTTTAACACAATCCACGTGCCGATTTCGAGATAGCAAAATAGTAGCAGAAGTAAATTTCTACTACCGACTTAGATATTGTTTTCAATAATTGTTTTCTTCCGGAATATGAACAAACTTTAAATCGTAAATTTCATATTTGTAATTTTAATAGTTTTTGCTGTCAAGCACTCTCAAAACGTGTATTACATTACTTCCTTCTAAGAAAGTAAATAGTTTCGCAAAAAACGTTTTGCCTACATTAGTTGTGTTTTATTTTTAGTAACCCATGTAGAATCGATTTGTAAATATGAATCCCAAATTTCAATTGTGTTTATCCTGTGTTTTAGTTTGAACTACGTTATACGTTGCCATAATGGTTACAAAATTCTTTTTGAAGTGTGTCAAATGTTAGCTAATAATTCCGTTGCGCTTAGTGAGCCGTGAACCCGGTTTCCGATTTAAAAACAAGATTCGTTTTCTACGGTATTTATAATTTCTTATATCTGAGAATAGCATATTTTGCAACTCATTCTATCATGTCATTTTATATATTTGGAGCCACCAACCTGACAAAAAAACAAACTTATTTTTGTTGCAAAAGCAGGTCACTGTAAAAAAAATCATATAACTTTACAGTTTACATAGTTTGTGGTCCTAAAAAAATAATCTGTTCAGAATTAGCTTATACCCGATATTCCCTACGTTCACATATTTTCAACGAATTGAAGCTTCCGTGTAACCGTACGTAAAATCAGATGGCAACAATTATCTGTAATACAGTTGACATGAATACATATTTAATCTTAGAGATAGGTTCCGCATCTATGTCATTTACATATTTTTATACGAAAGTGAAATCAGGAATATACATATGTATGTATGTAGTTTAAAATTATATGAATTAAATAATTACTTTGATTTTTATATATACACATATTTATGTTTGTGTTTTTGTTGCAGGTAAACTTCCCATTTCCTCTGAATATAAAATGGCGATACATATATTACGTAAGTAATTTACTGTTTGAACTCAATTATACACACAAATATATCGTATTCTATGAACGCGAGAAATGTCTCAAAGAATTCATCCAAAAATATATTTTGTTCTAAATAACGATAATCAGCAGATTAGGTTTTTAACTCGTGATAATATTTTCCAAACTTAAAACTTACAATATTGTTTGCCTAACCAAGGGGCGGTATATCGTTTTACGATGGTTGTCAAATATGATAATACTTTTACTTTACCACCGCTTGAAAAACACTATGGTAGTAGTCGTGTGTCTGTAACCATTTTTTTTTATTCTGCCCCGAATCTGCACTTCTTCTTGGTTCTGATATTTGGATGTACAAATGTCGTAAGTACTGATTTTGTAACCGCATCTCCTCCGGACAGTTTTTAACCAAATTTGGTATTAATCTAATATGATAACCCCATATACTTCCGAAGGTATAGGGTTATAGTTATAATTTGGTGTCTTAATACTGCCATTAGAAAAAATAATTAAATACTCAATAATTCTAAGATATTTTATGTCCACAACATTTCTTCATATTTAAAACCCAAAGGCTATAAAATATTTAACATAATTATTATGAATTTTAAAACATTTTTTCAGATTGACAGCCCAAAGGCTTTAATAATAAAAAATATTTATTTTTAAATTTTAATATACGTATACTTATAACTATGCGCAGAGTGTTGGGTGTAAAATTCTAATTTTGAAAGTAAATTAATGATGTTATGAGAAACCTCCCCGTTTGTCATTTATTAATGTAAATTGATAGTTCGTTGCGTTATCTTTAATTTTCTTGAATATTTTCTGCAAGAACATGCCTTCATAAATCGTGAAATGTTATGTTAGTTTAGTATAACATTTTAGAATCGATTTCTCGCATTAACATTTCCAATGTGTCAATTCGCCGTGAGCCGTGGGTATTATAAAATCTCATGTTTATATATGGATTATTGTTTCTATTTGTTTTTATGAGACAAGTGAATGACACTGAAGGTCGTCCACTGAACATGTAATGAAATTGCTAAGTTCCTTGTTGATAATAAATGGAACACTTAATAAGTAAATGGAACACTAAAATATGTAAAACAAAAACTTGTTCAGTCTGAAATATACTATTATAATAATGAAAATGTTTGAACTCGGGATTTTAACGGAGTAACACGTTTTAAACTTTTATCAATTGGTAATATTTTTGAGATGACATTTATGGTTGTGTATGAATGCTTTGGAAAAGTATATTCAAACCGGAATCGCATGTTTACTCTGTGCATTTTTTATCCTATCTCCAATATCACTAGAACAGTTGCACTTATGGCAAAAATAGTTATGTTCATAATGAAACATTAATATTGCACACAACTTTTGTTTAAAAAGTTTCTTCGAAAAATGTACCAGTTACGAGAAAACTGCTACCGAAAATCTAAAATTTCTTATTTATGTTACCATAGATATGCATTTATGCAGATTATGTTTAACAAACCGTATGTAATATGCCTGAAGTCGAGTACAGGCTATTCCACTTTTTTTTTTTACAATAAAACACCCTTAGAGGTACTCCTGTCTTAGGACCGTACAAGTATGTTATGTTGCTATATTTCACTGATTTTTATTGTAAATAAATGTGTTCTTTATTTTTTGTAAACGAACCACTTTTGAATGTTAACGACACATAAAACGGAACATTTACAAGCATACCAACATATTTTGTGTGTTCCTGGCAACAAGCAATGTGGTTGATGTTCTTTTATAATTTAATAAATATACTGGCGAGCGATGTGTGTATACACCTATGTTTTAAAACGGTTCAAGTTATTTTGCACGTGAGAAAAATACACAGAAATGCAAGCAGGTATTTTCTCAGGCTCTCGTGTCCGTATGACATGTATAAATGTCGTATGTAGATATTTGCATTCTTGATTTTTCTTAGTAAACTTCAGTAGTCGTTCGCTTTAGCCGTACTTATTAATATCCGCAATTTTTATGATCATTGTTTCGTCTGCCGTATAGTACAACAAAAACACATCTGACATTCTTGTGTAGGTAATATCGCATAAATCATGGTTGAAATGTTATTTTTCAAGTTATATACAAATAGTTTGCATTGTAATTTTTTAAACTTTCACATATTGTAAACAAGTAGCCAAAAAGATTAATATATGGACTAGACTGATTTATGGAGGCAAATGTAAATTTATTTAGGTTAAGACTGTTTATTTTTGCATTTGTTTTCATACTTAAACCTGATGAATATGTAGTTTCAATGCTATTTATAAAATTTAACAGGCTACTATAATGGTAAAATTCCATATACGAGATATTTGTTGTCATTACCCTGGTAATAATGAAGGATTTTAAGATGTTGAGAGATCTTTTGATAATAAGGTTTACGAAGTATGACGTAATAAAATATAATCTTCAGAGTTCATCAGCAAAATGGCCGTCGACCCGACGCACAACTATTCGAATACTAGATTAACCCGTATATATCATATATTCCATTCTACATCGATATAATAATAATGTACATTTTTATAAAACTAAATAGGAGATACAAATATAAAAAAAAATCTTACATGTTCATTAAGGCAGTTCTTATGAATTGTATTGTTACATTCAATTCTGTATTGTCTGTCAATGTCTATTAATCAATAACATTATTATTTTATATCTACAAAAATCAGGATTATAAATTTGCTTAAGCTTTTGTAATTGAGTTAATTATTCAATAAATATATATTACATGACGCTATTTTCTTTTTTAAATTTGCGCTAAATATGACGACTACCCTGCTCGTCAGACATCCCAAAAAAAAAAATCGGATTCCTTTGCGCGACTGATCACATTCACTTTACAAACGTAAAGAGATCTATCTGACTGCATTTACGTACGTCTAAAGACCGATATGAGCGGTGCGAACTACTTTTTTCATTTTAACACAAATTCTTAACAGAGAATCACAATTATTGAAAAAAATAATGTTTTTCACTACAAAATACATTCTTAGTTACCGGGAAATTATGAATTTTTAATATCTACCATATTGTGGTGCAGTGATACCAACACTTAACTGCTGTTAAATTTAAAATGTCCTTATTGACACAATTGCAAATAGCAGTATGGAACCCATTTATGTCTATAAAATGATACGTATATTATAATCTACTTTATTATTTACACAACTCGATAAGCAACAAACTGATGTGGCTCTTAGGTATCCCATTTTAAATTCGATAGGCGGACTTTCCCTTAATGTTTACCTTAGATTTTTAGCTCACCATGCGAAGTACAGAAGACCTGTAACATTCTCGGATAAAAACATGTTTTGTGAGATCTTATTTTAATTTAAATTAATTCACTATTAGACTTTCAGCGTTATAGGGCCTTAAAATCATATATCCCTTTAGTACGACCCTCAATTTTTTTTGAATATATCAAATAAATCTACGAATATTATATTTTATGTCTATTCAAATTATAAATCCGAAAACCATAAAAAATAATTAAGTATATTTATTTTGAAATTTTTAGTAAAACATTTGTTTTTATTGTTGTGTTTTGAAATGTATTAGGCTCGCCAAGTTTATGCACATATTTGGATTATCTTTTTAAAATGTAGTGGCGAGCTGAAGCCATTGGTGACCATGCTTATTTGTACAATACACCTTGATAATATCAACAAATAGGCATTTATTTGATTGTTATTACACATTTCTGTACATATTTACTATGACTTTTCATTGGTAGCCTTGTTATTAAAATTACGCAAATATTATTATTTTGTGATATATCCAGAGCTTGTTATCCAGTAAACAATCGTCCATTTTTGGTGATATATCAATTTAAATTCATTTTATCATGTAGGAGATAAATATGTATTTGAATTTCTTCCGTGTAATGTCCAAATCGCGATTGATCAAGGTTTTATTTTATTGACATACGTTTAAATTTAAATATGAATTTCAGATTCAGATGTTTATGTGATACAGAAAAGACCTTGTCACAAAGACTCTAGCATCATTTGTCATTGTTATTAAATGATGTTTTGATACAGATCACAACGACAGGAACGCACTGTTTAATATAATTATATTTTAATTCTATCTTGTATAGATATACTTTTAACTTTTATTATGATTAATGATGGAGTATTCTTCTTGTTTAGTCAGGAAATCTTTGTGAGTTATTGAATAATTCTTTTTGAAAGTTACGGAATGTTCGGATACAACTATTTCGGTAGGTGTTTTGTTTTTTTGGTATTCTTAGAAAGTTTAGATATTTTATTAGGTGTCCTCATAGTTCAAGTCACCGTTGACAATATTATTCGCATTAATTTACTTACTGTCAACTTTTTTATGGAATATTTACAGACTATTATATAGCTTGTCCTAAAGCGGTACTGCCTATACAGCAGTACTCTCCACTTATTTTGATCGCAGTACTCTCATTGAATCCTGTTCTAGGTAGGACAGTATGTACAAAAGAGCTATAGTGTTCGGTCGTGCGACTCGGAGAATGACACAGAAATCTATTTCACGTCTTCCTAATTCCGAAAATTTTCATAGCTCATACGGTCGGTCATCAGACCCGAGTTTGTGGACACCAAATATATACATATAATATTCTTAAAGTTTTGGAGTTATAGGGTTCTAAAAATCGGAAACCCCTTAATATGGCCATTACACAATTTTTAAATATAACATAAAAAATCTACAAAAAAAAAACAATTTTTAATCAGATTGAACCCAAAGGCCATAAAAAATCTTCAATAAACGTCAGAACCAATGTCTGGTAAATTTCCATCACGCACCTGCCCTAGTAATGCACCAAAAACATTATATATTTAAGTCCCTTTCACTGCGAGTCAATTATAAATTACAATTAATTATTCAGTTTTTTTATGACCATTAATGCTAGCGTTCACAACAATATTTAAATTTAATGCGCTAATTGGTTTGATGTGAGTGCTAGCATTGTTTGCCATAATACAAATTGAAATATTATTTGTATATTCTAATCTTAATTTCTAATTAGCTAGTTTGGAGTGGGCCTTTAAATTTCACAAATTAGTGGTTATAAAAAATGTATTCTTCGTAAAGGTATTAAAAATGCTCACCGAAATTAATTATAAGCTCCTCAAGGCGCCAATGCCTATTTTATTTTGTAATATAATGTGTGGTTGTGCAAGATCCGTCTATCTAATGAGCAACATTGATAATGCTAATGTATACACAATGAGAGACGAACCGAAAGAAATTCTTTCATTCACTAGGCGCCCTCAGTCTGTGTGCCTGACCAAGTGGGGGGAATATCAGAACAGAACCTTGTGTGTGTACTGTCGAGTGGAAGATGCACCATCCACATCCTATAATGGCCGTACGACCTACGCGACGCCACCGTTTACTATTTATAGAATGGCGACATTCCGTCGTATGTGCTCCGCAGGTATTCCTATATGTATTGCCATTGCATCTTTACGGTTGCCAGTTGTTACGTGAACGGTCATTGTACTTACGGACGACTGGGACACACACACACGCACACACACACACTCAGCTCTGTTTAACTTCCAACCGTTGTTTACTTGTTGTAGACAACAAAGGTGTCAAACCGTGAAATAGAATTATGGTGCAACGATGATTTACAACAAAATATTAACACGGTTTTCAAGGTACATGTTACAATCATTTTCTAATATTGATCGTCTTCTGATCAAAATTTTGAGATGTTCAGCACTTGGAAAATTAAATGTTCCGTTAGAATCTAGTTTATTTTTATATACTAGATTCTGTCCAAATTAGCGATTTTTAAGTCGTTTTAAATAGTAATCTAAACGGTGTCGTATAAATAATAACATATATTTGAATTTTAATACATGAAACAATAAACAATGCTTGAATGTTTAAAAATCAACAATTTAAAAGAAATTATTATTAAAAGGTACGAAGAGCTTCTAGTCAAAAGTAGTAGTCATTGCTTCTGCAGGTTAATTCTCGGCGAATTAAGATTAGAAATTACAAGTAATAAATCTAGTTTGTTCTATGACAAAAACAATGCTAGCGTTCACGACAATAAAATGTATAATGATTGCTTGTCATAAAACAAATTTGATTATTATTCATAATTTCTAATCCTAATTACTAATTGGTTCGCTATGGACACAACTTTAATTAAAAGTTATTGATATGGATAGACTCCCCTAAAAATAAATATTTGGATATTTTCTTTATATTTGCAATAATTTTGCAAATGTAATGCGATTATTCTATATATGTAGCAAATATTTTCTACAAAATTCATTAAAAATGGTCCAATAGGACAATATAGAAAATACGTTAGGTTTAGGTTGCAAAAACATTAATAAGGATGAAGTCGTTACTTACCGATGGAGAACTAAGGGAAAAGACAGCATTAACGAGAACAGCAATAAAATTATTTTAATGGATTAAAGTACGCTAATGGATATATAATATATGATTATTTATTGTAAAATACTAAAACAATCTTTTGTTTAGCAATGTTTGTTTTCCAAACATATAAAAGTCTCATCAAGTTTAGATAACATTCTTGTTTGAAAACAAGTATTTCAAGCAAATCAACTTCAGTATCACATTGCCGTAAAGTAATAATATTTCAATTATTCCAGATTTCTTGGAATGTATGATAGTACGGCATTGCAGTTCATGCAGCAATTGGCACTTTTCTACGTGTTAACGTCGCCGTTTGGGTCGTTTTATTTGTATGGTGTGGTGTGGTGTCGCTGGCCGCTGTTGATGAGCGAAAGACTGTGTTGTGTTCTAGTCAGCTATGCAGCCAAGAGCCGGCAGCCGGGTGAATGCAACCGGAACAAGAATGAATGCACGTCGAGTGCCCGGAGGAGGTGGCTGCGGCCGCTCGTACGACCTTGCAGGGCCGTCCGATCCGCGCACCACCTCCCGCTCTGACTCACACACACTCGCGACCAAGCCTTGCCTTGTATGCTGAGAGCTGAGTTGCTATCTTGTATGAGCGTGTCCGTATGCGCCAGCTCAGAGACAAAGTCCATCTTCGTCACCTTGAATCGTTTTATTTAGCGCCTCGACCTGGCCCTCATTACCGAATTTGTACGCCACACTAATTTATCGGTGCACGACGACAATGCTTCAACAATATTATTTAATTTCTAGTTGCAACCTGTCATAAATTACGGGTCATAATTTTACAATGATTTAAAGTTTGCTTATATTTACTTATGAATCACTTTTTACTATCTTTAACGAAGTAATAAGTAAGTATTATAATCATGAAAAATTTCAAACTCGAGATTTCAACGGATATATACGTTTTGTTCTTCCCTGAATCGAATGTGACAATTTTCGATAGGATATCTGTATGTGTCTGTCTGTGAACGCTCTAGAGCCAAAACTGTCAAACGTAAAATTTTGAAACTTCAAACTTAAGACTTGTATATGGTCTAGATGTGCACTTCCTATTCTTGAAAATAATATTCAAACCGGAAGTGCATGTTTGCTGTATGCATTTTTTGTTTTATCTCTAATATCACTAGAACGGCTGCACTTATGACAAAAATAGTTATGTTCATAATGAAAGATATGATTATTTCACACAATTTTGTTTAAAAGTTTATTTAAAAAATGTTCCACTTACGAGGAAACTGCTACGGAAAATCTATTATGTTGCTATAGGTACATATATATGTTCAACATATCGTATGAACTATGCCTGAATATATTTTACCAGAAACAATATAAAAATAATTTATATGTCATTTTGTTATGGGTATTGAAGATAAATATTGAAATATATTTTGAATAACAATACGATGATAAAATAACATTATTGACAGTTAATACTTTTAATAAGGAATTAATTTAACTGCAGTTGGTAAAAACGAATATGAATGGCATAGAATTAAATTAAAATAGATACAAGCCTTTAAGGTGAATTCACAGCGAAACAATTAGTAATTAAGCTTAGAAATTACAAATAATAATTCCAGTTTATTGTATGACATACAAAGCTTACATTCACAGCAACAAAATTTACTATAAATTGTGTTAATTTCGTTGCTTGGAATGTTAGCATTACTTGGCATAATACAAACTAGATTATTATTTGTAATTATCTAATTTTAATTACTATTTGGTTCACTGTGAATACACCATTAGCCGTCGTATTATCAATTAGGTAATAACAAAGAACAAACACTTTTATAACCACAATTCACGAAAAACACCCGTTTTCTTGGGGCAGAGTCACGTAAACCTCCCCTTAAAGAGATAATCCAAAAATGTGTACAAACTTAATTGGTGGATATAATACAATTGAAAACACAACAATATAGTAGTCAAATAGAAGTTTATTATAATATTTTTTATTTTAAATGATTTTTTAAATATATATATAGTAAAAATCAGTTTCAATATTCAAATTAATGCATACATACTAATATTTTGAAATTTTGTTTATTACTCGAGTGAGATCAGTTGTTTCCGAAAATGAAAAGTTGAAATTTATAACTAATTGTTTATTCGTTCCCAAACTGTCCGAAGGTAGTCAGTCTACCTAATATTGTAACCAACCGGTACATTCGCTTTTCAAACACATCTAAGAATAGTTCATAAATAAAGTTGCAACATTATGCCTGCTATAATTTATCTGTTTCAATGAGAATTGCGCGAGCTAAATTTAATAAGTTATGTTGACGGAATGTGTTCAGTTGTTCAGGTGAGATATTTGTCATCATGCCTGATGTGACTTATAAATAATTTTAATCAGGTTATTTACCTGATTCCGCGTTAGTAGTCCGCAAAAATGACGTCCCGAATTAGACGGCGTTGCTCTGAATCTTCCGAAATTCATAATTCGAGGTAATTTATATGACGCCAGAATGAGACAAACAACATTTGAAATCCCTTTGCTGACGACAATGATGGATGGTTGACATGCTTAAGTATAGACGGCGTCGGCTATTACAACTTGCAACTGATCTAATTTCTTTACTAATGTTTGTTTTGAAGATACTTCTGATGCTATTTCGAATATCGCCGCGTACATTCTTCACTGACACCGAAATGCGTACATAAGCTTGTTAGAAAATTCTTTTATAAGAATTTTAATCACATTTGATATATGTTCGCCTTTGAAACATTTAGATAATTGAATTTTAGCGCTACTCAAATTATATTTTATAAGATTATGTGCATATGTTATATTATTTGACATATTATGTCTTCATATAAAATCTATTACTTTCTTGAATTTTGTACAAATTGAAGTAGTATAATAATTCACGTGCAGACAACTCCATATATTTTTTTACTATATCTAAATAATCTTTTAAAAATTATAAAACTTTTTAAATCTACAAGGTAAGTCAGATTGTGTACCCAAAACCCAGAAAAATATTACTAAAAATTATAATTTTGATATTTAAAACTTCAATATTGTTGCAATCAATTCTCTATATCAAGTTTGTCAATCAATCAATTGCTTTCATATCAAACATTAAATAGATAAAGCAGCAAGCTGAATGCATAGGTACTTTTTTTTATGCTTGTTTGTGGGTTCAATCTGAATATACTTTGAATAAATGTAAAATAAACCAGTTTTGGTTAATTTTTTGATAGATCGGGATATTTCTAAGATTCATATTAGGGTAGCTACATAACAGATTAAAATTTCTTACAACGTTTGCTACATTTTTCTGTTTTCGATTTAGAATAAATTTATTTATTTCATGTCATTTATTAAATTAAAACAAAAGTTAAGTTATATTATAGGTATGTAAATGAGTGTAGAAGACGAGATATTTTTGGCGTAAGCTTTGATTTATGGTAATACAATGACAATTTATTTAAAAAGCAATTGTGGCCAAATAGTATATTTTTACGGTTTTTTAAGCACCGAAATGATAAAGTCGTGTGTAACATAAGCTCGTAATGTGTCAATGCATCATTACCACATAAATGTCAACAATGTTGTACACTTACTGGTTCAACAAAATTCTTGATCTGTAGCCAAAACAAATGAATCCGACAATATATTTTTCTAGTAGGCGCCGACTTAATTTTTCCTCCTATCCTCACGATGATTGAGTAGGACGTGCGTGCGTGTATAAAATTGTCACGCGTGAATGTACATATATACATATCGCACACGCTGAAAATAATCTATGATGCACCTCTACCTCTAGTCTAGTATGTGCGTATATGACGAGCAAATACCTCGCATGCACCACTGCATTTTATAACGATGTCTATGGAATGTCATAATTGACACGGATTCGTCATGCTATCTTTGTCAAACAGATGACACACTCGCCAACCCATTTTTTTATGTTTTGGACCAAATAAATACTTTTGAGTTAATAATTTTTATTGATATAATTCGCATGCTTACCTATTTGAACAAAGAATTTTGTTCATTATGAATCTGGGATATTTTTAGCAGTTGGAAAATATTTAGTCCAACTTTTTTTTAGCTCATAGAATTTCTTTAACAAAATGTGTTTGTCTCGTCGCCCTGAATCCAAATATGTATATAACTCATCTACCTGCATGTTAGTCGTGGCTCGCCCGCACGCTCATAAGACGAAATTTATGTCTTTTAACCAAATACATATTCTTTGGCATCCCATTTGAACCTGCTCGCAGTTTAAATCCAATCGCCCGTATACTTCCGGAGGGTCCCAGAATTTGGAGCCTCCCCTAATACTGCCCTTACAAAAATAATTTAAACATGGAAAAATTTTACAAACAATTCTAAGACAGTTTAAGTCAACAAGATGTTTTTATATTGGTAACTCAACAGCCATAAAAAAGGATTAAAAATTATAATTTTAAATTTTAAAATATATATATATATATATATATATATATATATATATATATATATATATATATATATATATATATATATACATATATATATATTTTAATTAGATGGCAACATAGCACCCAATTCAATGACCAAATTAAAGATATATTTTTATTGGTTTCGTTTTTTCTTTTTACTATCTTGGTAAGAAATCTAATAGGATGTATTCTAATGATTGTAAAGATTTTACCAGAAATACAGGTTTTGAGTTTGCTTGAATTGACATTTTTTGAAATGGCGTCTGTGTGTGTGTGTGTGTCTGTATTTGCCTTATATCAAAAATTGAGCATAAATATATGAAACTTAGTTTGTATATAGCCCAGAAATTTTTGAAAACAATATCTAAACAGGTGGTAAGGATGTTTACTCTTACTATTTTTTCAACATCACGGAAACGGTACGAATTAAATACTTTCATATAATAGTTATTAAAATATATTTTTTAAGTTTTCTAAAAAGCGTACCTTCATTTGCAGGCAAATAATAAAATATAAAACAAAAATACACAATTTTATGAGGGTTCGTTCGGCAAATCTCTTCTCCCTTTGTTTATAATTTGATAATATAAATATGATACATAATATTCATACATATTCTATAGGTAGAAGAAAGTCCAGTGTAGAGCACTGCAGATGTTTATTGGTTTTGTTTAATTTTTTCCATCTTTAAATTATGTGATGCGCAACATAATTTATCGTTCAGAGCGTGAATTTAACTTGCTACGGCACTGCGTTCGGGTGAACGCATCATCGAAAAGGTATTGCAATAAAAGTAAAAAATAAAAACTAGTTTTTCGGTCCACTTTAAAATGTAATTAATTTGCCTCCAGGTATTTGCAAATTTGTGATTCATACGAGAGTTCACATCGATTTACATTTGCATATATAAAATGTTCGTATAGATAAATGATGCTATTTAAATTTATATTGATATTCGAATTCTCCAATCAATGATAGTTAATTTGAACATTTTTTTCAACTTTTCATGATTCCCTTACTCCGTTTTAGATTTTGTCCAATTAAGTCTAATTTAATTCTAAATAAGCTTCCATGATACTTCTTTCGGTTAGAAATTAGTTTCAATTTTCGAACTAACTCCTTGAATGTAAACTTGTACATTGTAAAACAGAAAAATATGCATCCATGTTTCATACTTTTATCATCTAGTTATTTTTTCACAAACTAGCTTCTTTTCCATGTTCTGTCCAAGTTTCGTACTAGCTAGCTAGATTACTCTAGTTATATATTCGGTAGTACCAACGTTATTTCGACTGATAATCAATACCTGAAACGGCTTTTTTATTTCTAAATACTGTAATAATTATTGAAATAGTCCCGTAGAAATTTACGCCAAAATATACAAAAAACATCAATATATTTGTATGAACTGCAACCTGTTTTCTACCAGGTATAATCAATTTGCATAAAGTAAATTGTCATTAATTTTGCTATTTTTTTAAGATAAATTATCACAACAAAAACTCATGATACTAAGCTCACTTTATAAGAAATAAAATAGAGTAAATCATAATTATTATTTATCTGCACTTAACCTCCGAATGAGAAACTATGAAAATATGATGTTTACATTGGCAGAACTGTTTGACGTTGCAAATTCGACGAACGTCGCATTAGTTAAAACTGCTAAGCACAGAACAGCGAATTATTGCATTTGAGTCTATAAGATATTTTTAATAAGTAATTGTATAATTTTCAGTATTATCTTCTAAATGGCTACACTTATAGGAATATTGATTCAAAATAAACGATATTAAAGATATTTGCAACTTTTGTTTGACAAGTTTTCTCAAAGAATGTACCATTTGAAAGAAAAGTGCATATGAAATTTATACCATAGATGTTTGCATAGCAACCACACTTGCCAGAAACAGCGAGCAGTTGACGATTACTCTAGTTATATATTTTTATCACTACTAAATATTTCACGTGAGTTTGTATCAATTTTTAGCTCGTTTTACAATAGTACAAAACCGCTGTTTGGTTGCGTGTCTGTAACATGCTCTGATCTATATATATATATATATATATATATATTTCTTATCTAAAAGTTCTTATCTCGTCGCCCTGAATCCAAAAATATATATCACATATAGTTGGATTTTTTTTTTTTGGAAATATATAAATAATTATAAGACTTTTATATTTAGAACATATTTTCAGATTCTGAACCCAAAGACCAAAAATTTAATTTTATCATTTTGTCTCTGCTAAACTCAGTGATTATAAATAGGTTTTGTTAATTTAATCATCAGTGGTTTAAAAATGTTTTCTATATAATTTAAAAAAAGAACACTAATTTGATTATACGGCGAGTTAAGGCATTGATGTCTGTAGCTATGTTTGTTATAAGAAGGCATGTGCTGGACACACTGATATTTCACAGTGCATACATAAGTTATGATTGTGCGAATGGCTGTCCAAGTACGTATACTATACAACATGCTCAACAATAATTTAGACTAGGATGATACGTATAATATCGTGAATAAGAAGTGTTTATTTATGTGTATAAGCCGTGTGTGTGTACTGTGTATGAAGATACCGCATGGCCGGGCTGGCCATTATCCAGCTGGTGACGGCACACAGAGAACACCGCACGACCGACGAACGGTGTGTCCACTTTTGCTTTCATCGTGCGTGGCTCATATGCCCATGCAATGCACTCACACGTGTTCCATTCCATCCATGACGCATCATCACTCCTTGGAAGCAACAGACGTGCCATGTATGTTATGTTCGCTATCTCCGGGGTATATAAACCAGCCAGCAGCCAACCACTAGAACTAGAGTATAAAATGTGCATCTTCACTGGTTTTATTATCGCCGACTTCCTGTCCTAACGTACTTCTTTGTTCTTACTGTCTAGCCGTTCGCTGACTGGTTAAAACCTGAAAATTCATTCTAAAAATATAATTGCCAGTAATGGACTTCACTGAACAAGGTTTTACCAGCTAAACTTGATCATCACGGCAAACTAGACCGTCACCTAAATAATTGACATTGATTGATACATACATTTTCATGTTCTAAATTTTGTTTTGATTAAATTTTGACTGAGTTTTATACTAATTTGATTACATAACTTTACACCTGTCTTCCACGAAATACGGTACTTATTAATTTAAATACTAGTCTTCAACTTCCATATGACATGAAATACGCCCTTCTTTATTACTATACTTTCCCTAAGCGTTATAATTAACTTGAAGATGTAGATATACAAATTAGTTTTACATTTATATACATAAAACATACATAATGTGAATACAGTAGTAGTCAGTGATATCCAATGAAAGAATCAAATGTTTTTTTATAAATTATAAATACTTCTTTTCCATACTAATTGTTCATTAGTACGAATATTATTGGTAAATCCTTAATTAATCGCTTAAGAAATCAATTAGTCGCTTGAGGATTGCTCACAGCGAAACAATCAGTAATTAAGCTTTGAAATTATAAGTTATAATTCCAGGTTGTTGTATGACATACAAAGTTAACGTTCACAGCAACAATATTTATCATACCTTGTGTTAATTTTGTTGCTTAGAATGTTAGCATAGCTTGTCATAATACAAACTAGATTATTATTTGTAATTTTCTAATCTTAATTATTATTTGGTTAGCTCTCAACACGCCTTTATTCTTCACACTGGTAAAATCAATGGGGAAGCGATGAAATTAGTAGAAATAAACAGATTAAATTTCGTAGATATAAAATATCTTAGAATTTTTAGGTATATTTTACGGCCAGTATTAGGGAGAGTTTCAAATTTTGGGCCTCTGCCACTTTAGAAGTATAAGGGCAATTGAATTTACACTGCAAATGGGATATCAAAGAACATGTGTAGCAAATTTGGTATGAATGGTTCATGGCCGGTTACACCAACGTCAAATAGTTGTTTTTCGACCAATAACTTATCTTATTTGTCGAATAGCAATAAAAATGTGTTTCATTATTATCGAATAGAGTTATTAGTCAAATAAATTACTTGAAGCTATTCGAGCAGCTTCGAATAGAAAGTTATTCGACCGATTTATTTCTAAAACAATTGCAAGTTTGTTAATACATTCATAACAACGAATTATACTACATAATAATTTAAAATAAATTAAACTAAGACTGCTTTCCTGTTCATTGATTTCAACCTATACTATGTATAATATTTTAAATTAAAAAAATAATATATTTTAATTACCGAATGCATTTTTGTATATCGTGTGGCTAGCTAAAAATTGTTATCGGTAGTATATATCGTTATCATGTAATATAAATATCTATCAACAATTACACGTTACACTGCTTTTAGAATTCTAAGAAGTTATTTATTAGAAAATAAAAGATTTTGTGGATGATAAATAGATAAATAATACAAGCATTCAATCAGAGCCTCCCACCAGGCTGGGGCCACACCCATTGCGCCCTATTTATATTCCGCTAATGTCTCTGTCTGAACTACTGTGCAATGCAGTTTTTAAACAAGTTAATAGAATGCCAATGTAGATCATTAAAATGTATATGTGGAAAACGGTTTAAACACACTTTTATGGTGATAAATGATTTGTTCCCTCCTTGTTATATCCGGTTAGTAATAAGCAAATACTCGGTTGCCTAATGAGTGTTTTACATGCTTCAAATACGTTTGACGCGTAAATGTGCTGGAAATGGGGTGATGCTAGTCGGCAGTATTTCCTCTGCATCTTTAGTTTTAATGAGAATCGTCAGTATGCATGCGTAGACACATTGTCGCACTCCAAAGATTCCTTTCAGTTGACGTCAGTGTTTTTCACAATACGGTACAATGACTCCGAATTCGACTCTTCGATTACTGTTTTGTTTAGTAAATAGATAAATGACTAGATTTATTGTTACAATACTTGTGGAACATTGGTTGCATCTTGTTCGAAAATCAAACGTGGGTTTCAGTAATCTTGGGTACGAAGTAAATAATTCTTGTTGGAAATTTAGTCAGTTGATCTTGACCACCATTTTCTCTCCTCAGAATTGAGACCTTTATGATATAAGTACGTTTTAGGTATGAATTTTTTACTTATGTAAATAAAATGGCACTATAAACATTCATAACTGGGCCAATGGTTATTTAGAGACGTTATACAATCTCTCACCCTTGTTGTAATCTGATGGCTAAGACCGTGTAGTCCTGAACGATGTCTCACACACCGACATTCTTGTCGGATGAGAACCTTACACCAAACTAATTGTAGAGGAATTCTGTTGCAAATAGCTACAAAATAAAAATGTTGCTTCTCTCTGAGTGCGTATTTTATTTATAGATGATAGAGAAAGACCACTCTGTATACAGCGATTGCAATGAGACAGCATACAAATACCGTCAATTCTATATAGTATAGTCCTGATTTACACCGCGATCGCTATTTAAAGAAGATGTCGTTGGTGAGGCGATATGCCGAGGAACGGATTGCTATTTATACAATGACGAGTGCGAGTCGGGTGTCGACACCTTATTGCACGTTCTCTTTATTCTTCTTGTGGTCTGTGGTGGTGTGATCTTGTGTTAATTACCTTCGTTGTTATGTCGGAATGCAATGAGAGAATAACTAAAGCGAATGAGATGTGACAGACAAGACAAATGTATATTTAAAACTGTTGCAAGTGGGGAATGAAACTAGCATGTTAAATAGGCGACTATGCATGTTTTCCAACAAAGTTATGGGCATTTTGAGGCATTTAAATAGCATCAAATAAAGATGTTTTCCCACTAGGACATATGGCTCTATGGCTTGTTACTCGTTAGGCACGTATATTCGGGCTATAAATACACATACTTACCAGAATAATGCGATTTTCTCGTCTATATAAGTTTTTTTTTTGTAAATCAAATATCATCGCACGTTGTTTCCCCATTAACCTCTATTGCAGTTTCAATACGAAAATTATAGGATATTTCCATTTGGGCTCAAACGTATTCGCGTACGTAATATGCATATTCTATCCTTAGATCACAAAGGTGATACTGTTATATCCTACAGAACCATTTGACATTGTAAGTTATTTTTGGTAAAGCGGTTATTGTTTTGAAATAAGTTAAATGTGATAAATATCATCGACAAAGTTTAACTTGTTTAAAAAAAAATGACCGCTATAGCCGAAATACCTTACAATGTCAAATCATTTAATGCAGTCGAAAACATATTTTCAACAACAAAATATTATTGCAGTTTTCTACCGTATTTTTAATAATGCCAATTCTTTGTAAAATATCCTTAGAGGTGTGCAGGGCCGAAACGATTTCACTGTGGTACGGTATGATCCACCTGGAAATTTTAAAATTTGGCTTATTGGAAAAGTGAATAATTTGGCCCGCGGAGAAAATTAATCATTTGGTTTATAGTAAAATATTGTCCCGAACATTGTAAAATAAAAGCATCATAGACCTGTTGGTCCAGCCGAAATCTCTCGGTTCAATTCGGCCCCGGAGATTTAATTATTTAAAATTTGGATTACGTATTTGATTCATTGTTAGTTAAAATTCTATCCGTAGAACACAAAGGTGACATATGTCCTACAGAATAATTTTGTTATTATGTATTTAATAATATCAATAATTTTTAAATTAGTAAAAAGTTGATTCATAGAGTACAGCGCGTAAAAGAGAATTACAAGTATGATTTTAATAATTTGTCATATTAGTTATATATTTGATCCATAGAGCACAAACGTGCCTTGTCCTGAATAATTTTGAATGGTGATATGTCCCACTGTATAATTTTTTATAAGGATGTATTACTATTTTTTTTTTTAATATTATGTTTTTCATCTGTAGAACACAAAGATAACATTTCCTGATAAGAATGTAAAATATTTGTTCTTTAGAGCCCGAAGGTGATATGTGCCACTATATAACTTTGAAGACTCTTCTAGAAATATGATTTGAAATTTTCTTAATTTATTTATTATTTTTAAGTTCCAAATAATAACTCACTGAGATAAAGGGGTAGCAAGATTTCGTAGAATGCCTGCATTCAACACTATCTAAATTCTATAAGTTAAGTAATTATTAATCTGTCAACTGTCACTAACTGATTATTGTTAAGTTGATTCCACAGTAGTGTTAATTTGTTGACACAAAATCCATTACATTTTGATATTTCTATTTCATATTTCGGATACTCATACGTAACTATCAATTATTTTTATTAATGTAAAATAACAATCTATATTTTGCAATCATTTTCACTTTTTAATACCTATAATCAACGTTTAAAGATTATTTCTCAAATAGAAATACGAAATACGTGCGCATGTCAAATTGATATCAATATACCACCTTTTACTTTCGATTATTAATTCAGCAAAAGAATTTGTTTAAAAAAACGTAGGTACAGATATTTAACAAATACACAGCTTTCTTTTCTAGATGACCGTTGACTCTTCGTGATGATGTCAATCAAATTATCTATACAAAACCGGTCCTGAAATATGTTACCCTCTATTGCATTTTGTTCGTATCTAAAAGAAATATATAATGCAGTTCTGATACGAAATTCAAAAGTAAATTTATGATGTTCCCAGGACCGGCTCTAGCCACTTTAAACCCTTAGGCCAATGATATATTAATATAACACTGGAAACGACTTTCTTATATTTTTACCTTCTATATAATTTAATATTGGTTTATTTTTTTGTAAATTCATGTAATCATTACCATGAAATAATATGAATATGTGTGGTAACTAGGGAAACGTAAATGTAACATAGTTAATTTCAATGACGATTTTTTTCGAAACAACTTTTCAACAATACTTTGCTAAAAAATTTAATATCTTACTTTTATTAGAACCATATTTTTTACTCATGCCGTTTTCGAAATATTAAATAAGAAGCAATTACTTCCGGATAAAATATTATTTTCAAAATAAGAAGCTTTTGTCAAAGGGTATTGGCTGGTATTGGTTCAATGGTATTGGCTGCAGAGCGTTCACAGACACACAAAGATGTCATTGAGAAAAAAGTCAAAATGTAGTCAGGGATCGTCAAAATTTTCGAAATTGATTTCTTTTTGTGATCGTAATTCTATGTTTTATACATAAAGTATACGAAAGAAAAAAAATTCAAACTTTATATTTAATAAATTGAAACTTCTCCTTTACAATAATTGATAAGTGATCTATTGTTTATGTTAAAAAAATTATAAAAATATGTTTCCTAAATTATTTAATGTTTCAAAATTGCATAAAATTTTATTATACTGGCAACTCTCGATTTACGAAGAAGTTCCGTTACAAGACGTTGCTCGTTATACGTTTTGTTCGTTATGTGTATCTCGCATTCCTGAATTTATACATGTATCGTATACGTTCATAACCATTTTATAGGAATAAAACCAAGTATAAAATGGGACTGGCTAGAAGTTTCATTAACCAAGAACAGTTAATTTTAATTATCATTACATAATATTTTTCTAATACTTATTGTAATAAATATATTTTTTATGTATATTTATGTTCATTATACTTCTGGCATTTCGTTGTATATGCAACTCCTATCTATTGGCGATTTTAGGAATTTTGCCGTTCATAGCGTTCACACACACAAACAGACGTCATTTGGAAAATTGTCAGATTCGATTCAGAGATTATCAAAACGTGTATTACCGTTAAAATCCCGAGTTCGAAAATGTTCATACAATCAATATTTCCTTTTAGACTTCGTCCAAGAAAGTAAAAAGTGATTTAGTTTGATATTTGGTAAATTTGAGTGGAGTTTTGGATACTTGTGCTGTAAGTCCGTTCCTGGCTTGTAACATTGGGGTTAACTACTTGTACCCGCGTGTGCCCGTCGTAATAAAGCCTGTTTATCTATATACCCATCTATATGAAGGTATTCGGTGTATATATACGCCTGAAGAGAAAGCTTTTTATTATTACGTGACGTTATAAGAATAATGTTTGGTGCGCTTGTTCTTAGATCATCGAAGATACGGGATCATTGGCTTGTGCCATAGGGTAAAATAAAACAGTCATTTCAAGGTCACATAGCTTAACCACCATCATCATAATGTTCTATTATAATATATGAATGGTGAAAGAAATAAACTCTTTCCAATCATCTTTCTCTCTCTCTATTTCAATGAAGAATGGGCCTTTAATTTTTTCTATATTAAATGACGGATGTCCGTAGCTCAAAATGTAGGTTAAATTGATCGTCAAGATAACCGGGCTTGTAGCATTGTTATTAGTATAATTGTTTTTATACGTTTTGTGCATATTTGGAATCTTTACGAACAGTGTAGGAAAACGGTTGTTAGTTTAGTTAATTTCAGTGTTTTCTTCCTTGTTGACCTCTTATGGTTTCCGTAAAAGTTGTTTTTGTTTATTTCAATGACTCATCCGTGCTGACTTAGAAATTCTTCCAAAATGAAGGATTTTCGTTGTTTCCAATTATAATTTCTATTTATTAACCTTCAAATTGTTGTCAACTAACGAGATTTTATCTGTTAGAGTTAGTTATAAATAATCACTACAGTAATCTTAATGCATTACATTTATAACCAATGTAGCTAGAAATAAAATAAATGTTTTGCCAAGTGATGATCTATTAATCTAAAGCAAGAATAGTTGATTCTATCATTTGGTAACACACCAAATGAAAGAATCAACTATTTTTGACATAACCACTAAAAATACAACTTTTCATAAGCAAAATTCTTCATCAAGGTGAGTTTATAAAATAATTCATCTTTATTATTTACTGAAATACAATTAATTCCTTTTTATTTTCTTGGATGAATCCAATAAGCCAATTTTGTAATCATGTTTTACTTGATATTTTAACGTAAATACACGTTTTGAGCATCCTTATATATATATGGGCTATTTTTGAGATATCGAATGTGTGTGTTAGGAGTCTACCGTATAAAAATTATTTAATGATTAAATTATGAAATTTGAAAGTTAGTTTGTATATATATTCAAACCGGTAGATTAAACTTACTCGTGCTACTTCTTTACTATCTCGAAAACAGCACCATTTGGAGCAAAAGTAAAGATATTAATATATCTTACAAATATTGTTTGAAAAGTTTTTTCAAAAAACGTACCAATTTACTAGAATATTCTATATTTATCCATGAATACCGTATTTACTATAATCGTAGTATCAACAAGTGTGATAATTTAATACAATATAATAACTATTGTATTGAAATTTTATAAATATTCGCAATTGAGAATTACGTAGGTCGTAATATATTTGAATCGTGGTGAAATTGATATATTTTAAATGTATTACGTTGGTTGCCAAGAACTGTCATTACAAACATGACTTCTGTTCGGGGCGGACTTTGTTTGAATATTTATCCGTTAGATAGAGAGCAATTAATTTCGATCTCGAATATCGCAAAATATCTTTATGAAATATTAAAATCTCCAAATTTGTATACGGATACGGATATGTTGACATTGGGCAATATACATTTAGATTTTCGCAAAGCATATATGTTTCAGCAGATTGTATTCTGTAAATGATTGTGTTTTGAATTAAAACAAGAATGCAAACACCAATGCTTCTAGCTTTCTTACCTAAGAATCCACCTTTTATCGTACAATGCCATTTATACCTGGATTGAATTAACATACCCAACATAGCTATCATATAAATACACAGATAGTTTTATTATTATATGATTATCTTCACAGAACAATAATAAAAGCGTGAGAAATAGGTTTTCAACACGCGGTTGTCTATAGAAAAATAATAATTGTTAGCAGAACATATACGTGTGAAATATTCAAGTATTTTAAGGTTGTTAATAAGTTCGTTTGCATATTTGATGTTGTGCGGTACGGACATTACGCTATAGGAAGTGAACCAAATATTGTATTTAGTTTGCGAGTAGGTAGTGATGGTCTGGTTAGTCGCTGTGGTGATTCAGTTTGTCCAATATTACTCCACGTTTGACCCCGGAGCTCCAGTAAATTTAGACAAGTTACTCATGCCAGGATTAGGAACATGTTGCATAAAAACACAAAGACAGATTTGCACTTTCGTTTATTTGTGTATACATGTATTGTTGCTGTGTTCATTTCAAATATTTGCACGGTACTAAATAGACATGAATCAGGTTAGAATTATGGGATATTATTTGCGAACAAGCGACGACTACCATCCAAGTATATGAGTTATATATATATATATTTTTAGATTCAAGGCGTCGAGACAAGAATTTTTTTACGAGAATGCTACAGACACACGATCGAATGCTATAGCTCTTCTGTACTTCGTACAGCGAGCTAAAAACAGATACAAATACTCATAAGAGAGAATGTTCCCTTAAGCATTCTCTCTTATGAGTATTTTTCAAGACAAACTATTATAACATTTATTGTTTTTTTTTTTTTTATATTATACTATTTGTTAACAAAGCAAATTTTTCACACATTATTTAAATGCAAATTTTGTTTATTGAGTGGCATTATTCCATACGGTGTCTAAATATATTGACCAAACGATCCCAAAAATTGCAGACCTTCTGTATCAAAAAATGATAAAAGGTAAAGATAGGGTGAAAGATATACTCTTTGTCTATGGTTTGGACCCCAGAGAAAACAAATTATTAATTCTGGGAAAGTTACATGTTAACAAACCTGAGAAATGGGTTATTTTCAATGACTTTTTAATTTTACAAGGACCTTAAAAAGGTGTAGATATAATTCGAAATTGATGTATGTGGTTCAAACCATTGCTATTATGATAACAAACAAAATGCATTTTGTTTCATTCGAATCGGTGTCCTAGAACGCGCGATATCCTTGGGACAATCCGAAAAAAAAAATTAGTTCTGAGAAAAATCCTGTTCAAAGTATTTTTAATGTAAATAAAATTATAATTAGAATTTTATTTGGTTAACTTAAATAGTACTACAATAGAATATAAAACAAAAATTGCAATAAATTTTATCGTTTGTCTTCAAAAAATGCACAACAAAAACAGATTTCTAAACAAACCATTGAATGACCTAAACAGAGAACTGCCAGAAAATAGAATGAGGAAAACATAGAACGGCCAAAATAGCGAATGTTATAAATAAAGAATGCCCAAAACAGCGAATTGCTACAAACAAAGAATACTCGAATACATAATTACGTACTATAACCGATATTTTAGCAAAATATTATTAGAACTGCTCATTTCAGACGTATCTATATCGAATAGAAAATATATACTTAACATGTTTTCCTAACTGAGTCTTAAAAAGTATACTTCATTCTCGTATACCATCATATATCGCTGAATACCGAATTTGGCTGACTTATATAATCGGGCTAAAGGCTTGTATTAGACACAACATGAACATATATGTTGTGTCTAATACATATGTTTACATTTATATCGTAATATGGTTCGACATTGGTTTGTGATTAACATTGAATTGTAAGAGAAGTTTGTAAAGTAGGTATATAGTTAGTCATCACCATTTTTCTTTTGAGCTACTGTATGCGTCTGTATAATACCTCCAGGCTATAGTTGCAAGATGGCTCGAATAGAAATCGTTTAGAAAACCGTTGGATAATTATTTATTACTTATTTTGTTTAATTTCACACATGTAATCTATAATTGTACGTTGTGTTTAGAGTTTAGGAGTATTTTCAAGGTTCCAACGATTATTTTGTCCACGTGCTTACATTTAATTTGATTGGTAAATTATTCAGATTTAATTTTTTTTTTACAAAGTTATAAATTTAGAATTATGTCTTTAACTTAAATCAAGTTAAGGTCAGTAATGCTTGTTATTAAAAGGCAGATGACTAATACTCGATAGTATAAAAGTCACTCAAATTTGATATTGTACGTTAAGTGAACGTAGTTCAAGTTTAAAAACTGGTTAAGAAATATAAAGCTTGACATTTTATAGTACAACGTTCAAGTTAACCAAAATTATTGGCTCAAATTATCAATTTAGATAAATCCATAATAAGCAGTTTTAATATTTTATAGCTCGTCATACGGTAGTACAAGACAGCTATAGTGTTTGGTTGTGTGTCTGTAACATACTCGGATCAAAAAATATTCTTAACAAAAAGTTCTTGTCTTGTCGGCTTGAATCCAAAAATATATATAACTCATATTCTGGATGTATTTATCGCTCGGTCGGTCGATCTGACATTGTGACTGCAACTCCTCTAAAGGTACGGGCCAATTTTACTGAAATGTGGCATACATAAAATTTTGATGGCCAAGCAGATCCCTTCGCATTTTAAATCAATTCGCCTGTGCAGGTCCAAGTAATAATAGATATTTTATGTTCACCAATGTTCTTCAATTTTTTTTTAAAACTGTGAACTCCAGTTTTTTTTTTTAAATAATATTGAAATTTAAAACATTGTAGCGATCGCATTAATAGATTGGCTATTGTTACAATCAATCAGTAACAATATTATTATTATCTTTTACATTTTATCTTTTCAAAATTGTGTTTTTATAAATATATGTTCTACTTTAAATATAATAGAAAAAAACTGTTATCAATATAATATAAAAGAAAAATTAAACGATCCACTGAATAGACAATACGGCGAGCTAAAGGCATTGGTACCTGCCACCTATGCTTGTTTACTAAACCATCTGTTTTAAACTCCTGTATTCAAATTATAACCTCAGTTACTGATGTGTGAAGTTGCGTTGTGAATATAATTATCATATATCAGCAAACTCTGACGAACAGTAGAGAATTTCGGTTATAGATTTTAGAAGAATATTAAAATTATGTATACCAACAATTTAAAATTCTGGTACTCAAATTATAACCTCAGTTTGCCGCGATTTTCAAATTTTTAAATACAGCTATTGTTAAATTGGCCGGATAGTAGCAGTTAGGGGTTAAGTATCACCAGAGGGTCACTGTTTCATTCCTGTATATACTTTGAATCCCTGCAGAGATATATCCTTATTCCAAGAATAAAATAATTATGAAACCCTTCTGGAAACCGCACATAGTGAGACAAATATTCTAAATCGGACCCCCTCTAGTGATGGGATGTTTATGGTTGAGCTAGGGGTCTGCTGTGAAGATGTCACTCACATATTGCTTTTCTGATTCTGACCACCCTTGGCGTTGTGATTTAATGCGCCAATATAAACAGAAATCTTTATAGATGGTTGTTAAAGTTCGAGAGATTTTACAACGTGTGAAGTGTCCAATAAAATCTGTTTTGTCAGACTCTCAACTAGCTATCAATTGAAATTATTAGTTTTATTGCTGTTTGAGTAGCGTATTTTAATGAAGTTAATTTATTTATTTATAGTTTGCGGATCATGAAGTGTTTATTAACATCTGGGATGGCTCGATGTATTCACATATCAACACTCTTTTGAATATCGCAATCTGTTTCAAACTATTCATTTTAAACATAGCAAAATCTACTTAGTGTCCTTAACCTTCATTAGATTTAAATCCACGAAAATAACTGTATACATTTTCTGTATTTCTCCTAACTACTGTTTTGACATTTCGGTAGTTGGTGTATTAATTTTTATTCTTTTATGCGTTATAAATATAAATGAAAATATTGTGATTACAAAAGAAATTCGTATTTGAATGAAAATATCCGTTTTGAGGGCCCCGAATCAATTTTGACTATTTGTCAATGACTTTTGTGTTTTCAATTTAAGATATACCCCTGGAAATAAAACCTTATGTTATTATAAAATATATTTTAACTGGATGTGATTGTTTACACGTGTTATTTATTGTATATTTCGAACACGGCATGTTAGAGAAAAAGTTAATTCTATGAATGTTAAAGATAATAAAATTTGTTTGAAAAGTTTTTTCCAAAAATGTACCATTTACTAAAAATCGCTTTCGAAAATAGCCGTGTTATATTTAAATTCCTTTAGTAGTATATCGATGTTATTTCATGGCAATACTACAATATATTTTTTAATAGTAATACTGGATAGTAATATGGATCCGAAAGGATCCTTTAATCACCAACGATTACTTCATTTAAAAGAAGAACATTACATAACTTAAAAATAATAGTTCAAAATTTACAATATACAATAAAATAATAATAAATTAATTTAAATGCAGAGGATACAATGAAATAAAAATTTCACAATGAATTTAAATAATATTTCATTTGCTAAAATTATCGTGGAGTTTATGGGAAAGGGAATTTTCATTTAATGGATATTATGGAAAAATAATTGACGTTCAAGAATGCTATATTACATACTCGTATATAGTGAAAATTAAGTATAAGAAAGTCGAGTGAAGTTCACTCTAGATTTTAATTTTTGTTTTTGTATATTTCATTGATAGCTATTCCTGTTGAGTCATTATTTTGTGGTGTACAGATTTGGGTGTAAGAATTTATTGTAATTGATTCATCTCAGTAGGTAATGAATACAATGCGGAACAATAAAGAATCTACATAGAAATCTATGCTGACAGAAGCCCTGTGTAGTGTGTATCATAATGCTTGAATAAATTTGTTACATAACCTTGAATTATCTAATGTTAGTATGTTGTGTATTGATGAATAATATGTAGCATATTGTATATCAATTCGAAGATTTAAGTATTTTAAATAAGTTATTAAATTGTGCTGATTCAAGTTTTGGAACTGCATGTGAAGTAAGTGGTGGGAATACGATATGTAAATTTGCAAAATATATATACTCGTAATTTCTTACAAAATATTGTCACACCTAGTAAAAAAAATGGGTTGTGGCCAACGCGGGACTTTCTTTTACGTAGTTTTCATCAATATTTATTGATTATAAAAATATAATATTAGGAAATAATAATCCAACAGAAACAATATGAAAACCAAGCTTACCTTATATAAATGAATGGGTTGAAAATTATACCAATACCAATTTCTAATGGTTTTGAAGTACTAACTATCAAAACTAAACAATTCTCTAGAGAAATATTCTGAAATGTCATTTATCTAATGCAGACCATTTTGTTTTCTTGTCGAAATATTGACAGGCGCAGATGATCCGATTAATTAAGCTACATTCGAATCCATGACAACGTAAACAAGATTCTTAAAATTTTCGATAGCGGTTTTCTCGTAACTGGTACATTTATTGAAGAAACTTTTCAAACAAAAGTTGTGCGAAATATTAATATCTTTTATTATGAACATAACTATTTTTGCCGTAAGTGCAGCCGTTCTAGTGATATTGGAGATAGAACAAAAAATGCATAGAGTAAACATGCACTGCCGGTTTGAATATTCTTTTCAAAAATAGGAGGTGCACAACTAGACCATATACAAGTCTTAAGTTTGAAGTCTCATAATTTTACGTTGGACAGTTTCGGCTCTAGAGCGTTCACATACACACACACACACGCACACACACACACACACACACACACACACACACACACACAGACGTCACTCCGAAAATAGTCACATTCGATTCAGGGAAGCTCAAAACGTGTATATCCGTTAGAATCTCGAGTTCGATTTTTTTGGTGATACCTATACTTACTTATTACTCTGTAAAAGAAAGTAAAAAAACAAGAAAGTTTTGTATTACAAAAACTATTTTTATCAATATGTACAAAGAGATTATATAATGAGTTGACCAAGAATTAGAAGAAATAATTATATTAAAAATAAATATATAACCGTGAAACTGTGTTTATATATGCATAATTTGAAATAATTATTGTCTTATAAATTGTTTGTATTATGTAAAGTTGTGGTTTGTAGAAATATGAAACTACTAAATATTTAGATGTTGAAATATATATGATTTAAACTGCGATGAAAAAGATATTTGACATTTAAAAAGGTGGAAACTATGCAATTTTGTGCATGTCGAGTCAATCCTACCTACTTTTTTCGTAGAGTTGATAGTTGACTCAATCCGGAAACTCTGAAGAAATTCTTTACTCTAAAATCTCTAGAGGTTTTTCCTGTTTTGAAGTTCAGGTCTATTCGCAGCAAGCCAATTAGTAATTAAGATTAAAAATTTCAATTAATCCAGTTTGTTTTATGTCAAATAATGCTAGCGTTCACAGCAACAAAATTTATAATTAATGTGCTAATTTTGTTGCTGTGAATGCTAACATTATTTGTCATAAAATAAACTAGATTATTATTTGTAATTTTTATTCTTAGTTACTAATTGGCTTTAGCGTAAACTGTAAAATAATATAGTAGTTCCCCGATAGCCCAAGAGAGGTAAACAATTTTAATGGAAATTAATTGTATTTAGTTCCTTTCGTGACCCATATATCGTTTCTGTAATTGTAATTTAAATTGCCCTTTACAAAATTTACCTTCTCTTTATCGGTCGTGAATAAGGTAGGTATTATGTAAATGTTGAAAATATAGTAATTGATTTGGTTCGATTTCTCGTTAATCAAAATGTAAATGAATACACAGCGGGCGGTTATTATAGTTTGTTTTTTTTTTTCTCTCTTGGTCATACAATCACTATAGTCTATGGTACAGGTTACAGTGTTGCGAGTTGAGACAATCGTTTGATTGAATTTGCATTTCAAATGTCTATAATATTGAAATACATCAATCTAGGTCAGTTTCACATCATTTCAAAATTTGATCGTTATAGATTGTCATATAAATTAATTTTTATTATAATAATTACAGGTCCTATAGTTTAATAGTCTAGCTTAGATTATTATAAAATTATTATAAACGGGCCAGCCACCAACTCTTGTTATTTGGCATTGTTCGATATTAAATTATATATTTATTTGAAAATCTAATGTAAGGATATATAGGCATTAAATACCATGGTGAAGTTTTCCAGTGCTGAAATAGCGTATATAAAACTAATATTATTCAATAATCAGAAATGATTAAATGAATTATTTGTGAAAAATCTTGGCCAATCGGTGTTTTGGCAGAAGCCCAGGATTAGTAGAATAAGTCTGATAATCCCTAAAGCCATAGTTAATATGCTAAAGACATCATTTTACATAATATATATATTTATCAAAAACATTACTTTCTTATTGATATTTTTTCAGTGTGAAACTGTCGCCTAAAATTGAATTTACTAACATTTTATTTATTAAAAATGATGTGCCAATTAACCGACTGATTTTGGTGGGCGCGTGATATAAAATCTGCCCGCGCGCCAATTCGCCATTGTTTAATGGGAATGTTTTTAATATAAGTTAAAATCTATTTCGAACCTTATGCGTATATAGCATTCCGTCATTATAGTTACTAGTATATCATCATTAATATTTTGTGGTGTGATGGCTGCCGAAATCATATTTCGATGTTGAAAATTATCAAAATTAGCAAAATCGGATTATGTAGGAACACTATTTTTAAGTCAGACATTTTCGCACATACCTTTAATATATGGAAGACAACTGAAGTCTCTACAAGGCTCTAGAACAAACTGCGGCGTAGTTTAGATTGTTCTAGAGATTTAGAGAATTCCGTTACAGTATCATTCAAATTCAAACATATATGATAAAAAATTGAGCAGTGACACAGGCGACCAGCTAATGTGGTATCTTTCAGTGAAACAACTGCCATTCGCCATTCCTGGTGGGTGTACTATGTTAATTATTTAATTGGTCCTTCGTCAATTCAAGGCTACCGTAGACGCTTCTTTGTTTTTACCAAAATAATTATCCGTTTATTTCAATTTCGTCAGACAGTTAATATTTGTTCCTCATTCATAAAAAAACCTGCAAATTATTGTCAATATCGCGCAATGTCAATAACCTGTTCAAATATTGGCTCATTATAAGTGTAAATAAAATCAATAACATTGAAATTCAGTGTGCGTATTTTCAACGGACAAAGTCATACTACAAAATAATCAATATTGTCCAACGCTGACCTTTGTTTTATTGATATTATAAAATACGTTACTTATAACAATGTTTTGAAATTATTCGCAAACGAAATTACCGTTAGTAATATCATAAGATGGCTGTTACAAGTATTTTTATTGTGTTTGACAGTTAACACATGTTGTGACTTGTTGGATATTAAATTTTTTATGCATCTACACATCTATTATGAGAACGAAGCAACTGGGGTGTACTCCCATATATGAGTAATATTTTAAATTACAACGTTGCAAATTTCTGTTGTCTTTAGGATTTATTACGAGAAAACGTCGGCTTAGATTAAAGATCGGCAGTTGTGTGTTGATTTAGCGGTAGATAAGAAATTATAGCGTTGTACTATAACTCATAAATTGCCTGTTTACAAACGGTTGGTTATGTATTTATGCCACAGCAATGAACCATCTATTGCTGAATTTAAATCGTGCAAATTGTTATATAAAATAAAAATGTATGATTTATTTCTCGAATATTTTACTGTAGAACCATTATCTTACGGATACTATTAATCCATGTCTATCGATTTTCTGATAAATGCATTTTATTTGTAGGAAAATGACGATGCATACATATTCTTCGGAAATTTATTTTTAAGAGTTTGTGAGATATTTTTAATAATTTTTACATTTGGTTGTCAACCGAAACAAATCAAAGCAATCACGATATAGAGAACACGGTCTCGAGTAAACTATCCAGTAAAGTGAACACACTAAGACCCCTATTCTGGGAGATATCACCTCTAGATGGTGATATATTGATGACGTATATCACGTCGTGATTGTAAAATTTAACAAAAACAGCATTAATAAAAAATAACTTCATTTTCATAATGTCGTGGTTTTACTAACCTTCCATATCCTTGAAAAAGTGAAGAACCCTTTCCAAAATTAGTTATAATAGATAATTATTTTAAATATTGTTTTTAATAGTCTGTATTAATCAAAATGTATCATTTGCAAAATACATTTGAAACAAAAATTACGCAATATAAATGATTTGCAATTTTAAAGTAGTTAGTTGCCTACGTTCACATTTTATTTGGATCATAAATTATAACTTTTGCTACTATTACTAATGGAACTGATGTCAGTCGTAAATGAATGTAACTCGTTTTATGAATTATTATATCAAATCTCTACCAGTTCTCTGGTCTTGTATTACTTTTAGTACAAGGTACAACCGCCCCATACTTAATGGAAACACCTTAATTTTAACAAGAAATTGTGTTGAAATCAGGTTTTTATAACAAATTACTATCTGAACTGCCTTAAAAATAAATTCCAGTGTAGTGATATAAAAATTCGCAATGAAACAAGTGAAGCAATCCAGCTAATATACAAATTGTACCGCGGGTATAAGGGGATAAGGCTGCCTTTTACTTAATATTATTTCGTTAAGATATTACTTTCTTGGATAAAGTCTAAAAGGAATTATTGTATTCTTGAAAATTCTCGTTTTGACCATCCCTGAATCGAATCTGATTATTTTAGGAATGACATCTGTGTGTGTGCTTGTGAACGCTCCAGAGTCTAGAGCTAAAACTGTAGAATGATTAATTATGAAACTTTAAACATAAAAATACGTCCGGGAGTGCACCTCCTATTTTTGAAAATAATATAATAATTGAAAGTTGCTACTTGCTACTTTTTTAATATCTCGAAAACAACGCGACTTAGAGAAGTTTAGTTTGAAAAGATTTTTCGTAATTTAATCATCGCCTTTGAAAATAGTAATTTTATATTTACATAACCCTAGTTAGAATAAATATATATATATATATATATATATATATATATATATATATATATATATATATATATATATATATATATTTATATATATATATTTATATATATATATATTTATATATATATATATATATATATATATATATATATATATATATATATTTATATATATATATTTATATATATATATATATATATATATATATATATATATATATATATATATATATTTATATTTATATATATATATATATATATATATATATATATATATATTTATATTTATATATATATATATATATATATATATATATATATATATATATATATATATATATATATCGTAGAGTGGATTAAAAACAAAAGAATGCATTATTAAGGATAGCGAAAGGTCAAGATAGTCGAACTTCTTACACACATTTACATTTAATGGTAATTTTTATTATTTTAAATTAAATTCGTTATTGCTACTCGTTACGTTAGAATGTCTTCCTGAAGCTAATCTAAGTATATTGTTATTGATCAGTTTAAAATAATTGAATGTATAGATTAACTTGAATAATTTTAAGTATAATCCGAATCGGATAACAATCAATAGTTTTCTAATTATAACCACAACCGTGAATAGAATTGAAGATTTCTAAATACTTGGTATCGATTCGCAATATCTTGCATGCGTGGGATGTCTATCATCATAACAGAATTTTCAAATTTGGCAAATTAAAGCGAGGTAAACGACACCATTGATCAGGGTTCGACATATTGGCCTGACGTTCTTAAATAACTGTTGCCAACCTACATTTCACCAACCGTAATCAAATCCCCTGCCAGACATTATTTAATTATTCGCAATATCATGATTAGCAGAAACTGCACCTATATTATATTTTGGGGCTACGTATTTATTTTAGGCGGGTTCTACTGGTATACCTGTGTAATCATGATCCAAGTAGGCGTACGTGTTGCAATTTTTATTTAGAAATCAGATTGATTTGTCTAAGAGGATTTGTCATGCGAAACAATGATACTAGTGGGATAAAATTAATTTTTGGTACACTTGTTTTGTTGATGTAATAATAACTGTCGAAAATTTGAATAGAGTTTTGTCATGTCATGATTAGTATTTAAATTATTTAGTTTCCACTTGCTCTACTGTCAAATATAACGTAAAATATTTTTTATGTAATAATTAAACCTTATTACATTTTCTTTTCGTATGGGAATAAAAGAAAAGAAATTGCAGTGCTAAATATATTAATTTATTACAAAAATAGAGAGAATGGAAATGTCACTAATGCCCAGTTGCAGAAAAGTTTGTCAAATGTTGACGGATCGTCAAATTTAGTTTTTTTGAGCTTTGTTTCACGATGATATGTTTTGAATAGTTTAATGGAACTACAAAATATAACTGACGAAAAGTGTAACAATGTGTCCGAAATACCTTTTTATTCATTAAACTGTCATTATTCGACGGATTATCGTAAAATACGTTGCGTAAAATACTGTAAAATTTCTAATACTGGTTACATGATTATTAGAAGTTGATAGGTGTCGCCGTCTACAGAAATAGCGGGTTAATTTGAGTAAGGCTTGATCCCAGTCCCTGGTCCTTTTTCCAATTCAAGGGCTTCATATGCCATCAAGACCAAAGTTAGTCAGTCTGTGAGAATGTAGGTAAATACTCAGTGCCCACACCTATTTATATCTCGAACATAACCGCACACTTTGGAAAAATGAGTCATACTACGAACGGTGTACATGACGAAGATGGTTCTGAGATGGTTGTGTTCCCACACATCACTTTTTTTGTGTTACCATACAGGGCAAATTATAATAATTTCTTTATTATGAAAGCAAATTTTAGGCGCCTGTAATTATGTTGATCAAAATTTAACGTGTAATTTATTCTTCGTGAATTTTAGAATATTTGTAATGCAAATTCTGTATGCTCTCTACACCGCTAAAGGTACTGGAGCGATTAAAACTAAATATGTTACATATATCCTTTTGTATCCCATTGGAATCCGCTCACAGTTTAAATTTAATCATCCTTATACTTTCATAATTATAGGTTCCAAAATTTTTGAACTCTCCTTGAAAGACAAAAAAATTCTAAGATATTTCATATTAACAAAATTTCTTTATATTGTGAACCCAAAGGCAAAAAAAAAATATTAAAATAAGAATTATGAAATTCAGTTTTTGCTGGACTATATCAAAAACATTGTAAGATTTTTTATATCAATAACATATTTCACATTGCAAACCTAAAAGCCTTAATAATAAAAAAATATCTGGAGTGGCCTGCACTCAACTTTCTTTTACGTAGTTTTCAATAGATAGATATTAATATACACACACACACATATATATATATATATATATATATATATATATATATATATATATATATATATATATATATATATATATATATATATATATATATATAAAGTAATGAAAATAACTGGATAATTATACCAATTTATAATGGATCTGAATTTGAAGTACTTATCGTATTCATTCTTAAACAGTCAAATTTCACAGTAAAACTCTGAAATTGTTAATTAATTATGTCAGCAAATATATAATATAAATTGATTCTATAATAATTTACCTGATACAATTTATTCTAATAAGAAATCAATATTTTAAATATTAATTCATACAGATAACTGTCAAAGTAATGCTTGTTTGTTTTCTATAAACAAGAAACAAATGATGTAACTCATGGTTGATTCGTTTTAAAAATAATAAAATTTGTCACAATTGTAGGTATCACCATGGCAACGTAAATAAGATATTTGAGTTTTTTCGTAGCAGTTTTCTCATAACTGGTACAATTTATGAAGAAACTTTTCAAACAAAAGTTGTGCGAAATATTATTATCTTTCATTATGAATATTACTATTTTTGCCGTAAGTGCAGCCGTTCTAGTGATATTGGAGATAGAACAAAAAATGTATAGAGTAAACATGCACTACCGGTTTGAATATTCTTTTCAAAAATAGGAGGTGCACATCTAGGGTACATACAAGTCTTAAGTTTGAAGTTTCATAATTTTTCGTTCGACAGTTTTGGCCCTAGAGCGTTCACAGACACACACAGACACACACACACACACACACACAGACGTCATGCCGAAAATAGTCACATTCGATTCAGGGAAGGTCAAAACATGTATATCCGTTGAAATCTTGAGTTCGAAATTTTTCATGATTACAATACTTACTTATTACTCTGTAAAAGAAAGTAATAATTACTTCTTTAATTTAGAACTTACCTTGTATGCATGCGCTAAGAGTGAGAATCCTTATCTACTACTGACGCACTGAGTGCATTTACGTATAAGGTGAGGTGAAGGTATAGGTGCCTGTACTTATGCTTGTTTTTCTATATTAGAGTTTATTATGCAAATAACTAATTGATATAATAAATAGAACGTATCTCTTTAATATCTTATTATTGAATAATATAAATTTTATCGATTATAGTTCAGTATTTTCAGCTCACATAAACTGTTGTAAAACATAATGAAATTTGGAGTTAAAAGAGAGAGAGTCTATCATTAAATAAATATATTTTATATTGGGCCGTGTCAATCATCTATATTCATAGATACTTCGCTAAAGGTGCTTCAAAATACCATTAATAAACCTAAACTTACACTTAATTGTTAGTATAGAAATAAAAGGTTAGTGGTTTCAAAGTTCTATAACTGCAAGCAAATGGGTTAGTTAAAAGAAATAAAAAAAATGATATGTTAATAAAAATGCAGATTATTTCAATATTCCACAGTGGAAACGATCAGCAAATGTAATTACTCGAACTGTTAATTATTTTTCAATTAATTAAAATCAATAGTATGTGTACCTATATTTATGATGTCTGTGCAGGTAAATGTTTTGACTTTGCATATGCAAACACGTGTTAATTGTTTATGTATACATCGCATTATTGCTTACACCAGTTTAATTGGTAATAATAAAATGTATTTGAACTGTTTTCCTTCGATTTTATACTATGGTTCACCTCGACGATGCTCCCACTGATGCCTGCTACCAGTGCATGCGTAGGTAGAGGAGTGGCTACGTTTACACAGTATACTTGGTTACAAACACTTTATTCAGACCATCACCTATCTAAAGCTTTGGTTCACTCGCCAGTGAACGCATTGGGTCTCACAAATTCATTCTGCTAATTAAATGCTTCTAAAATGTGAACATGAATACATGGTACTTTCTATATGTATGCTCCAGTCGTAGTATTGGTTAGTTATAAATTGTTTGGAGATTATGAATTAATTGGACCCAACACATTATCTGCAGGGTCAAATATTGTTTAAAAAGGTTGGTCAAAAAGTGTACCATTTTTTTGAAATACGCATTTAAAATTAATAGTTGATTACATAAAGATTAAATATGGTGTAGAAGAATGGTGGTACCGCGAAGTAAGGCAACCCACTACCAAGTTTAATTTTTTTACATTACATATCTTCAAAATTCAGTGGTTATAAATAGGCCTTTGACTTCTGATTCATTGAATCAGAAGTCAAAGGCCTATTTAGAACCACTGAATTTTGAAGATATGTAATGTAAAAGACAATATTGTCATTATTATTGATTGATTGCAACAATAGCCAATCTTTTAAGAATACCTATTTAAAATAGGTATTCTTCATTTAAGCATAAATGGTTAAAACTTTAGATGAACGTCTAGGGACAATTTTGTTTTACATTTACAAAATATGCTGCAGGCAGATATGGACCGTGTAACATGGTTAAGTAGTACTATTACCAATGGCAAATTTACGATTACAAAAAAATCTAACAAAAACAACATTTTCTTTTTCATCTTATTTATGTTTTGTGGTGGAAAATGTTCATGGTTCAACTTTCTTCTCATACAGATTAAAAATGCATAAACTTTCTATGTAACGTGTTCTAGGCAAATTATAGACATTATTTTATTATGTAGGTTACTGAGTTACCTGTGTGTGTGTGTGTGTGTTAATACTTTAGTCAAACCAAATTATCAATCAACTTGCTACCGTATTTTGTGGTTAATTTTTCTTCTCAAATTCATGTCTTATTATACCAGGGCTAGCTTCGTATGTGTTTATTTGGTCTTATAACTTCATTTATATCCGGTTTTTACACGACATTACTAAATTAAGGTATATTATTTATAATTAATCAAAACAACTATAACTTAGCGCATGACATTTGATTAATATTAGGTCAATTTGTTCTTTACGGAGTGATATTTCAATTCTGTTGCTTTTGCATATCTCACACCAATGATTTGAGGAAATACCCGCGACCCGCGCCACCGGCAGCTTGCCAACTTTTTGCGTTATGTTGTTCCGATTTTTATCTCCCTACAGTACGATTAATTACTAGTGTTTAGTTTGACAAATTGCGTACAAAAGACTAAATATATTCTAATGACGTTCTGTGTGCTTGCAAATATAAATCATACATGTCAAAATTTAAGAATCTCACTAAGGTTGCTTTAAATTCAGATAGTGATCGCAGTGTTACCAATTGATAGAATCAAGTTATTTATGTAATTTCTTACCAGGACACATTCCATTGCTTTACGCCTGTGACTGTCCAATATTTCATTATACATGTATTTGAAGATTTCATGAAATGATAAAGTTTGCATTTAATAAAATGAACAAAGGGTTTAAATTTCATGGTGAGACAAGCATAGGTACAACAAACCTATGCGTCTAGCTTGCTTTATAAGTAATATATGTGATGCGAGCAGCGGTTTTTAATTATTATGGCCTTTTGGTAATCAATTTTAAAAAATGTTATAGATATAAAAGGTCTTAAATTTTTTTTGTAAGTGTAAGGGCGATGAGATTTAAACTATGCGCGGATTCAAATGGGATGCCAAATAATATGTGTACCAAATTTGGTGTGAATCGCTCCGGTACCTTCAGAGGAATAGAGGGCACAAATTTGGACGCCGATCAAGCGACGACTAACATCCAAGTATATAAGTTATATATATATATATATATATATATATATATATATATATATATATATATGTATATATATATATATATATATATATATATATATATATATATATATATATATATATTTATATATACATATATATATATATATATATATATATATATATATATATATATAAATATATATATATATACATATATATAAATATATATATATTTGGATTCAGGACGACGAGACAAACACTTTTTGTTAAGGAACATTTTTGATCCGAGAATGCTAACTTCTTCGGTACTTCGTACTGCGAGCTAAAAAATTAGTGCATATTTCAAAATTAAAATATTTAATCATTTTCTACATGGCCTTTGGGTTAACAATATGAAAAAATCTTGTAGACAAAATATATATTAGAATTTTTAGAACAATTTTTGGATCTTTTAATTATTTTTATAAGGGCAGTATTAAGGGGCCCCGCAAATTTCGGGGCCCTATAACTTGGGAAGTATACGGGTGATTGAATTTAAACTGCGAGCGGATTCAAATGGGATGGCAAATAATATGTGTACCAAATTTGGTTCAAATCGTTTCGGTACTTTCAGAGAAGTAGAGGGCACAAATTTGGTCTTACGAGCGAGCGAGTGACGACTAACTGACCAACATCCAAGTACATATGAGTTATATGTATTTTTGGAATTAAAATAAAAGGTTGAAATTATTAATTTCATGAATTGTATTAAAAATTAAGTTTGAAGTTTTGTTTATAATACGGAAGTGTGTCAAGTTCGACATTTGTGTGACTTGAATTTTATAAGAACTGAAAATATTCGAAAAATATATAATTCAAGCTTAAATATGTCAAGTGTTTTCAAAAGACCTCACAAAATGCATTATTATTCGTGCTCCGAATATAATAATTTTTGTGGTGCAATACAGTTATTATAAGTTGCAAAAAAAAATCATTTTCTGTCTAGTTACGAAAAATGGTTCGTTTCCGAATTGCAGTTGGTTATGAAAAGTAACACTAAAAATGAAAAAAAAAAAAAAAAAATTAACATTCAAATTGTTAGAATAGTAACAATAATTTGAAGTCATAACATTACAGTATTGTTTTATTTCAATAAATGTAATGTTGCTCGAAATAACTTTTGAGTTGAGCCAACAATTTTATGAATTAGAGCAAAGATATGTAACTGTTGTCACTATTTAAACGGATATTTTTCCCTGTGTACTATGATTATTGTTTTGGACAGCTGTAGTTGCTGAACTATAATAACCAGAAATGAAAGAGATACATGTTATTTAATTTATTAATTAATTATTTGCTCAAAATTATTTTAATAACGAAACAAACATTCCAACTCAGTAACTGGCAAGCAGAGACACTTTTAGTTTTCTCCTACTGGTATAACTGATCGATGATCATGTACAAATATATATTTGATAAAATATTGGACAGTTTCAAACAGACTTTATACGTGCAAATTGTTCAAAACATTTCACATGTTCCAGACTGCTTGAATTGAGGAACGTAACACTTATATTTATACAATAGAATTATATATTGTAAGATCCTGTAGTCAAAGTTCTAGTCTGCTGAGCAATTTTTAACAAATTGTTCCTAATTATTTACCGCTGTTGCTGGTGTGTGTTAATTTAGACTCTTTTGTTTAGCGTACACTAATTAACTTCACTTTAAATGTAAATTGAAGTTGGTATGCTGTTGTTTATATTTAAAACAAAATCTTTTGTGCCATATACATAATGTACATATGTAATGTACGTTATTTAATGTTGTAACAGAATACGAAATATCAGGCACAAACGCGTGAACTATACGAACTACAAATGAAAAAGAAAACTAGAATGGCTCTCACTCGACTTTTTGGTCCTATATATATATTCATAATAATGCTTTATTTTGTTTTAAAATCACATTACGATTGCTATGAAACAAAATCAAAATGTATTGTAACTAGGCAAACAAAAATATATAAAACCATTTTTAATTACGATTTTTTTAAAAATTGTATAATTCAGTAAAACACAGACGTCATTCCGAAAATAGTCATATTCGATTCAGGGATGGTTAAAAAGTATTTCCGTTAAAATTACAATATTTTCTTTTAGACTTTGTCCAAAAAAATAATAAAATTGTGTGAGATCAGTGATTTCAACTTGATAAACTATAAGTCTAAAGATCCCTATAATACTTGATGTTATTAGGTTAATGAACTATAGCCAGCAGGTGCATGTCTGACTAAAAAGAATATATTCGCATTAAGATAAACTGAATTAAACAAATAATTATCCATATTTCTTATACCTTTAACAGAAACAGTATTGCCAATTCGTTATTTTAATAGCCAACTGCAGAAGGTATATAGAAGTTTAGAAAAAGAAGAGGTTAGTACAGGTGTAGAGTTTAATTATTTCCTGCGGATCTATATAACTGCTTCATTGCGCGCAGATCTGAATTTAAATGCTTCTCGGTGACGAGTCAAACCGACCTTGCCATTTATGATAACTCAATAATAACTGTACAAGTTTTTTATTCCTAACGACTGCTTGGTGCTTGCCTGGCAACCTGGCATGGCTTGCTTACTTGTTGAGAACATTACGGCGTGGATGTAATAAGAATGTGTGCAGAATGATTTCCAGGAAATTAACTTAACTCAGTTCTTTTGTGATCGCATTCCGCATCTTCGCTCAATTAAATATATACGAACTAATATTAACTTGGTGTTTCTTACGTCAGGGTTCAAGGTTATGAGAATTGTTCACTCTTTGTTTTCAATTTTTTACATCATCCTTTTTCTTCTAATATGCAGTTGCAACCCTTTACCAGTGTTGCCAACTATTAACAAAAATACCTCCTAATAGGTAAGCTGAGTGAAGTTTCTAACGACAGCATATCAGCCCAATTCTCAAAGGATAATGTGTAGCTTCTAATTTCAGTTGTTAATTTCAAGGACAGTTGCTAATGCTCTAACTCTAGAGTTGTTAAAAAATAACCACTAATGGTTAAAAATAAGTTGTTAGTTGACAATTACATTTTGCTTGTACTGTAGCTATTGCTTTATTAAACAACAAACTTTTGCTAAACTTGATGAACATGAAGAAAGGTAGAAAATAATATTTTATAAACACAGCATATATAATTCTATAGTCATCTGAATCTTTTTCACATAAACTTTAATATATTCAATAACCAGAAATATATTTAAATTACATTATTAAAATATGAAATGCAACTTCCAATCATGTAATTAGGTTTGATTTAAGGTCAAACATCAAGCTCCAAAAAATAATGAATGAATATTTGAAGTGGAATTGTGGCGCCGCCAACAAAAATAACCCAGACCAGAACGGCATTTCTTCGAACTAGGCTAAGCAACTTATAGATCATCTATACGCTATAGTCGATAGCGTATACCTATCAATAATTTATATATGCATACAGGCACACATTACTCTGTATAAATTTCACTAATTATTTGATTCACAATACACCTGGATCCTCGTTTTTGCATTTATTCCATTGCACTTGCACTATCACAGCTTTTTTTTATGCCATATTTTAATATTCACCACACTTGCATGCTGTATACAACAACCATTGGTAAATTAATTTAATTTAACAACGTTTTTAATATAACAATTAAAGAGAAACATTAAAAAACTAGGGTCACCCGTGGGCACTATGTGCCCATATGGTATACATAGGTCAGTTTTGACTGATGGCGAATTTTCATGACATGGCAATAATAATTACACGGTTGTATGGTACAACTGGCCATAAGTGTTGTATCATTAAGTTGTATCCTTAATTGTATTATTACACAAAAAACAGGATTATAAATTTACTTACGATTGCTGTTTATTATTTGAATCGATGATTCAAAAAATATGTATTACAAACCCTTTTTACACAACATTGTTAATGATTTGACATTTGATTCATTATTGTTTTTGAATTAAATAATCAGGCTAGATTTTTGAATTTTGCAGTATTAAACTGATGCAGTGTCACAACGGCAGTTTTAAAAGTGATGATAATTAGTTATATGCTAAAATACAATGGATTGTGCCATCAAAAATAAAAGAATAAAATTGCCAACCAAACATGTTTCTAAATATGTTTGAATTATCTCTTCAAGATTTTATTTCTCTAATAATTAGAATTATAAATTTACTTACTTGCAGTTATTATAATTTGACGAACTATAAAATCTTACCGCAACTCATATTTTCAAAAATCACTGCTTCTTGGCCATTTTGAAGTGAAAAATATTAACTATGAATTAAAATAAATGTACAGAAACACGTATTTGCTAAAAATATATGCTAATTAGGCAATAATATGCACTTATTTCATATTATATACTTAAAAATTGAAATTATAGCATGCTACTCCCCTTAAACTTAAGATTAAACTTTGAATTGAAGATTTATCACAAAAACTTTTTTGACATTTCATTCTGACGTTTGATTCGTTTTTGTCTATTTCAAAGCAGACTGAACTTCAGAATCGTAGTGATTGTTTTATTTCAGTATAAACTATTTGATTATTTTTACTTTCTTTTACGAAATAATAAGTAAGTATAGGGATCACCAAAAAAATCGAACTCGAGATTTCAACGGATATACACGTTTTGAGCTTCCCTGAATCGAATGTGACTATTTTCGGAGTGACGTCTGTGTGTGTGTGTGTGTGTGTGTGTGCGTGTGTGTGTGTGTGAACGCTCTAGAGCCGAAACTGTCCAACGTAAAATTATGAGACTTCAAACTTAAGACTTGTATATAGTCTAGTTGTGCACCTCCTATTTTTGAAAAGAATATTCTAACCGGCAGTGCATGTTTACTCTATGCATTTTTTGTTCTATCTCCAATATCACTAGAACGGCTGCACTTACGGCAAAAATAGTTATGTTCATAATGAAAGATATTAATATTTCGCACAACTTTTGTTTGAAAAGTTTCTTCAATAAATGTACCAGTTACGAGAAAACCGCTACCGAAAATTATGAGAATCTTGTTTACGTTGTCATGGATTCGAATGTAGCTTAATAAATCGGATCATCTGCGCCTGTCAATATTTCGACAAGAAAACAAAATGGTCTGAATTAGATAAATGATATTTCAGAATAATTCTGTAGAGAATTGTTTAGTTTTGATAGTTAGTACTTCGAAACCATTACAAATTGGTATTGGTATAATTTTCAACCCATTCATTTATATAAGGTAAGCTTGGTTTTCATATTGTTTCTGTTGGATTATTATTTCCTAATATTATATTTTTATAATCAATAAATATTGATGAAAACTACGTAAAAGAAAGTCCCGCGTTGGCCACAACCCATTTTTTATAACATTATTAACAGTCGCCATGGTGCAGTGGCTAAGTGTCATGCCTTTCACCCTGGAGGTCGTGAGTTCGATCCCCGTCTATGCCAATCTGCATTTTTACAAAAAAAAGCGTTCTACACACACACACTCACATACACACTCACATACAAACATTTCTGGGTTATTATATTAATGATAATTCTTATAATGCCAACTTTATAATATAGAATTAATAAATAAAAATAGCAAATATAATTTCTTTATGCTTTGTGAATGAGCAATTTAATTCTTAAGTTATGTTGAGTGAAGTTTTGGCAAGAATTCCATACCAAGTGCAGTAGACTGTAAAAATGTTTTCGTACATCTCCGAAATGTTAGACTTTCTTTTGGAGATCTACATGTTAAATGATTCAAACATGGAATGCTGTCATTACAATTTTGTTTTTAGGAAATGTGCATAAAGTATAATGATGCTTGACAAATATTTGTACAGACACACAATTTTGGCAACATTTACAAGTAATTATAACATTTTACATATGTGTAAACAAAATACCTCCTCAAAATAAATTGCAAAACTATTTTTTTGTTCAATTTACTATGAATATTTACGTTTTAAAATATTTTTAATTTACTTTATATCCGGTGGCAGGTTTACCTATAGTCTGGGCCCCACAACTTGAGGGGGCCCGCATAGATAGTACCTAGAATTGAACACACAGTAGTGTGGTCCTATTTTAAATTAGCACCGGGAGTCCTCAAATGCAGATTTATCGAAAACTCATTCGATTGGTTGATTTAGGCTCTGCTCTTGTTATTTCGTATTCATAGCACTCGATTCGATTGTATCACATGATATATTTTTTTTTAAAATATTAACCCCGTTGAATGCAAGAGATTAAGTTACTTTTGCGTACATTATTTGGTTGAAAAAGTCTTTTAACAAGATCGTTGCAAGTTATACTACAGGAAATGAGAATCTATGTGTATTCATTACGTGAACAGGTAATTGAAATTTGTCCTTGATTGCAACTTTTTAAAGGCAAATAAACATGGAACACCGTTGTACGAGAACACATTGGGTACCTATATTTCTTTCAAGTTATGGTCGTCAGAGGACAACGAACGTTCACTGTATAAATTGTCACTGTTATTATTTGTATGAGTATTAGATTTTATAATAATCTACTGATTATGCGGAATTAAAATAGAACATTTGTATAACCAGATGGAGAGCTTTGTTAAGAGTACTCTCACAGCTGTTGTCGCCACTGTTATTGTCATAAATGTAATTGAAAATGGTATATAACAGTAGTAAGGAAATCATCTAATCTATATGTATTAAGATTGAAATTATTAATCTTATGATAGAAATAGATGCAGATTATATTAATATAATCTGTTATTCTTTCTTGAAAATATATTTAACTATAACAAATTGTTTATACAGTGAAGCGAAGCCAAACCGAACGAATGTGGCCCGCGGGTCAGGGTTTGGGGATCTCTGGTATATAATATTCACCCATTTTTACTTTCTTGGAGGAATTCTAAAAGGGTGTATTGTAATCATGATAATTTTCAAACTCGAAATTTTAACGGAAATACCTAGCAACTATTTTTTGAATAGTTTGGTTCAAAAACTGAAATATCACCCTTGAAAATGATTATTTTATATTTGAATTTCCCTGCAGTTATATTACAATACATATTGATTTTGTTTCAGCTATCGTAGGGTGAATTTAAAACAAAACAAAGCATTATTAGAAATACAGACAGAGAAAAAAGGATACGAAAGTCGAGTATAGGTCACTTTAACGTTTTTCTAACTAATAGAAAGAAGCAAAATCATCTTTGTTTTGTCTGGCATCGTGATAATACTTGAATAATATTTATTTAATTTATAGTAACCATTTGTCGTTTTCAAATACCATTATTGTTTTGGTGCATAATGCATAAATTGATTTTCAGCTTAAATATATTGTATATATCTTCGACCAATTAAAGATAACCTGCAAATTAAATATTCGCAATCAACAGCGTTACGCGGTATTATAATTATATGATTGTTGATTCTGAGTTGTCAACATTTACGTCAAGCAGGCTTCAATATTAATTTTGGGCAAACCTATAATATAATATGAAAGTTAAATTTTTGTGGATTTGTGATCTGATTGATACAATTTCTGTCAATCATTCTTGATTAAAATTACACACACACACACACACGCACATACATGTATGAATGCAGACAGAGCAGTAATTATAAATTGTTCTAGTTTGTTCGATTGCCAGCCCAAAGGCTTCGCATTCACCTAAACTTTCGTAAATCGATAATGGCGAAACTGAAACTAGTATTTAAATTATTTGCAAATTGCTGGGTAATCAATTTGAAAATTATTTAATTATTGATAGTTGAGTATTACGTGTGCAGTCATCTTTCGTACTTGAAATAATAGCGCAATAATCGCAATAATTCTTCGGGAATTTATCAATTATTTTAAATATTATGAGTAAATGCAAGGTCCTAACGGGCTCAAGGGGAACCATTGGATTTACATATTATGATGTGTGGCAATTTCCAATTATCATTGCAGGCATCTATGTAAGACTAACATTACCCAATATGCCATAGAACAGTAGTAAAATGATATTATTAAACTGATATTAAATTTAAATAGCAATTATAAAATGATTAAAAGTTACATACATATACATATGTCTATATTATTAATCGCCAAGAAACTAACTAAATTACAAAAGAAATAATAATAAAATAAATATTGACAAGCTTAGGTACAAGGCCCTATTCCTTCAGCTCACCTTATAAGTAATATATGCGATGCTACCTACTCCTCTTCGCTTGGCATAATAATAAAATTTAAAAATATTTGTTTTTAATTATTATGGCCACTGGGTTCACAATTTAAAAATATCTGGAGTGGTCTGCACTCAACTTTCTTTTACGCAGTTTTCACTAGATATAAATATATGTATATGTATATATATATATCCAAAACCTGCTGTCAAATTAACAAATACTCTACTGAAATATTCTGAAATGTCATTTATCTAATAGAGTCTTTTGTTTTCCTGACAAAAAGCAGATGATCCGATTTTATAAACTACATGCGAATCCATGGCAACGTAAACAAGATATTTATAATGTTTCGTAGCATTTTTCTCGCAACTGGTACATTTTTTGAAGAAATGTTTGAAACAAAAGTTGTGCAAAATATTAATATCTTTCATTATGAATATAACTATATTTGTCGTAAGTGTAGCCGTTCTAGTGATATTGGAGATAGAACAAAAAATGCATAGAGTAAACATGCACTTCCGGTTTGAATATTCTTTTCAAAAATAGGAGGTGCACATCTAGGGCATATACAAAGTTTAAGTTTGAAGTTTCATAATTTTTCGTTCGACAGTTTTGCCTCTAGAGCGTTCACAGACACACACACAGACACACACACACACACACACAGACAGACAGACGTCATGCCGAAAATAGTCACATTCGATTCAGGGAAGGTCAAAACATGTATATCCGCTGAAATCTCGAGTTCGAAATTTTTCATGATTAGAATACTTACTTATTACTCCGTAAAAGAAAGTAAAAATGTTATAGATATAAAAGTTTTACAATTTGTTGTAGATTTTTTTGATACAAACAGAAAATTTAGTACATATATTATATAACATATATAAAATTAAATATTATAAATTTTAATATTTTCTTATGGCATTTTGGTTAATCTATATAAATAAATCTTGTAAAATATCTAATGACCGTATTAAGGTGGGCTCCAAATTTTGGGGCCCTATAACTCTGGAAGTATACGGGCAATTGGATTTAAACTGCCAACGGTTTCAAATGAGATGCCAAAATATATTTGTATAACATCCAAATATATATTTTTGAATTCAGGGCGTCGCTAAAAACACGTTTTGTTAAGGAAATGTTTTTATCCGAGAATGCTACACACACGACCAATTACTTTAGCTCTTCTGTACTTCGTTTGGCGAGGGAAAAAGGTACATTTTGATTATTTTTATTCAAAATATACACTTCACTCTGGTTATCTTTTATTTGAAGTATTACAAGAAACAATATAAAATATTTCAACAGATTATATATAAACGCGGTACTATTTTAACTAATTTTGGTTGGAGACGAGACCCTTAATAAAAGTATATTTTATAATGTTGATAAAAAAGAAAGATGTGCTAGAATTGAATGTAGAATAATAGAAATACAGACTATTCGCCATGACCTCCGATCGCACGCGTCACAGCAAAACAGGACGTAACACTCGAATCAATCTTGCATTTGTTAATTGGACCAGACATGTATTACGAGCGAAAGAGAGATAAAAGCGGAAGGAACGAGTTAATCTCGATAGCGCCATTCTCACACTTAATGCATATTGATTCAAAACAAAGAGTAAATTTACTGTAAAGTCTCACAAAGAGATCTCAGCTGCTCAAGTATATACATACATATATCGTTCGTTCCGCAATACTAACTGTAATAATCCCATCGAGTACTTACAGAGTCGTTCAACTGCAGTAATCCATTTTTAATTATAAACAAATCATAGAAATGCGATCGCCAACTAATATTAACTTTTCTTTTTAAAAGTCGCACTAAAAAAATAAATATGTTACGAAACGTTTATGCTGGTTTTGTTAACTTTATTTTGTTTTTTTCACATCCCACGTTTAACAGATAATTACTCAAATGATTAACAGATATTATTGATAGAGTTTCACGTGTCAACATTTCACTAAACGTCACTTTAGTATTAGCGCCTAGTGTGGCTCGTCTACACATCCGTTTCACTGTTATTACTGTTTCCGGTTCGTCATTTGAACCCACCCTTTCAAAAAACAAAGCAAAAGTAATTCCTTTTTGAACACGCCATGTATTGGGGAAAGTCCTCTTACATTTTAATTATAGATTCCCCCTGATTCTATACATATTAACGATCGATAAGAAATAAACAAATGAGTCCCATAAGGCAGTGGTAAATAATAGCATAATCCTAGAAACTAAAGTCGCTAAGGCTGTCCTTCTACTTGATTTTGTTAATTTTTAGATATATCTGCTATATGCCAATTTATTCGAAAATAATAAAAATCTGGTAGTAACCACGATTACGTATACACATACATCTGGGTGTACAAATATAATAATAAATATTGAATAATTGGTATTGATGTTTAATTTAATTTTTCAGAGGGAAATTCGCAACAGTCCGTAAGGCACGTCACATGGCAACTGGCGTTGAATATGCGGCGAAATTCATACGTAAACGACGAAGAGCACTGGATACTCATCGCGAGATTGCACATGAAATTGCCGTGTTGATGCAGTGTGCCGCCAGTACACGAGTGGTGCGTCTACACGAAGTCTACGATGAACGCAGTGAAATGGTCTTGGTTCTAGAACTGTAAGTATTTATACATCATCCAAGTTTCATACTAGAAATTAATACAAGTTTTAATATTAGAATCTAGTATGATTTTTTTTTAATGTATAATAGTCAAAATCTCATCAAAGTTTATGTAGTCGATACTATTCATAAACTAGTTTCGGACCTATTTTTCAACCAAATTCGATACTTGGACATGCCCTCTAAGCACTATTTAAGTATAATATAAATACGCGCAATACATTTTGGCATTTAATAATATTTGGATTTGTTGTTGTTTATTTTAATTCTTAAAAGTTTATTAATTTTTCATTCCTTTTTTGCATTTTTGCGGCTCATATTTACATTGAAATAGACCATCTATCCTACAAAAGGACTATGCTGTCTAGATGCCAGAAAATGTAATTCCGTTGGTATGTTGGTACCTGTTTTAGACAAAGAACACGAATATCTCATTTACATCACACTTTCCTTTACTATTTTATAATTTATATCCAAGTTTCATACTAGATTCTAGCAATAAAACTTGTACTATTAGTATGGATAAAATATGATGTAATTCAAGCTTTATTTGTTTCGAAATTCGAGGCTTTTAAAATCCACGTTATACTAAATTAGTACAATGCGCAAGTTGCGGTAAATATAAGGACAGTAACCTAGTATTCGAATTTTAGGGTCCTAAATGTACCACGTGACATGATTACTACACTAATATCAGTACAAAATTATGTCATGGAATTGAGTTGCTAGGACCTAGAATTTTACACAGCACATTTACTTACTAAATTAAAATTGTGTATATGTTTTGCACGTGTTTTCTCTGATGTTTCAATAAGTTTATATTTGGGTTCATCCAATGTCCATTTTATCAAGGTGCTTTACTTCAGGTTGTACACCGAACAGTATATAATTTATAATTCATATACATATAAATATATTTTATGAGCCCATTGTAGTAATAATTATGAATATATAAATTTACGACTTGTATATAACCCGGAAAGAAACCTCCTATTTATGAAAATAATATCTTAACCCGAATCAATAGTTTACTCATGCTGCTCTTTGTTCATCACGAACTTCACTTGTTGTAAAAATGAATAATATTACAATTTCTAGCAATTTTTGTATGAAAAGTTTTTTCGAAAAATATACCATTTACTAAGAAATGGCCTTAAAATAGCGTTTCGTAGTACTATACACATTGACACTGTTTCACGGCAATCTAGCATGAATTTAAATCAAAATAAAGCTATATTATAAGAATAGTTAGTGAATGTATAAGAAAGTCTAGTGAAGACCATTCCAGCTTCTTTTTTTATAAGTTTTCGGCACAGTCCTTGTAACTTCATCTTTGAGTTAAATGTTTAAAATGAATTAACTTAATTCATATAATACGACTGAGCGGTATTTGTTATATACCAACACACGTTATTGATAAAATAAGTATGACAAGTATAGCCCCTTGAAAACACAACATGTTTTCACAAATGTCAAAATTATGATGTAACTCGTAGTTCGATCTCTACCTAATGTGGCTCTAGTATCCGTTCGAATTCATTGGAATATTTACTAATATTTTCGCCTTAAATCCTAACGTTCTAAATGCCAAATACTATTAATTCGAAATCGGCCCAAAATAGTATACAATAACGATTTCAAATATAGCCTTACTAATATGCCTAAATATACTGATATAATATTTTGTTTACAGCGCCGCCGGCGGTGAGCTCCAACGTGTCCTAGACACAGATGAGTGCCTTAACGAAGTTGAGGCTCGTCGTGCAATGCGACAAATCCTCGAAGGATTATTATTTTTACACGAACGAAATATCGCACATCTAGACCTGAAACCACAGAACCTACTACTCACCTCCGATGAGCCAAATTCGGATATAAAACTATGTGATTTTGGTATCTCACGCCTCATTGAACCAGGCACAGAAGTACGTGAAATACTAGGCACGCCTGATTATGTTGGTGAGTTACATGTTTCTTTTATATAATATAGGATGATTGTCGTGGATTATTTATGTTTTTAATTCGCTTATTTGTTTGTTATAGCGCCGGAAATATTGAGCTACGAACCAATCAGTCTGGCGACCGATATTTGGTCCGTAGGAGTTTTGGGATACGTTTTATTAACCGGTTATTCGCCGTTCGGAGGCGAGACGAAACAAGAGACTTATTTAAATATTTCACAATGTTCACTCACATTTCCGTCAGAATTATTCGGGGATATATCTAATGTAGCCAGAGATTTTATTAAGACTGCGCTTGTTTTAGACCCAAGGTATTTTACTTTTCATATAATATGTTACTTCTTCTATGATTACAATTATTTCTTTTCTAGTACGTCCAAGTAAGTAAAACACATATCGTATTAATTTGGTCGGTTCATTTTTTTATCCCAAATATTCGAGGCACTACCGTCTTAGAGTAGTTTCATATGTTCGCCGGAATATTTTATTTTTGCTCTCGGATATCTGAATAATCATACTAAGAAACATTTCTTACAATCTTTCTCCGTTCAAGTCTATCCTTGGACACGTCACGTGCTTCATTTTACTACTTACTCACATAATCTTTATTTCGTTTAAATCATTCTCAATCATCCATTTATTTCGGGGACGACCCTCATTCTTACTCTATTAAAATATGTTATAAATGTACATAATTCTAGAATAATGTCTATTAGTAAGAATTTAAAAAGGAACTATGTAGAAATAAAATTGTTTATAATCGAAGGATTTCTCGAATAAATAACCTTAAAATGGAGTATATGTGTTTTACGCACGGATGTTAAGTTTGTAATTTATTTATATATTTATGAATTTTTTCTTAGATTAAGACCAAGCACGAAACAATTACTTGAACATCCCTGGTTATCAGTGAAACCATCAATATTACCAATGTTATCACCGATTGAGCCAACCGAACCAATCAGCACACCGAAGACCACACCAATGTTACAACGGAAAACGTATCCAAGTCTAACAGAAACACCGAAATCCCAGCGAAAAAGCTACAGTAATTCAGACAATATAAATGGCACGTACAATGAATCGCCACGTAGCTATAGTGTGTCCACAAAATGTCTGCACAGTAATTCGTGCAACTCAAAATGTTGCCATTTAACCCATACTCCAACCAAGACAGTTATATCACTGGACAGGGGTATACTGTGTTAGCATTTGGGGAACGCAGCTTGTCTGATTTTGTAGCTTCGGTGCGTTTGTTTCTATTATATTATTATCATTTAATTTTTGTTGCTTTGTGCATATAATAATTTTGTTTTGTTATTTGGTAATCGCAGAGCGATGTTACTTATTTTCTGAACATCTTATTATTTGTCAGTATAGATTGAAATATTCTGTCCCATATGCTAGATTATTAGGCGATTTTTGGCGATCAAGCATGAGACAAAAAATCGCCTATTTTATCTCGTGTTATATTTCGATACGAATGTGACAGTAGACTAGTCAGTTTTGATCGTCCAGTGCATAAGTTGTTTATATTCGTTTCTTCTTCTTGTTCTTTTGCTGTTTTTAATGAATTTTATGTTTTAATTGATTCCTGAATGATTTACTCGTAATTCAGTCGGTTCTTTTCATATAAACATTAAAATTCACTCTTGTGCCTTCCCTTTAAAACATTCTGATTCCAGTGATGTACAGTGCTATCAACAATTGGTGCTTCAATTGCAACTTTTTCTTTTTGAATGAATGAGCGACATTTTCGTAGAAAAGGTGCCAATTTTGTAGTATATATATATATATATATATATATATATATATATATATATATATATATATATATATATATATATATATATATATATATATATATATATATGAATATATATATATATATATATATATATATATATATATATATATATATATATAAATATATATATATATATATATGTACGTAACACTTTTCTTTTATTGTTGAGAGCATACTCAGGATGTTACGTGTTAAATAATAATTAATTTAATTATGCACCAGTTTGACGGTTTCTTGAAAAGAAATTAAAATTTGCACACATTTTTACCGTGAACTTTTTGTCTAGAGTATATGAGGTTATTGGGCTGTGTATAATTTGTTTTCCATTTCGGAAACTTTTTTTTTTTTGTATTTATTTAATTTCTCCGTGTTCCATTTTTCTGATGTGTACCTTGTTTTGTGGACTGCATAAACGTTAGTTAAGCAGTTATGTGTGTGTAACTAACGTTGATGCCGTAAAACCATTTTAGTATTAATTGTAAATTTTAAGTAGTGTTATGCACATAAACAATAATATAATATTTCTTATTTTTGTGTTCAAAACTCTATGGCTTACAACATGAGTATGGTATATATTTATATCATACAAGTATATTATAGTAATGAGTATTTTGTAGATTTTATTTCGATCACAAACAAGAATCATCTTGCAATCTTGTTTAGGTGATCACTTTAAAATTCAGTCGCAATTATTCCGTATACCTTTAAATTAATTCAATTTTAAAATAATAATTTTAGGTTTAGCCGTATTCCTATTCATTGTATTTGTTAACAAATAAAATGTAAATTCAGAAAATATATTGTTTTTATTTCTATCATACACCTTCATATAATTAATTTCACATACATTACTACGAAGTTCTATTTTTTTGAATTTTTATTGAAAATTCACAGGCACATTTTTAAAAGTTTTGAGCATGTAATTTTTATGCCATTTTTTCCTAAATGTTACTTTTCCCATAGTTATAAAATAGGTGACCCAAATCAAGAAACCTTAACCCCGATTTATGACCAATTTGTGGTTTTTTTCGCTATCCTAACGAATATGTGGTTTATTTTTTAATAATCGTTAAAATTATCACAGTTACCATATCCTGCAAGATAAATATATTTAAGAAAACATTCCATCCAGACATAATAGTAGTGCTTGTTGGGTCAGAAGTGTTAATTTTAGAATGGATATTTTGAGAGAAGATACTGGTACACCAATACAATTATTGCACGCAATACATCAATACGATTTGACAGGTGTACAAGAATTATTAAGAATTTTAAATCATGAAGTGATAAATACTCCGTGTGGCGCTTTGCAAATTACAGCTCTACAAGTGAGTTTTGCACAATTCTTTAAATCGTTTCATAATTTGCATATACTACGTAACTGTTAAAGTTACCTATTAGAATAGAAACGATACTTTTATGTTTAGTTAGCATGTTCCTTTCCTCCTGAAAAATCATTGCCGCTAGTGAAAATATTGGTATCAAATGGTGCTTCTCCAACCAATAAAGATAAATTAGGACGAACTGCTTTACATTATGCTTCTTGTAACGGTAATCTAGAACTAGTTCACTTACTTCTTGTAAATGGAGCTGTAGTTGATTCTAAATATGAAGTGAATTCCTTATCAAGAAGCTTACAAATTGTGGATGACTTGGGAATTTCGAAATCTGTAAGTAGTAATGCATAAAACAAATAATGAATTTTAAAAATTATTTTATTATTTAAAAATAAAATAAATACATTTTTTCTATTATTATTTTGATGAACCCTAGTATTTTCTAAACGTTGGAATAAAATTAATAAGAATTTCCTACTAAACACTATATCGCAGCAACATGCTGGTGTAACGTCCCAGCGACATCTCGTGGAAAATACGTATTCGATATATTGAGTAAATGTAACTGATGATTCAACTGTCTACCTTTAATTAATGTACTTAAAATCAATACATTTGTATTTGATAGACATTCTTGTTTTACTTACGCGGAATTTTAAACAGATATTTTATAAATATTTGTTCATTTAAGTTTCGAATATTTTGAAAATTATATTCCATAGAATATAGTGATAATATGCAGACACAATTTACATACTTATGTTGCATGTGGTCCTAAACGTTTGACCAGCAGTCTATATCCATAATTGAGTTGAAAACTATCAATAAATAATAGTGAATAATTTCAAAACTGAGACAATAATGGAAATTAAGAAGACTTTTTTGCTTAGAATATAAAATAATTGAATATATATATATCCTGAAGATATGTACTGATTTAAACTAGTAAAATTAAGTATTCAATAATGATTCATACAGCTTCCATTGCCTGAATGCTGGGGTAGAACACCTTTACACCAAGCAGTTAAAGGAAATCACAAAGAAGTTGTAAAGTTACTATTAGACCATGGTGCATCAATAAATGTTGAAGATGAACATGGCGTTACTCCATTACTTCTTGCTGGCGCTGGCATCCAAGAAAATACATTGCAAAATTACGAAGATATTATATCGTTATTAGTGTTGCATGAGGCAAATGTCAATGTGTACAACAGTTATACTGGTATGTCAATGAATTCTAGGAAATTTGAGAATACTTACATTAAGGGAACATTCACTGCGGAGCAAAAACATTATATTAGTGAAATTTTCTCACGGTTCATGTTCAATGATATTCATTTATTTTCCCCCAAGGCATTCTCTGCCCATTTACATCACCTTTATATAAATATGTGTAATCAATGTTTCATTCGACATTAATGCAAAATATTTAATATATTCGTAACTGATGCGATTACAATAACCAAAAGCAATTTCAGGTACAACTCCATTACACCACGCAGTGGTTTTTAACAGTTTGCCGGCTACTAAGACACTTTTAGAAGCACATGCAATAATTAAAGATAGCGCCTGTGGTCAGACGCCACTCCACGAAGCAGCAAGTCGGGGATATTTCGACATTTTATGTTTATTACTTTCTTACGAAGATATTTCAATCAACAGACCTGATAATGATGGCCGAACTGCATTGCATAAAGCAGCATTCTCTGGTTCTAGAGACTGCGTGAAATTACTCATTGAACACGGTGGTGATCTATCCATAGAAACAAAAACAAACACAACTGTAATGGATGTTATATTTGCGCATGTGCCACGTCCATTACACTTTATGAGTGAAATATTAAATTCTAAAATCACTTGTAATAATTCGTCGGTTAATGATGTTGATTTTAAAGTGTTATTAGGTACATGTTACATTTTCATGAATTATAATTTGCAGTATTTTAAGTGAGTGTGTAGATTTTAAGGTTTTATCACCATCACGAGGAGCTGATAGACAAATGTCAGTTGTTTCGGCGATGTTAAATGCTGGAAACAATCACCAATCTTTAGAATTACTTCAACATCCGTTATTAGGTAACTATAGTTAGAATATACTCGAGATGTTTGGATTATAGTGTATTCGGTGTAAGGTTGTAATAGCTGTAAACGAGAGCATATGGGCTGCTAGAATTTGATTGATTGCACAAATATACAATATCTTATCTATTTACAGCAGGTTAAATGTGTTGCGTCGATATTCATTAGTTTTACATAGTGAGAATTAAGTTGGAGCACTATAAAGCACTTTGTGGCAGATACAACTGTTATTGAGAAACAATGCAATATGGATTAGACATTTTCAGAATAAAATAATATAATATTTATTACAAACATGATTTTTAAAATAAACCATCAGGTCCATCTAGTACGAAAAAATTCCAATTCACTTTGAGTTATTTCTGTAGACGGCGCCACTATTTAACTAAGAATATTCATATAAACCAGTATTAGAAATAACCAATTTTTACGCTCCAATCAAAGATATATCGTCAAATAATAGCTGTTTTATTAATAAAAACGAATTTTGACTATTCTTGCTCATAGTTAAATTTCTTAGTACCGTAAAATTACTCAAAACCATCTAATCGTACAAAACATTTTCTATTAAAAAATGACATTGTTGCATATTTGCATAAAGAATGTCTGGTAATTCTTTTTTCATTTTCTTTTCTTGCTCAGATAAAAACTTCCAAAACGAAACAAAAACAAGATTTGGTACGCGTAAAACGCACCAACGCGCAGAGCTCGCCCTTAGGTAAAATATGCGTTGCGAGCAGTGCTTTTTAATTATTATGGCCTTCTGGTTAACAATTTGAAAATATGTTATTGGTGTAAAAAGTCTAACATTTAATTTTAGATTATATTGATAAAACAAAATTTTAGTTCATACTTTAAAATTCAAAATTATAATATTTAATATTTTTTTTCGGGCTTTGGATTAACAAAATGAGAAAATCTTATAGATATAAAATATCTTAGAATTTTTAGTAGAATTTTTAAGTGTATTAATTATTTTTATAAGGGCAGTATTAAGGGGGGCTCTAAATTTTGGGGCCCTATAACTCGGGAAGTATACGGGCGATTGGATTAATACTGCGAGCGGATTCAAATGGGATGCCAAATAATATGTGTACCAAATTTAGATTATATTGATAAAAAAATAATTTAGTGCATATTTTAAAATTCAAAATTATAATATTTAATAATTTTTTTCGGGCTTTGGGTTAACAAAATGAAAAAATCTTGTAGACAAAAAATATCTTAGAATTTTTAGTAGGATTTTTAAGTGTTTCAATTATTTTTATAAGGGCAGTATTAAGGGGGGCTCCAAATTTTGGGGCCCTATAACTCGGGAAGTATTCGGACGATTGGATTTAAACTGCGAGCGGATTCAAATGGGATGCCAAATAATATGTGTACCAAATTTGGAGTGTATCGCTCCGGTACCTTCAGAGGAGTAGAGGGCACAAATTTGGTCTTACGAGATACCGAGCGAGCGACGACTAACATCCAAGTATATAAGTTATATACATTTTCGGAATCAGGGCGACGAGACGAACACTTTTTCTTAATGAAATTTTTTGATCCGAGAATGCTACAGACACACGACCGAATGCCTCTTCGGTACTACGTACGGCGAGCTAAAAATAAAATTAACCAAACATTCTATGTGCAAATACGCATCGATGATATAAAAAAATCATGAGTACGATATTTAAGTGAGCTTGATTCTTACCTTCAGTATTAAATTCATAATTCTGTCTTGTACACATATTTAAAAAAATATCCCTTCATTCTACTTTCTTATACTAATCTTCATTATATATGTAATATATGTAGCGTTATTGTTTTTTAAATTCATACTACTATTGCCATGAAAAATATCAATATGTGTGGTAACTAGAGACAAATGAAATTTCAAATGCGAATTTTCAATAAATCGTATATCTTTCGAATAAAATTTTCAAACAAAAGTTGCTAGACATTTTAATATCTTTTACATGTATAACATTTACTTTTTCACTAACTCGAGTCCTTTTCGAGAAGTGCAAAAAATAAAACGAGTAAACCAGCACTTCCGGTTTAAATAACCTTTTCAAAAATAGGAGGTTTTCTTTCCCGAAATATAGAAATCTTAAATTCATATTTTTATATTCAACAGTTTTGACTGTAGAGCGTTCACAGGCAATTGAGAAAATAGTCAAAATGGATTCAACAATCAATACGGATATTTTCATTAAATTTGTGACATTACGCATAAAAAAGTTAACATTTATATTGTGTTGCAAATAATAGAGTTGTAAATTTTTTCTTCAATTTAAATTACATATTTTACACAGTGCTGTCAATATCTCAAATTAAACCTAACACTCTAATATCCTAGCCTAGAAAACATCTATTACTTTATTATTGCGTTACCAGAGCTAGCCAAATTTAATTACTGATGGAATTGAATTCATAATTCAACTTAAAAATTATTTCGATAACACACACTCAAATCACATACAATTGATTTCAAAGCCCTTTGTAATTCCTCTTGATTTGAATTCCAGCCGAGCTCTGTGTGTATCTCCCTGCTAAAAATGTACCATTCAAACTTATTGGTTTCAAATGTGATTTGACCTTTGATATACCATTGCAGTTAACGTGGATGATGATGCGCATTCGAATGCTTGAATGTTACTATTATTAAATTAATATTATTAATTATTTGCTATGGATCCCTCTATAGTCTATTACATAGTATTAAAAAATAATGGTGTATCGGTTTACCATTAAAACACATTTAATGGATTTGAAGCGAATGTGTATTAGAGAGTTATACTTCATATTAAAATTAAAATAAAATAAATAATATGACTATATATTTAGAGGAATACAGATAAATTTTACAGTGAATATAATGTCGATAAAACCCTCACGTGTCTACAACCATTAAATATTTAGGCGAGACACGTGCTATTGTTTACATCTACTACAACCTTACACCGATTTTTCTATAGTGAATATTGAATAAACATTAATATTTGTTTTATGTCCAGAAACATTCTTACATTTGAAATGGGAACGTCTACGAATATTTTTCACATTATTAGTACTAATACATTTTACCTTTGTAATATCGCTATCTACGTATGTGATGTTAATTGTTCATCAGCCAACTTGGTCTGGATTTTTAATTGCATTATCCAGAAATCTCTTATTGTTGTCTACTTTTACATTGTTTACACATGCACTGATACAGGTAAACTAAAGTCATTTTAAATGCACTCATAAATAACAAACATATGTATTATTTTATAGTGTCTACTGGTACCAAGACATTATTTTAAGCAATATGAAATGTGGTTGAATTTATTGTGTGCATTTTTCTCTTTTGTGGTGGCTATTGTTCCAGGAAATGAAAAATCAAACAAAATGGCTACTGATATTAATGTGCTAGGTATGATACAAAGTATGGACTCGCTCTAGACTTCGCATACATCGAGTTAACATGCTTTATACTTGTGTGCTTGTGGGTAGAAAATAGGCTATTTTATTTTACATTACAGTACCTCCAAATTGGGTTCTACACACTACGAGTATTGTTGTGTTGTTAGCATGGATTGAACTTATGTTGTTAATTGGCAGATTTCCTACATATGGATATTACGCGTTAATGTTTTCAACGGTTTTACAAAATGTTGTTAAGGTAATTTATATTTTATAACATCTACCCTACAGTCTTTTGAACATGCCAAATAACTATAGTATCGCTAACTTGTCCCTTGTTTGAATTCAAGTATTGAGGCTTCCAAATTTTAAACATAACCAAGCTCACTTTTCGCTATCAACATTATTCAACAATAACAATATATAAAATACATAAAAACCAGATATTGAAGTGTTTGCGTTTCAACTGTACCGCAGTGTTTACAAATGTTACCACTAGAGGCAGTAGCTAAATTAGAATACAGTTACCTTGAAAATGCTCCTACAGTTTTTCAAAATATTACTATAAAATGTATTTTTACAAGATATTTCTGTTAATAATTGCAAGTTAAAAGTTCAATCTAGGCATGTACAGCCGTAAATTGCGAATATCGTTCTTCAATTTATAATAAACCTCTTATGAAAATCATCAATTTTTATAAATTCTTTCATTTATTTTTACATTTAAAATATATAAATTTTTTTAAATTTCGTCTGTACAGTCGTGCATTAGATCATACTTAAGCGACATATATGTTTTGGAACGATTATATTTTAATTTAAGATCAGAAAACGTCAAGAGCGGAACGATGATTTTTGTTTTCATGCTACTGGGTAGGGATTCCTCTTAATATATAAGTTTACTGCGCCAGTAATGTACCCCTAACATTAATTATAACAATGCCTTTATATCTTTGGCTAAAGGCCCATTCCCTAGTAATTTTTTTATTTTAGTAATTAAGATTAGATATTATAAATAATAAATCAGTTCGTTTTATGACAAAAAGTGCTAACGTCCTAACAACAAATATTTATAATTCATGCGCTAAATTTGTAGATGTGATCATTAGCATTGTTTGTCATAAAACAAACTGGATTATTATTTGTAATTTCTAACGTTAAATACTAATTGACTCACGGAGAATGCACCTTAAATAGCAAGCCCATTTGTAATTAATATTTCCAATAATAATATAGTTTGTGTTATGATAAGCAATGCTAGCATTCACAGCAACAATATTAACGCAATTATTATAAATTTTGTTGCTGTGAACCCCAGCATTGTTTGTCATAAAGCAAACTGGATTATTAATTGTAATATCTAATCTTAATTACTAATTGGTTCGCTGTGAATAGACCTTAACTCTATAAATCGAGCACGCTTAATTTTGAAACAGGTTCTTCTTACTTTCGTATGTCTTGTAATTGGATTTGCACTAAGTTTTTCTGTACAATTTCACACAAACGAACAATTCCAAGATCCATGGCGAGCTTTAGTAAAAACAACTGTGATGATGATGGGAGAGTTTGAGTACGCTGATCTATTCACTGATAAAAGTGAGAATGGGCTTCCAATTCGTTTACCTGCAACATCTCGTATTATATTTATTATGTTCATTATATTGGCAAGTATTGTTCTAATGAATCTAATGGTGGGTCTTGCTGTGAACGATATTCAAGCTTTACAACGGGAAGGACATGCGAAACGTTTAGCCAAACAAGCGACATTCCTGTCGCATTTGGAAATTATTCTATCACATCGATTTTTAAAGTCTGATTGGTTTCCGAGTGAATGTTATCAATTGCTGTATTCAAGGCGGTTTCTTCCAGACAGTCTTGTTTTGAAACCTGGAATGAAAACAAATATGGATGCAAATAGTCATATTATGAAGTGTATTCCATTATCCGTACTGGGTACGTTCAAAATAAGTTTTCCTGTAGTATTTCAAAATTTATATCAGGTTTGGGCACGTGTTTTTTCTTTCTTATATAATAATAAAACGAAGAGGAAAATTTAGGAAAAAAATATCTATGAGCAAAGATGCCCCGTTTTTTATTTTAAGTTATATATTGATTCATTTCCAACCGACTAATTAAATTGATTACATTATAGAAGCAATCATTACTGTGGCTATTGATAATTCATCATATTCTTGCATCGCTGAAGAAACCATTGATAATCGAACAATTTTAGCCGCTATCAGGAAATTGGAGGAACAAATTCAAGAATTAAAATCATGTGTACTTACAACAAAAAAATAAAATGTCATAAGTTTATATAATGTTTGTATTACGTGTGTGAATGTATGAATGTGTGCACGTTTTGTTTATATGGTTCTACTAATAATGGGAGGCCAGGCCTGTTTCACAGTGGCTCAAGCCATTGTAATATTTTGCATATTGTACCTGACCTCTGATCTATTTGTATTTTTAACATATGGCCATTCTTCATTGCCAAATTGACTGTCTAGCCCCGTCACTGGTTATTTATTTGATACAGACAAAATCGTATCAAATTTCAAAATCTAACGTCGTCAAATAAAATAATATTATTGTGAATAAATTATTCAAATACAAAATAGAAGCAGTATCTAAATGTATAATCATGATTTTTGAGGAGATAAAATTATATTGTTGTTGATAGGCGTTGTGTTCGGCACATACGCATATAAGATACAAATATGAATTCAAATCGCATTTTACGGATAAGTTTATTGGAAAATTAATTTGAAATTTTGATGTGCATTTTGTGTGTGGTGGAGTTTGCAAATAGTGACATCTGATATATTATACCAATTCCAAATATAATAGCAAATTTATCGTATTTATTTTATACCATACATAAGACTTAAGGAGAAAACAACGACAATACAAAAAAGTGTCCATAAGGAGTAACAGTGTAAGAAGAGTGCTTTATTTATATTGTGTATCCATGATTAGTTCTACATTTACAAAAAATAAAAAATTACCACCCGTCAGATTATTCAATTTCTCAGATGGATCGGTGTTCGGTGAGGAGTGAAATGTATTCTGTATATGATATGGACACGTGGTGCCCACGGATTAACCTAGTTATTATCATTTGTTCATCTTTATTAAGGTTGATTTTACCTGTTGTTAAAGTTGTATGTAGATGGATGGTAACCAACGATATTTAACCACTGAACCTTCCTGTATGACACTTTATTTCATTAACACCAACCATAAGAGCATATACACATTACACACTGTAAGCGAAGGTCCACGAAATCCTCCGATACGACCCTCTATGTTGAGTCTGAAAATAGAATGCGAGTTGAGCTGACGCTCAGTGAGAAGGCTGTCATTTAGCAGTGACTGACGACGGTCTAATAAAGCAATAATGATTAAGCCATTTGTATCAGGATAAGGAGGTAGAATACAGTATTTAACTGTGCACAAGAAACATCACAGCCTAAGCAACTAGGGCTTAGGTCTGCTAGAACCTGGCCCCGCTCCACAGACTTGCTGTGGGAATACGGGAAAAGCCAGAGGGATCTCTCCTCACAACTAGCTGTGTGCGTCAACGAGAAGCTTACCTCCGCCGCGGAACCTTACGGCATCGTGAGAAAGAGTAAAACTCAGTCTCCACCATATCCCTTCGAAGGTACGAAGGTAATCGTTGTGCTTCACACAAACTAGTGTGAATCTACAAGAAGCTTGCCTCCGCCATGAGATCTGCATGGTATTGGGAGAAAGAGTTGAAAGTCGAGTGAAACTCAATCTCCACCATATCTCCCCGGAGGTACGAAGCGATACGTTGGGCTCAGTCCTGAGGATAGACATTAAAGTTGGCAGGTAAAGGCACCGCTGGCAAGAATATAAATATAAACAGACAGACTTGACTTACCGCTAAAATTCTCCATGCCAGATGCACAGGGCACGAATCACAAAAACACTACCATTCTCATAGAACAACAAAACTATACTGATAGAGAAATATCATAACCGATAGGTACTACGTAATCCCTTCGACCGCCTCTGACCAGTCTGTGTATTTCTTACAAGAAACTGATATAAACGCGTTGCATAATGCTATACTAAAAAATTGCCGCTGACATCTTGTAACGGAGTTCTATAGAACAATCTGATCTGCCCCGTGGATTGTTCCAGTAACTAGTGGAGAGTCTCCACTCTCCAGATGTGTTCTGGAACGATTGTGTTTGATATATAAGCATGCTACGCCGACACGGAACTTAATAGTGGTCATATGCAGAAGAAAATAAAAAAGTGAAAAGATATCCTTTGTGCGTGAAACGATATTGTGAGAGAAACGGATATAGTTTGGGAGAAATCAACAAGTGAATATATGTGAATGGTGTTGTAATATAGAACTAAATATAGTTGGTTAGGATAATCATAATTGTAGTATAAGTGTTAAAAATAAATAAATTTCGTAGCGATTAGTTAGAAATAAGTGTTTTAATTTTCCCCCGAGTCGTGAAAAACGTTGCAATTTATTTAAAAATATTAATTCGTATGTTTGGCTTTTCTTTTTATTCAGTTCAAGCATCAGTTTATAATAAATTTACAATGTTTAATATAATAAAATATTCAAAAAATAGACAATAAAAATGTATTATAAATATAGACAAATATATGTATTATATTATTTTATATGTATGTATAGTATAAGTACAAACAGTAATAGCCATGACATCACATGTTTAGTATATAATTTATCAAAATATATAAGTGGAAAATGAATTTTATAAATTCAGGCACATTAAAGGCATTATTACATACTAACATATGCGGTAACATTTTCACACGAGATTACAGTTTACCAATATTATTTATGATGATTTCTAATACCATATAGAAATAATGTGTTATACACCACTCTAATTGTAATTATTCACTAATTAAAACTAAATGCGAGAGAGTGAAATATGAAACAAATAAATTAAAATATAAATACACTGATTGTTTAAAAACCTCTGTAGCTTCGTGTTGCTAATATTGAACTGAGAAGATACAGACCAGCGACAATTAAACCGATAATCTGTAAAAGAAAATTATTAAAATGAAAAGATAATACGTTTAAACGTACATAAAATTAGACAGATGGGAGTGCTTCTAAGGCTTTTAATAGACAACCAATCAGTAAAAGTAACCCGTCAATTTAATACGGTTAAACAATTGGATAATTCCACAGGGAACTATGAGAATATTTAAGACAAACTATCGGGTACGTCTAGTTCGAAGAAATGCCGCTCCGAACTACGCTATTTCTGATGGCGGTGCCACCTAACATCTTAGAATATTCATGTAACCAATATTTGAAATATACTATTGATACGCTACAACCCAAGATATTCCGTCGAATAATGACTGTTTAATGAATAAAAAGATACTTCGCCATAGTTATATTTCTTAGTGTACTTCATATAAAACTACTCAAAATCTATCGTTATAGAACAAATTGGCCAGAGTTATTTTTATTATTAATATATCAGTCGATGCGTAGTTGCATAAAATATGCCTGGTAAAAATATGAATGTCTTGGAATACATTTTATTACAGCGCACAGTTAAATATTTATTGAATAATAAATATATTTTAAAAAATTGTTTATTTCATTGAAAAAAAATAGTGAAATATTTTGTAGAGTACAAACAACTCTCGGTTTACGAATATTCGCTATAACATATCAATTTAATAGTTCAAAGATAGATTAATAATAATAAATATTTACCGATGCAGCCAGGTATGAATCATAATCTGCATATCTTCGTTTATCATTTACTTCTACTAGTAGCGTTAAGGCAGCAGCCAAGTATAATCCGAATGCTATAAAATGGTAAACCACTTCCTAAAATTGTATAAAAAAACATGATAGTTATATTAAATGTATATTATGATGTAATTGCGATAATAATCGTCTAAATAACTTACAAATATTGTTTTCGGTAATATTGATGCAGTTGATACTGATATAAGACAAGAAATTAATATACAAAATGTTCCAATCATAAATGTTGTCGTTATTAAAAGAAAGAATGTTTCTGGAGTTGTTGTCCTGTATTTACCGAAATAATAACCGATAAGTCCCACACATACTGCTCCAAGAATCTGAAAAATGTTCAATTATATAAATCATAAAAAATTTAACATTGTATCAGATTGAGTTAAAATATTTGCCGATACTATATTTGTATTACATCTTCAAAAGTGACTTGTAGATTATATGAATACAGACGTTAAAAGTTATTGAGTCGCAGAAACATGAAAATGAAGTTGAATATTCCAGTATACTTGAGATACATAATTTAAAAAAAAAAACAAAGAGAAGCACTTTTCAATTGCAATTTTGAATTACATTGGCATTATTTATGTTACTTTACTTTAAAATAAACATTCATTTTCATGTCATTATTTTACTAATTTCTCTTTACTCCGAAATAGTAAAGAAAATTAGTTCACTAAATCGTAACTCCCCTATATTACTAAAATTATATTAATTAACTAGAGTATTAGTACTAAAATATCTGTATCATGTACAGGCACCAATATCTTCAGCTCGTCGGGGATTTTTATACGCAATTATACTTTCAGCGTTTGTGCCCCCAAAATTTGGAACTCCCCTTAATAATGCTCTAAGATTTTTTTGAAAATATCAAAAAAAATCTCAGAGTAGTATTAAGTGAGGCTCCAATTTTTGGTGCCCTATAACGCTGGATGCATAAGGGCGATTCGATTTAAATCGCGACGAGAACTTCTTGGGTACTCAAATTATATGTATACCAAATTTTGGATCGGTGCCTTCAGAGGAGATTTGGTCACAATCTCAGGTCTTACGACCGACCGAGTGGGCGAGTGGCATACATATATCCAAGAATAATAGTTATGTATATTTTTGGATTCAGCGCTTCGAGACAAGAACTTCTTGATAAGAAATTTTGATTCGAGAATGTTGCAAACACACGACCGATCATTAGCTTTTTTGTACATTCTGTACGTACTAAAAATTATATTAAAGTCGAGCTTGAAGTATATACAAAATATCATACAGACGAGATTTAAAATATATAAATAACAAGGTATAGATATAATATATATATATAATTATAAATGAAGAAGAATATAATATTTTTAAATTAATATTAATCAAATCAAAAATGGCGGCATTCAAATAGTCCTTTCACTAGTTTCAGCGCCACGGTCAAATAGACTCCTGTAACTGAAAATAATTTTCTTTCTACTGCGCAAGACTGAATTTACTGATCTAAATTCTGCGAGTCTAATGTTCGAATATTCTAGTAGCAGAAATGTTGACACAATTTAAAACTTAATAGTGTAAAATTATTAATATATAACTTAAATTAAATTCAAAAACACATATAAATCAATTCCTTATTTGTAATGATGACTGCATCAATCCTTGTACTCTTTACTTTCTCATTGCATGAACAACCTTGTCCTATATATCGGTACGATCTTGACACTCACATTTGTAATTCGATATCAAGTGAAGGAAAATTGGGGGCGCCGAAAATAACTGCATGCAAATACGGCTGCGCATAGTGACTTGCGAAAAATCAGGTCACTATTTATAAGAATTAGTTCATTTAGAAACTATTTGTGAACAATAATATACCAATTTTTTCGATTTAATTGGATTTTTTTAAAATATGCTTAGCATAATAAACTAATTATTGCTACTTAAATCTTTAATGACGACAAAGCTAATTATAAACATATGGGTTTGCATAAAATTATATATGACAACATGCGCTTACCAATTCTCCTAGTTTTAATAGTCCAGAGAAGCTTTTCATATATCCTGTATTCAGGATAATTGCTGATGTAGACGACGATGTTGTCGTCCTAGTTACAGTGACTGTATGTGACATTTTGGCCGCCAGGGTGATGCTAAAATAAACCAAAAACAACCACTTGTTCGTTATAGTATTATTAAGTATATTAAAACACTGGTATGGCGTGTTTTATTGTGCCACAATTGTATCAAGAACAAAACTGACTGTTGAAGTTTCGTTCGTTTATCAAATATTTATAGAGGTGATTCATGAACATGAAAACATGTTTTTACGTAAACAAAATTATTTAATGTTACGTTATAGTATAAAATAAACTAATTGTTTATTTGGAAATTTAGAAAATTCCTTAATTATAAAATTGTATATTTGTACATTATATTAAATCAATAAGCTAATTGGCACTTCTATTTTTAGTATACGTGCATGAATCCATTCGGTATTTAGGACGTATGAAAAGAAAAGCGTTCTTATATTCTTAGGGAATACGAAAACTCTTCTTTTCACACGTATTAATTTACGAACGAATTCTTGTAAAAATGTTCACTAAAACTAATGTATAAGAAATATGAAAAGATGTATGCAAGTTTGGTAAAAAATAAATAAATATTAATATTTTATCTTATCTAGACTTTGTACAGTATAAATAGAAAACCGAACTAATTTAGCCTTTATTATCTTGAGTAGTCAGAGTTGTTATTGTAATTTATACAACATAAATTATAGATTCATTACATCTATTTACCTGTGTTTTATAATGTATCAACAGTTTGTTTATGAAAGATATCGGTGTTGCGATCAAATTCACTCTGCACTGTGCACACGGTGTAATATTGTAGCTTACTGTGCGCGAACCCGAATGCAATAACCGCGACGAAACAGCGCTGCCGCGCCCATTTGAGTAGGATTCGTCATTCTGTACAAATCCACAAAATGTTAACTTCTTGCAACACAAACATTCGTCCATCACATATTTCGTTAAAATTTTGAAAAATCTCTATTTTTGTGGATGACGCATACATTTTATATTATATTGTTTGTAAACTTCTTTTCATAAATCAATATATGGTTATGTTTTGAAAATTATTCATTGCTTAGATTATACTATAAAATGAATTTTCTGTACACATCTATATATGGTCATATTCTAAATTAATCAATTAATAAACTTACAATAAAAACTAATAAACTAAATGTTCTATAAATGATAATAAACTGGAGTGGTCTTCACTCGACTTTCTTATACTTCCATACTCTATTTAATTAATTAATTGCTTTATTTTATTTTAAATTCATGGTAACTAGGGACGCGAAAATGTAATATTGCTATTTTCAAAAGTGATCTCTCAGTGAACGGTACATTATTTCGAAGAAACTATTCAAACAAAAGTTACGAGAAATTTAAATATGTATCTTTAACTTTAATTAGATTCACTGTTTCTCTAACTCATGTGGTTTACGCGATAATCATGAATTATTTCAAATTCGAGATTTTTACGAAAATTCATGTTTTGACCATCTCTGGATATTGGATCGAATCTGATTATTTTCGGAATGATGTCAACGTGGGTGTGCGCACGCTTTAGAGCTAAACCTGTTGAAGGCAAAATTATGAATATTTAAACTTAAGACTTGTATATGCCCCGGAAGAAAATTTTCTATTTTTATAAACAATATCATAACTGGAGGTAATGGTTTACTTTTGCTGCTATTTGCATATCTGTAAAACTACACAAATTAGAAACAAAGCGAATATTATAAAAGTTAAAGATATTAAAATATCTCGCAACTATTGTTTGAAAATGAAATGAAAAATTAAGAAATCGCCACTGAAAATAAACGCAATGTTACATTTGCGTTTCCTTAGTTATTATAATTATTAACATTATTTCACGGTAATTTAGCATGAATAAATATATTAAATATTAGATAGTGAAAATATAATAGTCGGGTGAAACCACATTAACTATTTTAATATTTATCTATTATAACAAACCAATATACTTGATACTAAAAGTTTAATGACGACCTATTAAAGTAATGGCAGTTATTAAATAATGAAATAACAATTTATTAATGTTTTTCCAGATAATCATCCAATAATAAAATATTTTATATAATAATAAATAAAACTAGTCCAGTTAAAGTATGGGAATATTTGTAGGATACCGCAGTAATTATGAAGTAAATCGACGGCAGATGTACATTTTCTGTTCTTTAATAATAAATAATGCACCTGTTATTCAAAGAAACATGTAGAAGGCTGTATACATAATCAAAGCACAAATGGATGAATATTCAGAAGGGTCTGGCCTAAATGTCGACATTGAAACAGTATAGGTTAGTTTAAAAGCAGGTTAATATGAGTACAAAATTGTGAATTGAATAACAGAATATACGTCAATAATGTTTTATTCAATAAAAAATTAAACATAAACATTGCATTAATATAAAATGAAGATTTGTTATGATGTCATGATTTCCTAAATATCTATTAAATACATGAATCTGTACAATAAAAAGAAATTTTATATATTTAAACAGTCACACAAAACAGCTTAAATTAAATAAATTTATTAAATAAAAACAAAATATCTGACGACTGGCGCAGTATCATTTATCACTTCGGTGATATTGGATGCAATTTAAATTTGTTTTATAAGTGAAAAATTAGTAATTATGACATAATGCACTTATGGCATATAATGTATTGTTATAATTTATTAATTATATGTTATATTTTTATGCATTCAGTTAAAACAATAGATAAGATAGAATATGTTTGCTTAAATTTACTATATAAACATATTATAAAAGTATATGAATGATACTAAAGATACAATGATATAATAGAAGAAACAGACGTGTAAAAGATTAACAAAAAATCTATAACAAACTATGTTTATTGCAAAGAACACAAATTCGTCGACATAAAACTAAAATTTGTTAAAAATAATAAACTAAACGACATTTATTAACAAACAATAATAATATTTGATAAATATAAATAATAACTGTCAATATTGATAAAAATAAAAATATTATGTGCACTGTGCTATTTCTTATTATGGACGGCTTTTCTTGTACTTCAGTGCAACATTATTTCACATAGAAAAATATCCTGTTCTTATACTCGTGTATGTATGTGTTTATCTTCTCATTTATTGAGTGCCACTGCTTTTATATTCTATGTACAAGAAGTATGTCCCTGCTACATACGCAATGAAGTTGAATAAACCGAAAGCCTGGAACAAATACATATTTGATTAAGTATCGAAAAGGGAAAACGTATAAACTTGCACTTTCATAGTAACAAGCTTCTTTTCAAATGAAACATGTTTAACCTATTTTTATTAGTACTAAATTTCTAATTTTGATAAAAGGACGTGTAGGCTTCTGATGGATTATTTAATTTTTGACCTCGAACCTAAACATATTTTTATTTATTCCGAACCACGCAAAAACAGAAATCATCGAATCGTTGCACATGTATCGTAATCAATTATTTAACTTGTTGTTGTTATCGTCCAATATTTTTTCATATATTTATTTGAATTGGTATGATACGAAATATGTGTGTTAAAAAAAAAAAGATGAAAATACAACTCATCCTATATCCAAAGTATACCAGTAGGAGAAAAATAAAAGTGCTTCTGCTTGGCAGTGAATGAGTTAGTTTTCTTGTACCTTTATTAAATACATTTTGCGCAAATAATTTATAAGTAAATTAAATTTCACATCTTTGTTTCATTTGTGATTATTGAAAAATATTAGTTTTATATAGCCTATAATTAAGCAGTTTCTGCCGTCAAAATACTGGCGCAAAGGTATCAATAAATTTGTTGCTTGTACCCCGTCTTATAACATGCTTATATATATATATATATATATATATATATATATATATATATATATATATATATATATATATATATATATATATTTATATATATATATATATATATATATATATATATATATATATATATATATATATATATATATATATAGATAAGAATCCCCACTCCTAGCGCAAAGTGCGTACATGCAAATTATGTATTAAATTAAAAAATAATTATTTTTAATTATTATGGCCTTAGGGTTCACAATCTAACAAAATTGTAGACATAATTGTATATTTTAAATATTATAATTATAATTTTTGAGTTCACAATATAAAGAAATTTTGTAGACATAAAATATCTAAGAATTTTTGGGTGTATTAATTCGTTTTTTAAGGGTAGTATTAAGGAAGACTAAATTTTCGGGCTCTATAACTCTGGAGCCATTCAAATGGAATACCAAAAAATAGTTATAGCAAATTTGGTTCAAATTACTCCGGTACCATCAGTGGAGTAGAGGGCACAAATTTGGTCTTGACAAACAGCCAAGGGCGACAATAGAGAAGATCATTTATTAAGGACATTTTTTTGGTTCTTGAATTTTACAGACACACGACCGTATGCTTTAGTTATTCTGTAGTTCGTACGGCGAACTAAAAATTATATTTTAACCAAATCTTTTATATGCGAAGAAGCAGCGATGATATATATATATATATTCATTTTTTAAGGTTGGCAGATTACGATATATCGGATTATATTGATTTGAGTAGTTTTATGGTATTGAGAAATGAGACTATAACAAAAAATATGGGATAACAATCTATTCGAAATACCTTCTATTAATTAACCAGTCATTATTCGCATATTTGAAATAATAATTTATATGGATATGATCAAGTTTGTATCGTGGCGCTGTCTATATAGATATAAACTAAGGCGAAAGAAAATTTCTTCGAACTAGATGGACCTGATGGCTAATCTTAAACTCTTTAAGCAACACTTTCGATTATTTAAACTATTCTATTCTAGTTCATATAACGGAATACCTACAATATAATATTGAACAGAGTCAAACAGGGTGAAGAAAGCAAAGATTGGATTTAAATTTTGAAGAACAACTTACCCCAGCTGCAATGTTACTACCCCTCCAATTGCTGCTGATATGCGACCAAACAGACAGTTGAACAATAAATGCAATTGCATATAGTACAGTAACAATTGCCGTGTTTAGAAACTCCTAAAACACAAAAAAAAAAACGCATTTATTATAAAAGCAATTGAGTAGGTATACAATTAAAACTTTCACCTCTACATGTAACATGTTTAAACAAATTACTGTAACATGACGCTTTGAAAAAGTGAGTGTATATATAATTTAGTGAGTGTTATCATTTTAACATAATGTTTAAATAACAAGAACCACATGAAAACTAATTTATATAACATTAACACAATTTTTATGTGGGGCAGTGCGTTTATGCGTAACTACCGTATTCCATAAACTGGGGTTAGATTAATATTAAGCTTTATTTAATTTATATGATGTATGCTTACCGTTAATATCCAGTTAATGGGAAGATTAAGGGCCTCTCTTATACTGAGCGTATATATAATACACCAAACGAGTGTTCCAAGGAAAGCCGTTGTTACAACAAAGAGGAACCAATGTGTTCCTGATACAATTGCGGGGGATGCAAGTGCCATACACAAGATACCCAGTATCTGAAATACAAGAAATATTTATATTAATAAAAATCTATACATAAAAATTCTGCTAAGCTAAAAACTTGTTTTTTGCATAATTAACCATTTCAGCTTTAGAACATAAACAAGATTTGGTACGCGTAAAACGCACCAACGCGTAGAGCTCGCCCTTAGGTAAAATATGCGTTGCGAGCAGAGGTTTTTAATTATTATGGCCTTTTGGTTAACAATTTGAAAATATGTTATAGATATAAAAAGTCTTACATTTAATTTTAGATTATATTGATGAAAACATTTTTAGTTCATATTTTAAAATTCAAAATTATAAGATTAAATAATTTTTTTCGGGCTTTGGGTTAACAAAATGAAAAAAATTGTAGACATAAAATATCATAGAATTTTCAGTAGAATTTTTAAGTGTTTTAATTATTTTTATAAGGGCAGCAAGGGGGCTCTAAATAAAATATATGGGCGATTGGATTTATACTGCGAGCGGATTTAAATGGGATGCCGAATAATATGTGTACCAAATTTGGAGTGAATCGCTCCGGTACCTTCAGAGGAGTAGAGGGCACAAATTTGGTCTTACGAGCGACCGAGCGAGCGACGACTAACATCCAAGTATATAAGTTATATACATTTTTGGAGAATGCTACAGACACACGACCGAATGCCTTAGCTTCTTCGGTACGTACGGCGAGCTAAAAAATCATATTGAGAATTCAAAATAGTGATTTTTTGTCACTTTTATAGTTTTTTTTATAGTCTTTAGGGCATCAATGTCATAAAATTAACAAAATCACAAAACATTCTACTAATAGTTAATCTACACTTTTTACACAAGCACACAAACTTGCTACAATTTCTAATGTTCTTATTGTACCTATGGTTCAGTTAAACATTTAGTCCGTCTTTCGAAGATTTGCTTCAGTAATCATAAATATATCTGTCGTTCACAAAACTTTAAGCGGTCACAGAAACCTAAATAGTTATTAACTAAAATAACAAAAATCTTAAAAAAGTTTAAGTATTACTGCTATAAATTACAAGTTGTTTCTGGTATGTTCCGAAGTTCGTGCACAGATTGCCGTAAAACAATTTATGTATTACCTGTAGTCATGTAATAATATTACAAGGCCGTCTCAAATGCATCATTCAATAGCATAACCTACCACAAACTTAATAGACATACAAGAAATATAATCATATTGTAAAATTCGGTATATACGCAGTTGCTGATTATATACAATCTAAAAACGATAAGTATAACTTAAACAATATAAATAATAATTATTTGTAGTAAACGTTTATGCATATTTCTGATATCAGTATTATAGTCGAGGCGGTGAAAAGGTCGGTGAACTTGTTGTTCAGGCAACAGGTGTGGCGGTTGCCGGTTCGGAAACTCGTCGCGACTCGCGACTGCATTAGAGCCTTATGGGCCAACAACGTGAGTTCCGTTACCGCATAAATTGAGACCAGTGTCGCGTTAGCATTACGGTCAATTCGTATTAGGTTTTAGGTAAACCACAGTAATCTATAGCCATACAAGTCGGAACCTAGATAGGTGGCAACGCTGTACTGGAAGTTGTCATTTGTAAACGAACAAATCTATCAGTATAGAAAAATGTAACAATTTAGATATTAGTATGTAAAATATAGTATTGCCTTAATGTTCTTCATTATTAGGTTAATCCGTGGCCACCATGTGCCCATATCTTATACAGAATACAGTCTATTCCTCAACGATTCATTGAATAATTGACATGATGCAAGTGTCGTTTTAATTTATTTTCTGCAAGATAATAAAACTGTAAAATTATAGTTTTTCATGTAATTTTTTGACAATGTAGACCTAATTATGGATACACCATATAAATAAAGCATTTTTCCTCGTGTAGTGTGCACACGGATTTTGTATTTTCGTTGTTTTCTCCTCAAGTCATGTATTGTATAAAATAAACATACGATTTGCTATTATATTTGTCATTGGCATGCAATATCAGATATTTACAAACTCCATCACATACAAAATATACATAAAATCTTCAAATTAATATTACAATAAATTTAATCATGTAATGCGATTTGAATTTTGAGCTTTCAAAACGTAAGTAGTCAATGACAGTACACATGCGCCAAATATAACGTCAAAGCATAACAAAATAATTTAAACTCTTCAAAAAGAACTGGTTGATACATTTACTTACTGCTTCTATTTCGTAATGGATAACATTATTCACAATAATATTATTAATTTGACTTCACGTTTGATTTTGAGATTTGATTCGTTTTTGTTTTTGTATCAAATCAATACCCAGTGGCGGAGCAAAATTTAGAATTTTTCAGTGGTACAGCATTTTTTAAAAGTGATAAATGGCCAAATGTTAAAATACAAATCGATCAGAGATCAGTGTTCTTGATGTTTTGGCGTATAGTATTTCAAAATCTTACAGTGGCTTAGACCATTTTTACAAGGGCTTAAGCCACTGTAAAAAGGGCCTTGGCCCTCCACTGGTAGTAACCATAGTAGTAGAAACATATAAACATAGCATACTACTCACACATTCATACAAACAAGCACAAACATCTCGGTGTTTATATATATAGTTTTATTTTTATGATATGAACATTGTTCTTTTATAAATCGATTGAACGACTCTATAAAGCGGAAATAGAAACTCCACGCCCCCAAATCATGTGTACAAATAACAACGCATCCATGACTTTAACCTACTGCATATCTACACTTATGATTTAACTGTAAATTATATTGTATAGGTATCTATACATTAACGATATGGTATATGAAATATACGGTTAATATGCCTATGTCCACTGTCATTGCCGTCAGGGACGAAGTTCGTCCTATTTTTTCGTTCAAATTTATATTTAATATTCGCCCGAAGTCAATATTCGTCCCTCCTCCGACCATAAGTGACATTACCTAATGTCATAATGAAAGGTGACTCCACCTCCATACAATAGTGTAGCCCCTCTAAAATACTGAAAACACATAACAACCATCATTGTTTTTTCATTCAAAAGGTAAATTTCTATTTAAAATTTTATTTATGTAAGCCTACAGTATATTTACGGCATCACGACGAGTTAATCTCTGTCATAATGATAAAGCAATTATAAGTACAACGGTTAATATGTAATTAAAATGTATATCCAAGATCGATTTTCGAGTCAGCTCCAGCAGCAACTTGCTAAATGACTGAAATGAAATTATCCACCTCTACACCTGAATACCGAAGCGATTAGAACCAAATTTGCTACACATATTATTTCGCATCTCATTTTAATCCGTTCATAGTTTAAATCTAATCGGTTTTATACTTCTCGAGTTATAGGGTCCCAAAATTTGGAACCCCTCTTAATACTGCCTTTAGAAAAATAATGAAAACATCCACAAATTTTACGAAGAATTCTATGACATTTTTTATCTACAAGATTTCTTCATATAAGTGTGATATTTTTTCAAATAGTGAACCCATTGGTCGTAATAATTAAAAACAATTATTTTTAAATATTAATATGCCAAGCGTGGAGTAGGACGAGGAAGTTCGCTGCACGCAACGCAATGTGCATTGTACCTAAGCTTGTTTTTTTAATTTATTTGTTATGTAAAATTTAATGATACATTAAATTGTTTATAATACCGGCCCATAATCTATTTAATATATGTATTCATTTAATAAATGCATGCTTGAAAGAATATTTTTTGAAATAAATTTACTTTCTTATATTTTTTTTACGAATATTCGAATATCCAAACTCTAGTTATGCTCATGAGAATTGCCCTGATACACCATTAATTATGCAATAATGCTATATTACATAACAGAGAAATGAACTAATTCTCTTCTTTGCCTGTAATAAAAATAACAGATTCTAAAAGGAATAGAACTGGACAGTCTTGATTTGATTAGAATTGTCTTGCGGAAAAATTGTCTACCGTAAAAGCCCATTCACAACGAACCAATTAGTAATTAAGATTAACAATTACAAATAATAATTCAGTTTGTTTTATGAGAAACAATGCTAGCATTCACAGCAACAAAATTATAAATGTTAGAACGCTATTGCATTAAATCTAAATGTCATAAAAGAAATACTGGATAATTTATTGTAATTTCTAATCTTAATATCTTATTGGCTCGCTGTGAATAAACTTTAAACCAAAAATTCTATTTTACTATGATGTAAAAACTAGTGTTCTACTATTACATGTATTTGACTGCAGTATATTTTTAAATAAACCAAACTTTATTTGTTAAGTCATCCTTATAAATATATAATAGAAACAAAAAAAGAATAAAATTGTTTATATAACTACTAACGAAAAATTATAATTTTAAATTATTCAACAATAAACAAAATACACGCAAAAACAATTCTCCAAAAACAAAATAGAAAATACAATTGACTCTTATCGGGAACATTTAGATAATATATTTATAATTAACCACTTTTACATGTTTCTGTAAAAAATATGTTGCTGAAGTCTGTTAAATAACATATCTGAAGGTTATGTTTTTTTGCAAACATTCTCACGCAACCGCAAGGGAATTCTTATAATAATAGAAGCACCAGGGTCGGTGCTAGTACCAAATAGGGCTTAATCCAAAATGGTACTTAATTTCAAGTCAAACTCTCCATTTTACGACCAAATCAAATCCATTTTACAACTACAAAACGTTAGCGACTATGAGTATAACCATAACCAAGAATATGCGTCGTTTAGGAATTCGGTTTCTGCGAATAACCGAACCTGAATGCGTAATCATTACTAGTTACAGGGAATGGGGATCTGAACATTACGTGCGTTATAAATTATATGTATACGATTCGATCTGTGATTTTGTGAAAACTGTTCTAAACCTTGAATAATAATTTATGGATATATGCTTTGCAGTCTTGTAGTTTTCTACTCCTTTAATATGAACCTTACTGTTTTTTATTCTATCGTACTCCTTTTGCACCTTATTATTATGTTTCTGTAAATGTAAAAAAAAAAAAAAAATAGAATAATAAAAAATATTTAAAGATGAATCGATAATTACTGCGGTTTAGGTCACTTCCCAAGAGAGAAAATTACCTGCGGCGTAGTTTATGTTTCAATTAAAGCTCTTTACTTTAAGTTGCTTGCCAAACAGATTATTGTTCATAATTCCTATACAAATAAATATTATTTAACCGAATGAGATTTAATCATTTGTGTATTTCATAAATCATACTTCAAACACAATTGTCCCTTTGCGATATTAGAAAAAAATGTTGATATTTAATTATCATTGTTATTATACACTGACTACACACAAGTACACGGCATTGTAATGAAGTTTTTATAATTGTGTTATTACAAATATGAAAATTTTTGCCAAATGTACGTTTATTTTCTATACGAGTTTAATACATTTTTACTTTCTAATACATGTATATAAGAAAGTATTGTAATCATGAACGTTTTTAAATTAGAGATTTTAACGGAAATACACATTTTGACCATCTTTGAATTGAGTTTGATAATTTTCGGAACGACGTCTATGTGTATATGAACTTTAAAATGTAAAATTAGTATAGGGTCCGTAAGAAAACCTATTTTTAAAAAGATTATTTCATCTGGAACCCCAGTAGCACCATATGTCAAAACTATATCGTATAAATATTGGTTAAATATTGTATCTTGGCTAAATATGGTATATGGAAAACCCATATTGGTTATATATTGTATGTCAATATTTAACTCCTAAAAATTATTTCAATATTGGTACAATATGGAAAAAACAATATTGTATTCTCTATCAAAAACTATATTATACCAATATTGTAAATAAGATGTTTGTGATTCTCATGGATTTGGTATATGGGTTACATATTGATTTGCCAATATTGAATATACATATTGGTACAATATAAATAAAATATTTTTAAGAACTTTTAGTATGTATATCGAACAACAATTTTCTAGTAATCATGAAATATTTCGAACTCAAGATTTCAACGGATATACATCGTTGGACATTCCCTGAATCGAATGTGACTATTTTCGGAGTGACATCTGTGTGTCTGTGTGTATGTGAACGCTCTAGAGCCGAAACTGTGCAACGAAAAATTATGAAACTTCAAACTTAAGACTTGCATATGGATTTAATGTGAACCTTCTATTTTTGAAAAGAATATTCAAACCGGAAGTGCATGTTTACTCTATGAATTTTTTGTCCTTTCTCCAATATCACTAGAACGGCTGCCCTTATGGCAAAAATAGTTATGTTCATAATGAAAGCTATGAATATTTCGCACAACTTTTGTTTGAAAAGTTTCTCCCAAAAATGTACCAGTTACGAGAAAACTGCTACGAAAAATCATACATATCTTAAGATAGTGATTTCAATATTAATACAATATGGGATAAACAATATTGTATTTTCAGTCAAAAACCATATTATACCAATATTGGCAAAATGATGTACCATCGCGCATGCGCGCTCCATTGCAATGCATAGTGGGAATGACAGTGGCGTATTACTTTTAGCCTGCTGCTATTAAATAAGAATATTTTTTATGTCGGTTTTCAAAACGCAAACAAGACATTTACATTTAATACCCAATTCTGATATTGTTTTCTTGCTTAACTTTCTAACTACTTTATCATTTGACGAGTGGAAGTCAGAAACGATGAATAGATACAAACAGCACGCCACTGTTAAATAATTCCTATGATCCTATAGGATAGGGCCTGTCACTTTTTCGTTTCAATTTGGTTCCTTCATTGTATCATTTCTTGGTCGTGTTATCTTGCGGTATTTTGTATTATCGTGTTTAAAATTGAAATCAATATTGATCATCTTATTCGTAAATCGAATGTCATATTTTACACATTAAGGTAAGTCATATATTACTTGTAAATTGAAGAATTTATATCTGCTTTAGCTTGGTCTCCTTATCATTTATCCAGAAGCAATACACAATCGCATCTATCATGGGACCGAACATGAAATATCAAAAATAGGATCTATGTACCTGGCAACGGCTAGGGATCGCAATGTTAGAAGAAAGAAAAGATCGCCCAACCCTAATTCTGTATTTTATAACAGTGTACTAATATATATATATATATATATATATATATATATATATATATATATATGTGTGAATATATTTACTATATATTTTTTTTATTAACAATTTTTATATATTTACACTATAACACTATATATGTTTTATATCTCTGATGTGCAATAAACTTTATTAAATATATCTATTATTAATTTTGAGTTTTTATTATATTTTTAAATCAAAATATATAATATAGAATAAATATTTCATTTACATATTGGGTAAATATGGAGATGTTATATTTATACAATATTGGTATGCAATATTCTGCCAATATTGGTTTGCAATATTCTGCCAATATTGAAATACAATATTGTAGTAATCTAGTACTATGTTAACCCAAACCACATTGCGCCAATATGGCAAACAATATTGGTACTATATCGTTGTGCTACTGGGGAAGTGCTTGTTTACATGTATTATTTTTTGTATATCTCGAAAACGAGACGAATTAGAGAAAAAGTGAGAAAATGTACCATTTACTGAGAATTTAGAAAATAGCCATGTTACATTTACGTTTTTCTAGTTGTAATACATATTGATATTGTTTTGAGCAATATTATACATAGATAGCGTAAGTGTAAGAAAGTTAACTGAAGGCCACCACTTTTTAGATGTTGTTTTTGACCTGTCATTAAATTAATCATTTATTTAACTAGTAAAAATTAATTCGCTTAAATTATATAATACGACTAAGCGAGATTTATGGTGCAATTCTGAGCAAATTTATATATCTATATGAAAAATCTGGTAAATATTGACAAGTGTAAAGCATATTTTAATTGAATTGCAAACTATTTATAGACTGATTTTATAAGATATATCGAACATAACACATAATTTGTGTAATTAATTATACTTAAATATGTATCCATTAAGAAACTACAACTTTTTCAAAAACTTACAGATTCTCCTTATAGAATCGCACCATTAGTCTAACCACGTTTTTAATAAAATAACTATGACAAATATAGTCTTCATGTTTCCAAAATGTATTTATATACAACTGTTTAGAAAAATCTACTTTTTGATTATTTTTCTGGTATCAAAATGACATTCATTATAGCACTAGTGCTTTAATGAGTTATTTGCGACACTAGTGTTTTAATGAGTTCATTGTAACATTAGAGCGTAATAGTAACAATGATTTGAAGTAAACAATTAACAGGCTGAGAAGATAAAAAAAAAATGTTTTTAAAATATATATTTTTATTAATTTTCAAAACAGTTCTATATAAAATCTCGTATGCAACACGTTGCCTCACTCGGCATCGCCTCTTCGGACAATTTTCGCGCCGCGTACCTAAGACACCCTTTTCACAACAAGCTACATAAACGCAATTTAAAAAAAAATACAAAAAGGTGCTAAACTTGGTTTGATATTTGTAACCACAAATCAGCAAAACAAATATAACCAGTATGGTCACGTTTTGGATTTCACTATTTTATAGCAAAAAGTTTTGTGACTGTGATTTCGGTGTTAAAACTAGATGTATAATATTGAGGTTAGGATGAAAAGCGTTTAACATTCACGATGCACACTTGACTAAACTCATCGTTTTGTAACAATGCACTTCGGTTTAGAAATAGATTTCGCTCAAGTGTGAAGATGAAACAATAGGAGAACAGACTATTCTTATGCACAGACGGTATAGTGATGTGCCTAACATAGAAAAATAGATAGTAAAAGTATAAAACGCTTACGTCAACAAGGCTGAACATATATGGTTTGCAATGTCTGCATAGTCTCTATAAGTGTAGGATGCTAATGCATGCTTTCAAGCTGGTTGACATCATAACCAATAGTTACTATTTGAAACCGTTTGGTTATCTTTCAAACACTGTTTCAGGAGCCTAATTCTTTCGGGTATAATAAAGGTTCAGTTGGGATCGGATCAGTTTGTTCTGCGGTCAATCACGCAAGTCACGTCGTCTCACATTAGAATACTATTTTTAATCGTCACTCGAAGTGGCTGACATTTGGTTCATATTTAAAAAAATGGGTTGTGGCCAACGCGGGACTTTCTTTTACGTAGTTTTCATCAATATTTATTGATTATAAAAATATAATATTCGGAAATAATAATCCAACAGAAACAATATAAAAAACCAAGCTTACCTTATATAAAGAATGGGTTGAAAATTATACCAATACCAATTTGTAATGGTTTCGAAGTACTAACTATCAAAACTAAACAATTCTCTACAGAAATATTCTGATATGTCATTTATCTAATTCAGACCATTTTGTTTTCTTGTCGAAATATTGACAGGCGCAGATGATCCGATTAATTAAGCTACATTCAAATCCATGACAACGTAAACAAGATTCTTATAATTTTTGGTAGCGGTTTTCTCGTAACTGGTACATTTATTGAAGAAACTTTTCAAACAAAAGTTGTGCGAAATATTAATATATCTTTCATTATGAACATAACTATTTTTGCCGTAAGTGCAGCCGTTCTAGTGATATTAGAGATAGAACAAAAAATGCATAGAGTAAACATGCACTGCCGGTTTGAATATTCTTTTCAAAAATAGGAGGTGCACATCTAGGGCATATACAAGTCTTAAGTTTGAAGTCTCATAATTTTACGTTGGACAGTTTCGGCTCTAGAGCGTTCACATACACACACACACACTCACACACACAGACGTCACTCCGAAAATAGTCACATTCGATTCAGGGAAGCTCAAAACGTGTATATCCGTTGAAATCTCGAGTTCGATTTTTTTGGTGATCCCTATACTTACTTATTACTCTGTAAAAGAAAGTAAAAACGCAGAGTATTTGCAAACGATATAGCTCCATACCACAATGTGTATGAGTGTGTGTATGTTTTCCTTTCCAATCTTTGTTATCTTTGTCACCAATCGCGATTTTAATGTGCAGTGACCTGCCACCTGGATTCGTGTGACTTTCCCAATACAATACAAATTTACGAATTCTAAAACAGCCTTAACCGCGTCTACAGCATGTAAAAAGTCGAATATTTTTTTATTTTTATTTATGTGCCACTGTCAAATATTCTACTATTAAAAATATGGTTTACGTATTTGACCCGTAGAGAGTTAAATATTTTATCCCTAGAACACAAAGGTGATACAGAATAATTTTACAGTTTTCTACTATGCTTTAAATATTTGAACCTTAGAGCACAAAAGCGATATATACAAAAACCGCCAGGTTATTTTAAATTACCATAGAAAATCATAAACTGAAAATATATATTTATAAGATATTAAATTAACAATTCTAAGTAAAGAAATGTATATGATTTCATTGATTTGTTTGCAATAAATAGGTTACAAGTTGCGTCCACTACAGTGGACAAATTCAACGGGTTAAGTATTTAGCAAATTTTCGATTTAATATGTAATATCTGTTCCGTAGAGCACATAGGTGTGTCCAACCGTAAAATTTTGTAATTTTTACTTTCTTGGACGAAGTCTAAAATGAAGTATTGTAATCATGAAAATTTTCGAACCCATATATTAAAGGAATTACACGTTCTCACCGTTCCGAATCGAATCTGATTATTTTCGGAATGATGTCTGTGTGTGTCTATGATGAACTGAATATCTCCCAAACGGCACAAGTTATGAAAATGTGATTCTTATAAAAGTTAAACATATTAAAGTTTCCAACAACTTTTGTTTAAAAAGATTTTTTTAAAAACGTACTATTTACTGAATAATCGCTTTTGAAAATTGTTGTTTTGTATATATATATAATTTCATATTTGCGTTTCTCTACTTACAATATACATATATTGATTTAATTTGATAGCTATCGTAGGGTGAATTTAAAATATTATTAGTTAAAGGACAAGTAATCATTTAAAATATGAATTATTTATTTGATCCATATAGGGTACAAAGATGACATGTCTTGAATAACAATGCAAAATATTTAATCGTTAGAGGACAATGATAATATGTTTCACCATATAATTTTGTAGATTCTTGTACGAATTACGTATTCTTAAATTATTTATTATTTCAAACTTCAGTATAAAAATTAATTGTATAGGGTTAATGTTGCCATGTCGAATCCTGTATGTTGATAGTAATATATTGCCAGTGACCTATAGAAAAGTTATGCTTAATGACAAATAGATTTATTTATATCTATACGTATTTACTAGAGTTCGCATCTCACATTCTACAAATTGCTACAAACTGACATCATTATAATTTCGAATGATGCGTTTCCTAGAAGAAAAAAAATTCACGTACTCCTTGCTGCAAGTATTTAAATGAGACAAAAATTCTCTTGAGTGTACTTCATCAATAACAACATTATATATGACATCACATTACGTCAGTAAGAGTTATAATAGTTTATTCAATAAGTGTCAACTACCTAGTGGGGGAGTTTGGGACTAGATAGCTGTTAATTAAAGGAATAAAATTACTTGCAAAAAAAAATCCTTTCTTACAATAATCAGTCAAACATTCAGCCCCCCTGAGTATTATTAAAAGTCGGCGCCTATGATTTATTCGTTACACTAACGGGTAACGGCATTCCGGTAATTGTAATATTATTAAAATTACGATTCTTGTTCTTGCTCGCTAGAGGATGTTAACGAATACGGCTGGTTATATATAAAATAGTTGAAAATACGTGACGAGACGTATATTGAGAACATATTTCGCAAATAGATATATGAATTGTATATTTATCGTAATTTTCATACATTTGTTTTGAATATAATAAACTGTGCGTGAATGATGTAATAGTAATAATAATCATATGAATTTCCATGTAAGACCCACTTATTTGATGAATAAAACACAACTCACTGCATAACATCTCTGACCCACACACACCGCATGTGACGTAACTACTGTCAAGTCAAAGCCCACCTACATTTTATTCTATTTTTGCACTTACAGACACATGTACCTACCTACCGGTGAAAACATTTGTTTACGAATTAGGATATAAACTATATATTATATTCAAATATATTGGAAGCATTCGTGTTTACCTAACTACTTTCTTGAGGATTACATTACATGTAATCACATTTTTAGCTCGCCGTACGTAGTACCGAAGAGGCTAAAGCATTCGGTCGTGTGTCTGTAGCATTCTCTGATCAAAAAATTTCATTAAGAAAAAGTGTTCGTCTCGTCGCCCTGATTCCGAAAATGTATATAACTTATATACTTGGATGTTAGTCGTCGCTCGCTCGTAAGACCAAATTTGTGCCCTCTACTCCTCTGAAGGTAACGGAGCGATTCACTCCAAATTTGGTACACATATTATTTGGCATCCCATTTGATTCCGCTCGCAGTTTAAATCCAATCGCCCGTATACTTCCCGAGTTATAGGGCCCCAAAATTTGGAGCCCCCCTTAATACTGCCCTTATAAAAATAATTGAAACACTTAAAAATTCTACTAAAAATTCTAAGATATTTTTTGTCTACAAGATTTTTTCATTTTGTTAACCCAAAGCCCGAAAAAAATTATTAAATATTATAATTTTGAATTTTAAAATATGCACTAAATTATTTTTTTATCAATATAATCTAAATTTGGTACACATATTATTTGGCATCCCAATTGAATCTGCTCGCAGTATAAATCCAATCGCCCGTATATTTTCCGAGTTATAGGGCCCCAAAATTTAGAGCCCCCCTTAATACTGCCCTTATAAAAATAATTAATACACTTAAAAATTCTACTTAAAATTCTAAGATATTTTATATTTACAAGATTTTTTCATTTTGTTAATCCAAAGCTCAAAAAAAATTATTAAATATTATAATTTTGAATTTTAAAGTATGAACTAAAACTTTTTTTTATCAATATAATCTAAAATTAAATGTAAGACTTTTTACACCTGTAACATATTTTCAAATTGTTAACCAAAAGGCCATAATAATTAAATACCACTACTCGCAACGCATATTTTACCTAAGGGCGAGCTCTGCGCGTTGGTGCGTTTTACGCGTACCAAATCTTGTTAATTATTAGGGATGCGACCACTTTACTATAAAAATAATTTATTTATTTAATTAGCGTTAGCACTTTCGTAAAAAAGAACACAAAAACAAAATCAACTTGTAGAAACAATTATGATTATATTTAGAGGTGCATCTTAGAAAATTTCTACGACCCAGATTTCGTGTGAATTCAACATGAGAAAGTTTAAGCCAAACAAGATAAATTACTTATAGGTATATATGTCTATATGTGCGTTTCAAATGTCTTGTTCACGTAAACGTGCCTTATATGTTTCTTTCTACCGACGAAGAACAATAAGAGAGTCACCAAGTATTATTCTAATTCTAATGAATGTGTCCTTGTAAGCGACGTCACGCGTACCAACATTTAATACAATACTACGCCTTAATACATCAACTGTAAATAAAAAGACAAATACATACAGCGAGTATAATAATACCAGAAATTCAGGATTTAAGTGTTCACAAGCGGAAACATTCGAATACTACAAATGATTTATTTTGGCGAGCGCTATTGTAAACATTTAGAAGATTGAATAAATATAACTGACATACTTTTAAAGTTTGTGAATCCCTATCGATCTATAAAAAGAAACGACATATTTATAAATTTATTTATTTATAATACATCTTCCACAAGCTGTTAAACTAAAACAATATCCTGAAATTGTGTTTTGCAAACTTCAAAAGCAGGTCGGACATTAATTATGCATTCCCAAAGAACGAACACCAGTCACGATCTCACATCTATTAAAGTACATATCTTATATGTGAGAGACTATCGATAGCATATGTTGGAATGTCAAATTAATTAACATAAAGTAGTGGGTCAGATTAACACTTATTCTGTGTATAAGTTTCATCCACTTACCAATTGTACTATTTTCAAAATGCCTGGTACAGTTCTCCAATAATCCACGTTTATCCTTAACCAGGACAACTGACCACTAGAATTCTGGTTATCGGCATTTGGTTTCGTTGCATTATTATGGGGTGCTTCTTGCACTGTAACCACTGTTTCCGTCATCATAATATTATTAACAAAACAGCTTCAGATGCACTTGATTTGTTAACTTTGCAATAACACACCTTTACACAAATTATTTACCTAACTCGCGAGCGCGCACTGTTTGATCTCGCGATGGAGGAATAGTCAGTAGGTTACAATCTAGCGGTGTAGCAGTTAGCGCTTAGCGGTCTCCCCCCACTATACTTCGAATCGCTGTAGACTGCGTTTTCTGTATACAGGTGGTTCTTTTTTTTTAACTTATTTGTACGTTTTGTACGTATTAGTGAATCGTATGTCTGTTTTTCTTTGAGCATGATTCTTTTCGTAAAATAAATGTACATTGCGACTTTAACCAAATTTGGTATACATATATGCAATTTATGTTCGTAGACCCCATATGGTTCCGGAAATAGAGCGTTCCAAAAAGGATAATATTTTTACTCCATTAGCGAATTTAGAAATATGTAAATTTAAATATGAATTATTTAGTATCTAGTATATCTGTAATATATTGACATGTCCAGGGGTGGACTGGCCATCTAGCAGTTTTGGCAAATGCCAGAAGGTCCGGTGCTAAAATGGGCGGGTGAGGTAGTACTCATTACTACTACGTTAGGTAGTGAAACTGGGTCGGCAGTCCTGAAGATAATAAATAAAATTATTGTCATTATAATTGCGAATATTATATTTTTAAATACTTAAATTAAAAATATCTGGAGTGGCCTGCACTCGACTTTCTTTTACGCAGTTTTCACTAGATATATGTATATATATATATAACCAAAACCAGCTATCAAACTAACTAATATTCTACAGAAATATTCTGAAATGTCATTTATCTAATTGCGTCTATTTTGTTTTCCTGTTAAAATAGCAGATGATCCGATTTTATAAGCTACATGCGAATCCATGGCAACGTAAACAAGATATTTATAATGTTTCGTAGCATTTTTCTCGCAACTGGTAATATTTTTGAAGAAATATTTCAAACAAAAGTTGTGCAAAATATTAATATCTTTCATTATAAACATAACTATATTTGCCGTAAGTGTAGCCGTTCTAGTGATATTGCAGATAGAACAATAAATGTATAGAGTAAACATACACTTCTGGTTTGAATATTCTTTTCAAAAATAGAAGGTGCACATCTAGGGCATATACAAGTCTTAAGTTTGAAGTTTCATAATTTTTCGTTCGACAGTTTTGGCCCTAGAGCGTTCACAGACACACACACACACACACACAGACGTCATTCCGAAAATAGTCACAATCGATTCAGGGAAGGTCAAAACATGTATATCCGTTGAAATATCGAGTTCGAATTTTTTCATGATTCCTAGACTTACTGATTACTTCGTAAAAGAAAGTAAAAATTGATAAAACCCAAATAGATAAAAAAATACTTTCAAAATTATATAGCTGCAAACCAGATGAAACTTACAGAAGAAAATCTTTGGATATATAAAGTTTTATGATCATTATACTGTCCGGAATAATTATAGATGCATATACATACATGTTAGTTGGTGTTCGGTGTATATATAAAATACAAATCAAACTAAAATTTGAAGAATTAGCATGGGGGCGAAAATATACTCTTGCTCCCACAGCTAGTAGCCCGTGGGGGTGCTTGCCCACATCGTTCTCCTGAAGTCAGCGCCTATACCACATTTCGTTAAAATCGGTCCGGTACCTTGTGATGTATCTATATACAATATATTTTCATGGTCCTGAGAATAAAACTAGTAAGTAAATCAAAAATTAAGTTTATTTTAGTTAGTCAGTTTGTAGGTAAACCTATCTAAACCAAAGAGTCAGACTCGGACCCCGTTTCAACTTTTTTGTACGACATTTTGCTTATTGCATATATATATTTATATATATGTATATATATATATATATATATATATATATATATATATATATATATATATATATATATATATATATATACATATATATAAATATATATATATATATGCAATAAGCAAAATGTCCTACAAAAAAGTTGAAATATATAAATATGTATATATATATATATATATATATATATATATATATATATGCAATAAGCAAAATGTCCTACAAAAAAGTTGAAACGGGGTCCGTTTATATATATATATATATATATATATATATATATATATATATATATATATATATATAAATATATATATATATATATATATATATATATATATATATATATATATGAAAAATAAGAGGTTTTCTTCCGGAGCTTATACAAATCTTAAGTTTAAAAATTCATAATTATTCTTTTAACGGGCTTAGCTCTAGAGCACGCAACCCTTAGAAAGTTGAAGTGGTCTTTACTTGATTATCTTATACTTCCACTATCTATTTAATATAAGATTGCTTAATTTCTTTTTAATTCATGCTTGTTTGCCGTGAAACAAAACTAATTTGTGTGATAACAAGGGAAACGTGAATGCAACATGCCTATTTTCAATGGTGATTTTCAATAAATGGTACATTTTAGAAAAACTGTTTAAGCAAAAGTTGTCTGAAATTTTAATATCTATATGGTTGTACTACTGCAAAAACTGTGTGTATGTGCAACTTGCTTGAACATTCGAAATCGATGATAATGCCACCATCTAAAATAGCCGAGAGCGGAGCGGCTGAGCGGCATGCGGCATTACTTCGAATTAGATGGACCTGATGGTTTGTCTTAATTTATAGTGCGCCATAGGCCATACACTATAGACATCTACAGTAAATATTGTGAATTCACATTATTTTAGTTCGTGATTTTTCCATCATAAAGCAGCACAAGCGGTAAATTTGAACAAATGTGAATGTTAGTGAAACCAGTTTCCCCACTGATCAGCAAATCAGCAACGAGCAGCTGCGGTTGTATGGCACGCCGCGCGCGGCCCACAAACAAAGCACAGTTAGTACTCTTGTTTCTGCATTCGGTGGCCGTTTTTAATTTTAGTAGTTTAGTTGCTTTTTCATGAGATGTGATCTATTTATTGGTGATTTGTTTGGCGTTCGGTTAACCAGATATGTTGCAGTTTTGAGTTGATCCAGACTAGAACATCTGTTTTTAAATTCGAGGAATACTATATTCTGGACTAGACTGTCAGGTATTGATAAAACACCACGTACAACCAAAGCTGGCTCGAAATATTGGTTATTGGGCGTAAAATCACAGTTAGATTAAAGGGTGCCGAGAATTTCGATAGTTTAATATTTATTAGGTAAAAATTAAGATTCCCGTAAAGGGAAAATAAATTTTATTCGGGGCGCCATCTCACCTCGAGCCTGCGTACAATATGAAAACAATGGTGTATAAATACGATTGCAACAAAATATTTTAATTATTGTTATTCTACGCATATTTTACTTTTTTATTGAACTCCAAAACATAACATGGTAAACATTTATTTGTAATGTAGAAAAAAAAATTCATCCCATGTATTCGGGTAGGTTTAACTCATTTAGAACTAGCTCTACTCCAGCCTCTGTGATATAAAATCCAGTTTTAGGTTTCATAAGTGGCACCTGATAGTAAATTTAAGGCAGAGACAAAATTATATACATAATTATCTGTTTTTTACCGCGATTTTAAATTGAAGATAAAAATATAAATATTAGATTTGATATTTGGAAGGAGGTAACTTCCCTGAGACAGGGGCGTCGTTAGGATTTTTATTGGAGGGGGCGCAAATTTTTTTCGATTCAGTTGCGTCATACAAAATGTGAAATGTAGTTTGTGTAAATTTGAAAAACCTAAGTAGCAGAGACAAAATTATATACATAATTATCTGCTTTTTACCGCGATTTTAAATTGAAGATAAAAATATAAATATTAGATTTGATATTAGGAAGGAGGTAACTTCCCTGAGACAGGGGCGTCGTTAGGATTTTTATTGGAGGGGACGCAAATTTTTTTCGTTCAGTTGCGTCATACAAAATGCGAAATGTAGTTTGTGTAAATTTGAACCTAAATATAGTTTAATTTATTGAATAAAATATATTCTCACAAACAATACATTCATTTTTACATCCCTGGACGAACTCTACAATGAAGTACATATTGTAATCATGAAAATTTGTAAATTCGAGATTTTAACGAAAATACACATTTTGACCATCCTGATTCGAATCTGATTATTTTCGGAACGACGTCTGTGGCTGCGTATGTGTCAAATATATTTTGCTTATAACTAACAAGTGTAATGTTTGATTGTGAACTAGCTAAAAAACTATTATCATCGTATTGCAGGAATGCATCTAATGTTTTTGCTCTTTTCTTTGTCTGACTTTTTGACAATTTATTAAACTATAACTATGGAGCTACATTGATTATTGATAATTGCTTAAGTTGTATGGCCCCTGCCATCATCTTTAGCTCGCCGTACGAAGTACAAAAGAGCTAAAGCAATCGGTCGTGTGTCTGTAGCATTCTCGGACCAAAATATGTCCTTAACAAATAGTGTTTGTCTCGTTGCCCTAATTCCAACAATATATATAACTCATACTTGGATGTTAGTCGGTGCTCGGTCGCTCGTCCAAATTTGTGCCCTCTACTCCTCTGAAGGTACCGGAGCGATTACACCAAATTTGCTACACATATTTGGCATCCCATTTGAATCCGCTCGCAGTTTAATTTTTATCGCCCGTATACTTCCCGAGTTATAGGGCCCCAAAATGTGTAGCCTCCCTTTATACTGCCCTTATAAAAATAATTAAAACCCCCAAAAATTCTACTAAAAATTAAAAGATTTTTTTTTATCTACAAGATTTTTTCATATTGTTAACCCAAAAGCTTTAAAAAAATATTAAATATTATAATTTTGAATTTTAAAATATGCAATTCTTTTTACTTTCTTTTACGAAGTAATAAGCAGGTCTTGTAATTATGAAAAATTTCGAACTCGAGATTTCAACGGATATACCCGTTTAGACCTTCGAATGTGACTATTTTCGGAATGACAACTGTGTGTATGTCTGTGAACGCTCTAGAGCCAAAACTGTCGAACGTAAAATTATGGAACTTCAAACTTAAGACTTTTAGATGTGTACCTCTTATTTCTGAAAAAATATTCTAACCGGAAGTGCATGTTTACTCTATGTATTTTTTGTTCTATCTTCAATATTGCACTTACGGCAAAAACTATGACCATAGTGAAAAATATTGATATTTCGCACAACTTTTGTTTGAAAATTTTCTTCAAAAAATGTACCAGTTACGAGAAAACTGCTACGAAACATCATTATTATCTTATTTACGTTGCCCTGGATTCGCATGTAGCTTAATAAATCGGATCATCTGCGCCTGTCAATATTTGGACAGGAAAACAAAATAGACTCAATTAGATAAATGGCATTTCAGAGTGTTGCTTAGTGTTTTCAAATTGTTAACCAATAGGCCATAATAGTCAAAAACTGCTGCTTGCATCGTATATTATATATTACCTAAGGCGAGCTGGACGCAAAGGTGCGTTGTACCTAAGCTTGTTATCTACGGCAAAATTTGCACACCAAAGAATACTCTTCATTTTCATTCATGTAGACTTGCTTGTTTTTATTCGTATTTTATTTTAATTTTAATAACAAAAATATATTTTCCATACCTATTAATATAAACAGAATAATTATGATAAACAATGAATAACAATTTAATAAATCGCTCTTTTGCCCGCCGTATTTGTATATTTATCAAAATAAAATTGATATTTTTATGTTCCGTAGGTATCTAAATTAAAAAAATACGACGCCCCTGATAAATTAAATAATTAATAAAAAAACACTTATAAATTGATTTAATTCTTTAAAATCTAATTTCCCTCAATAGTATATACGAGAGAATTTGTTGTACATCGAATATAATTGTAGTTAAACCAGAACAATCTTATTGAAAGAAGAATGATAATTACAGTGTTTATGATCTAATCGTCATTGCACAGTTACCACTAACGCGCTAATACAATAATAAACAATGATGTGAAATTTAGTTTACGGCACAAACAAATTAAGTAGGTAATGCAAAATCCTTGTAATATAACTTCCTTGTTTGTTAAACTAGAATGTTCTGTTATGAAAAACTTGTTGATATTATGCGAATATTATACTATATACATAAATAAATAAATTAAATAAAGTCATCCTTCACTGGTAGTCATGTAATTGCATCGGTCATTTCAAAACCAACGTAAGTTTCATCCTTTAAGTAGGAATACAAAAAAAACTGTTAAATTTAAGTTAAATGTTTAAAAAATAATTATACACTTTGAAGAGTATAATTTTCTTTTCTTTTTTGAAGTCTAAAAGGTAGTATTCTAAACATAAAAATATTCGAATTCGAGTTTTTAACGGAAATACACGTTTTGACCATCCCACTATAATTGAGTTGACGTCTGTGTGTCTCTGCGTGTATGTGAACCCTCTAGAACCAAAACTGTTGAAGGTACAATTATGAAACCCGGGTGTGCACCTCCTATTTTTGTAAACGATATTTCAATCGGAAATAAAGGTTTACTCTTACTACTTTTTGCCTATCTCGAAAACAACACGAGTTAGAGAGAAAATTATTCTCATAAAACTCGAAGATATTCACAGTGTTAGCAACTTTGGTTTTAAATTTACCATTTACTAAAGAATGACCTTTGAAAATAATTTTATATTTACGTTTCACAAGTTCCAATACATATTGATTTTGTTTCATAGCAATCGTAGGGTGAATTTAAAACCTAATAAAGCATAATTATAAAAATGGGTTGTGGCCAACGCGGGACTTTCTTTTACGTAGGTTTCATCAATATTTATTGATTATAAAAATATAATATTAGGAAATAATAATCCAACAGAAACAATATGAAAACCAAACTTACCTTATATAAATGAATGCGTTGAAAATTATACCAATACCAATTTGTAATGGTTTTGAAGTACTAACTATCAAAACTAACCAATTCTCTACAGAAATATTATGAAATGTCATTTATCTAATTCAGACCATTTTGTTTTCTTGTCGAAATATTGACAGGCGCAGATGATCCGATTAATTATGCTACATTCGAATCCATGACAACGTAAACAAGCTTCTTAAAATTTTCGGTAGCGGTTTTCTCGTAACTGGTACATTTATTGAAGAAACTTTTCAAACAAAAGTTGTGCGGAATATTAATATCATTCATTATGAACATAACTATTTCTACCGTAAGTGCAGCCGTTCTAGTGATATTGGAGATAGAACAAAAAATGCATAGAGTAAACATGCACTGCTGGTTTGAATATTCTTTTCAAAAATAAGAGGTGCACAACTAGACCATATACAAGTCTTAAGTTTGAAGTCTCATAATTTTACGTTGGATAGTTTCGGCTCTAGAGCGTTCACATACACACACTCACACACACACACACATACAGACGTCACTCCGGAAATATTCACATTCGATTCAGGGAAGCTCAAAACGTGTATATCCGTTGAAATCTCGAGTTCGATTTTTTTGGTGATCCCTATACTTACTTATTACTCTGTAAAAGAAAGTAAAAACAGATAGTGAAAGAACAAGCAAGTCGAGTGAAGGCCACTTCAGCTTTTTTAACTTTAGTATTATACTTAAATATATTAACGACAATTTCGATTTTTTTCGTTATTGCAGGAAACATGTAAATAGATTCCAAGAAAATTATTGTTAAAGTAAAATCCATTAGCAAATAAATTTTCTATTTCACAATAAATATTACATGATCTTTTAAAATGCAATAGTGAAAGTATTGTGACTGATCATTTCATGCGTGGGAGATCATTATATTATTCACCTGTTGTGATCAGCTTGTGAAAGTCTTTAAAATTTATTTAAATTACAAAACCCGATTATTTTTTCAGGTGTTTAGCGATGACTTGAATAATATAAATTAGTCATTAATATATCACAACAGTTAAACATTTCGATTACAAATACTTGTTTTGTTTTAGGTAAAATAAATCGTCAACATATTTGAAGCAACAGAATGACTCGACTGAAAGAGTGGTGCCTTCAAGATCGGCCTTTGAATACTGTACATTTCGAATGTCCTTCCCATTGTGGTACACTGCTAGCAGGACTCGACTCGTTGCGAATGAAAGGACAATTACTCGACATAACCCTGTTGGCTGAAGGTCAATCATTCCGAGTTCATCGAGTAGTGCTGGCCGCATGTAGTGATTATTTCCGCGCAATGTTCACTGACGCAATGAAAGAGTCACGTCAGCAGGAGATCTGTTTGAACGGTGTCACTGCTGAAGGGATTCGATTACTTCTCGATTACGCTTATACCTCCCGACTTGCCTTAAACTTAGCCAACATACAAGATGTTTTATCAGCAGCCAGCCATGTTCAAATGGTCGCTGTCGTAGAAGCATGTTCGAATTATCTTCAGTCACAATTGGATATCGAAAATTGTGTAGATATTGCTACAATTGCCGAAACTTATAGTTTAACACAATTGCGAAGAAGAGTTTATAGGTTTATGAGTGGTCACCTACAAGAATTTTCTAGTTCACCGGAATTTTATAGACTAGCACCACAACAACTTGAGTATCTCCTTGCCTGTGATTTCCCAGTCGATTGTTCTGAAGCTGATGTTTTGCGAATTGTTCTCATGTGGTTTAATTATCCAGATGCACCTGGGTAGGTTTCTAGTTTTTTAGTGCATTAAAATGTCTTTACCCATATAATTACACATTATCTTTCTACAATTTTTGCAAATGTATGTATTTACTATTTTTGTTTGTTACAGACACAATACACGTTTAGCATATGCGTTAAGGGTATTTAGAAGAGTACATTTTACAGAAATTTCTGATTGGAAAGTTGACCACGTACTACAAAAAGCATTTATCAATAAAGACAGCTCAGACCAGTATTTATATAGATTCGTACTAGCGGAGGCATACCGCCAAGTACACTTGCCTACATCAAAACTAAATCCGTCATCAAATAATCCACTAGTAAATTCCAGAGGAATGGAGCTTGCGGTAGTCAAAGTAGGTGGCTTCGGAATTGGCGGTATTACAAACGAAATCACGTATTGTTTATCAAACGAGCGGACATGGCGTCACTTAACATCTATACCACATGTAGAACAGTGCAACTTCGGCACAGCCGTACTAGATAATGAACTATTTGTGGTCGGTGGATGTTTCAATCAATCCTTACAAGAAAATATTCATCCATTTGGATTTCGGTATAGTCCACGGTATAATAAATGGTCTACAATGGCTCCTATGCAGACTGAACGTTGTAGATTTTCGTTAAATGTACTGAATAGTCGATTGTATGCGATTGGAGGGGCAAATGAAAATGATGAAGAAGAAGAAGGAAGCGCTTGCGAATGTTATGATCCAGAAACAGATAGTTGGAATTCAATATCACCATTGACAGAATACAGGACTCAACACGCCGGTGCTAGTATTCAGCGAGGGATGAATCATTATTTATACATCAGTGGAGGCTTGGATCGTGACCTAGTGTTATCGTCCGTTCGGTGCTACGACGCCGTTACTGATATTTGGGAACTTCGGACACCAATGTTAACTCCAAGAGCAGATCATGTGATGCTTTCAATGGGACACCGACTCTATGTATGTGGTGGTTGGCGAGAAGACTTAGATACTGGCAATCGAGTACTTGTTGATACAATAGACGTATACGATGTTGCTGCTGATAATTGGGAGATTGTTACACATATACCAACACCAAGATATCATGCCGGTATTGTAGGACTTGATAGTAAAATCTATTTTATCGGAGGGTTTCATAGCGATGTGATGTTTGACAGAGATACTGCTGCGATTGAATGTTATAATATTGATACTGACACGTGGACCACAGGTGAAAAATACCCGCAGGATGTTTGGGAGCATACGTGCGTCACTTTATATATACCACGATGCAGGGAAGATATGGAAGTTATGGCTGCCGACACTTAGCATATAATATCTTATTTATTTACTTGTTTGTATGAATTTTTTACCTAATATGTAAACATATTTTAATAAAATAAACTGTTCAAATTACATTGTTTTACATTAAGATTATATTTACACTTGTTCGCTATCAAAAAGTTTGTATTGCCAGCTATTAAAATTATTACTGTAGATATTGCATTTTAAGGGTATCCCGAAATAAATAAATGTATATACCTAGGCCACATATTCCATTGCTAAAATTAACACTTGTACACGTTACGCTTCCAATGGAATACAAATATACCGACAATTAATATTAACATGAACCGCCGTGGACTTTATAATAATTCAAATAAAATATATTTCTATGCTATTCAAATTTAAAGTTTATATCAATTATTGCTTCTAATCATTTTATTTTTCTGTCAAGCAAACCGTTTACGTGAACCTGCGAAATACCAAGGGCATTTGGTTTAGTATCGTGTTAGTATTTTTGGTGCTCTGTGCATCCCAATAGAATCACTGAGTTTCAAAATACAGTACGGTAAATATGCACACGTTTAATCGATTTTTTTTTCTTACTATTTTCGTTTGCACATCTTTCGATGTTATTCTGATGATTCGATGGATCGGTATTGTAATTTTATTTATTATATTATTTAGATTCTTTCTTTTTCATTTAGGATAGAAATTTAATAATATGAAATAAATATTGCAGTTATCTGGATTTTAATTAGCACTTAGTTATTACTTCATAAAAGAAAGTAAATAAACATCTATATTTTTCTAAAAACCGATTTATATTTATGAAAGTCGGTTTATAAATAACGCCGACCATTTTAAAATTAGATTTATTTTCTGCGATTATCTATATAAATTGTTGTTCACAGAATATTGTGCATCCTTACACCACGGAATGGAATACGGCCATAACATGATATTGAAATGTCTCTCAACATGTTAAATTTCAAGTCTAAGCTATTCAGTATTTAATTTATATAAATACTACTACGCGACAAATATATATTTGTTGTAGTTGCTCATATAATTAAAATTTACAAATGTACATTTTTACTTAGCATTTATTTATATATATATATATATATATATATATATATATATATATATATTTGGTAATTAAATTAATAGGTCACAAGTTTAATCATACTGAAAATGAATATAGATCACTGTTACATTTGCAATTTAAGTTCCGCGTATTTAAAAGTTATTTTTTATTATTATACACAATAGACGAAAAAAGTGGGTATGTCATTTCCTGCGCTGACTTCATGGGGACGTTCGCCCTCACGGTCTACTAGTTGTGGGGGCAAGAGTATATTTCTTTGAAGTAATGTTTAACCTTACCAAACAAATTCATTTTATATTATATATATATATATATATATATATATATATATATATATATATATATATATATATATATATACCTATATTAAAAATGTTCGACATTATTCGCGCACAATATCATGAAGCTTATTTAATTTATCACTATTATATATTTCTTTTTTATTATTAAGTCTTACATAAAGGCTTTATTATTAAAACATTGTTTTACAATAAAAAGGTTCCCCAATGCACGGTATAAGAATAACATTATTTTCCTGCATAGGAAATAATATACCCACTTTTTCTTCTATTTAATTTTGCTTCATATTTGTCGACCTGATTTTTCAATGTTTATTTAAACTTCGCGCTAATTAAAATTCAATAATATTTAAGAATGATATGTTGCCGATTGCGTAGTACGTGTGTTTGTATGGTAGGTGGCAGCACAACTGAGAATTTCAGACAGTCCCCTTCCTTCGCAAAAGTAGTCAAGGCTGATGGCAAGGCAATCGGCAAATGGCATTTGGCATGTCAGAAGAAAGATAGTAGTGTTTGGTTTTGGCGTATACCAACCCTCTAGGACAACGTATTTTTAACAATCAGTTCTACGGTCCGTGCTGTACGTTTTTAAAGTGTTCTATTAAGTGCTATTGTATAATGACATCGTGTTTACTTAACGAACATTGAACAAACTTGTTATTCAATGATGTGCAAAGTGTTAATATTCCACGATTTGAATACACAGTACTGAGTCAGGTTCATGCTGTTGTGATTTTTAAACAATTTGTACTGTGATTTTAAAGTGAGAACCTTATGAAAAGAGTTATCACATATTTTGTAATAAACAGTTTTTACTGATTGTGTCATTAGTGCTATTTAGGTATTATGAACTGAAACACTGATGGAATACGTTTGTGAGTTTAGTGTTATTGTGCTAATAAACACGAACATAAGTTACGCGGACGTATTATTCTTAAATTATTCAAACACATTGTAATGTCAGGAAGTCTTATGAGTAACGAGCAAGAGCACAAATCACCACGGGAAAGTGGCGAAGATTCAGAAGATGAAAGTGAAATATTAGAGGAAAGTCCCTGTGGCAGATGGTTAAAGCGACGGGAAGAGGTCAGTTTTATTTCATCTACTAATAAACAATTTCCTACCGTTCGAGAAAAATCATACCTAACCTTAACTTGTATATATATATATATATCGTTCCGTGGCGACAGCCCATGGTTGTTACGGGGTCAAGAGGGGAGTAGAGAGGTGTGTCAGTGTCGCAGACAATCCGCATGCGTTTCCCCGTTTGTCTGGCACTGACGTCACACTCGAATATCGACTATAAAACTGGAGTTTTCTCTGCATCTAATTGAATTAGTGTATCTTCAAATATGTTATCTATTACTGAATATTGATAGGACACTGTTATCGTATGTTCTATCATGGATTCATGAATTGCACAAACATGAGTAATAAAGAGTCACTATAATTGTATTCATTCATTCATTCATTCATATATACATCATCTTTTTGCCTAAGGGGCAATCCACTTTGTGCTATCAGTTGAATGTATAAATAGAAATTGAAAAACCTCGATCCGCGACCTTCCGATAACTATACTTACCAGTCGCTTTTCTAATGGCTACCTGTGTATCGTCACGGATATCTAGAAAATTGAAAGTTTAATTTATTTTATAATTTCCGTAGGTATTCAGGTATCGAATACGAAATATGTCTATGCTAGCAACTCTTTAAATTAATATTTAACACTTTAATTACCACGAGAAACACGCATGAAAATGAGTGGCGAGAGAGTTGGCCGTGTAATACAACATCTGCTTCATATACACATTATTAAATTGAAATGAAGCAAAAAAATAAAAAAAATTAAATTAACCCAATTCTGGCAGTTCATTAGAGTACATCGAACAAGGAACAATACAATAGGCCACATTACTATATGCAGTTAATATTTGCGGATGTGATGAAATAATCATTAGAATTTGTGTTAAATAATAGCAAACCATTATCAGGGTGGTTAATTTACTTGGACGAAATTTAAAGGAAGTATTGTAATGAAGAACATTTTCAAACTCAAGATTTTATCGGAAATACACGTTTTGATCAAATTTGACTATTATCGGAATGACGTTTGTGTGTGAACGCTCTGGAGCCAAAATTGTTGAAGAAAAAATTATGAAATTTACGACTGGCCTAGATGTGCACCTCATATTTTAACCGGAAGTAACAGATTACTCTTACCTTTTCAATATCTCGTAAACGGCATGAGTTAGAGAAAAGTGATGAATACAAACATTGAAGATATTAATATTTCTAGCAACTTAAATTTGAAAAGTTTTTTTCAAAAAAACGTACCATTTACTAAGAATTCGCATTTGAAAATTGATGTTTTGTATATACGTTTCCCTAGTAACAATACATATTAATTGTGTTTCATAGCAATCGTAGGGTGAATTTATAACAAAACAGTATTATTATAAATACAGATAGGCCACTCCAATTTTTTTTCGAAAAAAAAAAACAATATTCTAAGCCTACCACTTAACACAGTTATAATTTCGCGCTTCGAAGGGATCGTGACGTCACAATCCTTTTGATAAGCTAAGTTCGTTGACGAGAGTGACTACTTACGCATACATTAGTTGCCCATCCCCAACCAGCACACATACATTCTAAACATCATTCTGATCAAAATAATAGAAAGAATTGATAATAGAACGCCAAATTGATATTTTTTATTATAAAACTATGTTGTTGTCATCTAATTTCACATGACACGTTATGGCCGTAAATACGTTACGGCCGTTACTAGTATTGATTGGCTGTGAATTATTGGCCTTGACGTTCATAACGTTGTGAACAGTAACAGTAGTAGTAGAAATAATTCAATTATTTTACGTGCTTGACGGACGTTACTGACGTATAGAGCATCTGCGCATGCGCTGTGTGCATTAAAATGTCTTCATTACCGACAAAATTGGAATTAAATAATGAATATCATTCAATTTGCTTGTCAATAAAAGATGCAATTGAAAAAATTGCAAAAACAAAATGTAGATAGTGGTTACGACCTATGGTTCAAAATTTAAAAAACCATACAGCATTTCATAATGTTGACGAACTGAAAACGTTGTATGTACACAGGTGCATTTTTTTTATGACAGTTACGTTTGCAACGTTATACGGTGGTAAGACTCCAGGGGGAATTAGCTATAGGTTATAATTCATGAGCATTACTATCCTTATCAACTGTTCTTTTACATCAGCTTAGCTCATTTTTAAGTTGGTTGAATCACTCAGTAATTTTATGTAAAACGAATACAGCTATTAATAATAGTCCCTAATTGTTATGTTTGGATTTATTTCAGTGTAGCAAAAGCATATTAGTTCCCTATTTTCTAAATAAGGAATTAAATAATCGGTAATATTCCATTTATATATGCAAATTCCTACGACGTTAAATCAGCCAAATTAATCTAACCAGTCAACATGCTAAAAAAATATCTCTTTACAATGTTTACACAATTAATTATGAACAATAAAAAAAATATATATATGAACAACGCAATACCTAGAACGCAATTCAATGAAATTATTTTTAAATATATTTTATATCTTATATTACCTTTGTATTAGATTACAATTTACAAGTATAATATTTGTATCTGCGCAACACTTTACTATACACACTTCGGGTTCTGTTCATTTTAAAATCAGGTACCGGTGATATGTTTAGATTAAACAAGATTAGGTCCAGGCACCTATGCCTTCAGCTCGCCTTATAGCAAATATATGCGATGCGAGCAGCACACTCTATCCTCCCACTCCGCGCTTACCCATTAAATTTTAAAATAATGGTTTTTAGCTCGCCGTACGTAGTACCGAAGAAGCTAAAGCATTCGGTCGTGTGTCTGTAGCATTCTCGGATCAAAAAATTTCATTAAGAAAAAGTGTTCGTCTCGTCGCCCTGATTCCGAAAATGTATATAACTTATATACTTGGATGTTAGTCGCCGCTCGCTCGCTCGCTCGGTCGCTCGTAAGACCAAATTTGTGCCCTCTACTCCTCTGAAGGTACCGGAGCGATTCACTCCAAATTTGGTACACATATTATTTGGCATCCCATTTGAATCCGCTCGCAGTTTAAATCCAATCGCCCGTATACTTCCCGAGTTATAGGGCCCCAAAATTTGGAGCCCCCCTTAATACTGCCCCTATAAAAATAATAGAAACCCTTAAAAATTCTACTAAAAATTCTAAGATATTTTTTGCCTACAAGATTTTTTCATTTTGTTAACCCAAAGCCCGAAAAAAATTATTAAATATTATAATTTTGAATTTTAAAGTATGAACTAAATTATTTCTTTATCAATATAATCTAAATTTGGTACACATATTATTTGGCATCCCATTTGAATCCGCTCGCAGTATAAATCCAATCGCCCGTATACTTCCCGAGTTATAGGGCCCCAAAATTTAGAGCCCCCCTTAATACTGCCCTTATAAAAATAATTAATACACTTAAAAATGCTACTAAAAATTCTAAGATATTTTATATTTATAAGATTTTTTCATTTTGTTAACTAAAAGCCCGAAAAAAATTATTAAATATTATAATTTTGAATTTTAAAGTATGAACTAAAATTTTTTTTTATCAATATAATCTAAAATTAAATGTAAGACTTTTTACACCTATAACATTTTTTTAAATTGTTAACCAAAAGGCCATAATAATTAAAAACTACTGCTCGCAACGCATATTTTACCTAAGGGCGAGCTCTGCGCGTTGGTGCGTTTTACGCGTACCAAATCTTGTTAATTATAGTGATCTTTTGGTTCACAATTTGAAAAAATGTTATAGATATAAAAAGACATACAATGATTTGTAGATTTTTTTCGATATAATAATAATAATAAAGAAAATTGCAAGTTTAAAAATTCAAAATTATAATTTTTAATATGTTTTGGCCTTTCGGTTACCAATATGAAAAAAAATTAGACAAAATATCTTCATACGGCGAGCTAAAAAAATCAGAAGTGTCCTTCACTCGACTTTCTTATCCTTTCACTATTTGTAGTTATAATAAAATTTTCTTTCGTTTTACATTCCGTACGAGCTAAATACGAATTATAATACATATGTATCAAAAACTATGTATGGTGATAACAAATATATTTTTGGACGTTTGTCGGAAAATTCGTCCCCGACAAAAATTTCATAAGTGTTTAAAGTGTAACAGTTTTTTATAACCACTGAATTTATAAAAGATAAAATGTATAAGATAATAATGGTATTATTACCGATTGATTGCAACAATAGCCAGTGTTTTAATGCGATCGTTACAATGTTATAAATTTCAAAATTATTATTTATATATTTTTATTTTCTGGCCTTTGGGTTGAAAATATGAAAAAAAATATAAATATAAAATGTCTTATATTTTTAGCTCGTCGTACAAGACAGGTTATAGTCTTTGGTCTCGTGTCTGTAACATTCTCGGAACAAAAAAAAAATGTCTCGTCACCCTGATTACAAAAATGTATATAACTTATATCATTGAATTATGTCGCTCACTCGTACGACCAACTTTGTGGACCTATTTCCTCTGAAGGTACCGAGCCGATTTTAATGAAATTTGTTATACATATAATTTTCGTGCCCGTGAACTTTCGCTCACATTTTAAATCCAATCGTCTGGAATGGAGCCCTCTTAAAGACTGCCCTTACTAAAAATTCTAAGATATTTTATGTCGACAAAGTTTTTTCAATTTGTGAGCCCAGGGGCTATAAAAAATAATAAAGATACATAATAATAATTAGGAAGTACTAGTTTATTATTGCTGTTTTTTTGTATATCCCGAAAATTACACGAGTTAGATAACAAAAGGAGTCTTATAAAAGTTAAAGATACTAATACCCGGTATTATAAAGAACAGAATAAACGTCAAATAGTTACTATGCAACTAAATTTACTTACAAAGTTAATATCATTTTGCGTGTTATAAAAGAATCGTACAAGTAAATTAGCTATTGGGAGATTTACCGGCTAAATTAGTTCATCTATTCATTAATAGGGGTCTGACAGCAGAAAAATATTTCAAATTTAGTAACGGTTCATTATTTGAGGTTAGAATTTAGTTGTTTACAAACATAATGGATAAAATACGAGAAAGAGGGAAAAATTACACAGAGACAGATAAAGCAGAGACATATTATTACTTTAAAAAAAAAGATAAGGAATTAATAATAGAAGAAAAAACTCTACTTATTAATAAATTAAGGAATAATTAATTATTTGATAGTCTTTGCGGTTATTATTTTATTAAGTATTATTTTTTATATTATATAATCAATAGTATTTTATATATAATATAAAATATATAATAGTTGTTATTCGTGATGATTTGTGTGTATTGCGCCAAATATTTTTATATTTAATGTTATTGTTTGATATATGTATCAGATTATCAAATATTATGTTGTGCATAATGCCAAATTTATATTTTTTTTGTTTAGAAATTAGCAAAAAAGACCAGAATATTTTTAAATATTAATATTTAAATAAACAAGATTTGGTACGCGTAAGACGCACCAACGCGCAGAGCTCGCCCTTAGGTAAAATATGCGTTGCGAGCAGTGCTTTTTAATTATTATGGCCTTTTGGTTAACAATTTGAAAATATGTTATAGGTGTAAAAAGTCTTACATTTAATTTTAGATTATATTGATAAAACAAGCTTAGGTACAACGCACCTATGCGTCCAGCTCGCCTTATAAGTAATATATGCGATGCGAGCAGTTTTTAATAATTTTGGCCTTTTGGTTAACTAATTGAAAAAATGTTATAGATATAAAAAGTCTTACATTTAATTTTAGATTATATTAAAAAAAAAAAAAAAAATTCAAATTTTGAAATTCAAAATTATAATATTTAATAATTTTTTTCGGGCTTTGGGTTAACAAAATGAAAAAATCTTGTAAACAAAAAATATCTTAGAATTTTTAGTAGAATTTTTAAGTGTTTCAATTATTTTTATAAGGGCAGTATTAAGGGGGGGTCCAAATTTTGGGGCCCTATAACTCGGGAAGTATACGGGCGATTGGATTTAAACTGCGAACGGATTCAAATGGGATGCCAAATAATATGTGTACCAAATTTGGAGTGAATCGCTCCGGTACCTTCAGAGGAGTAGAGGGCACAAATTTGGTCATACGAGCGACCGAGCGAGCGAGCGAGCGACGACTAACATCCAAGTATATAAGTTATATACATTTTCGGAATCAGGGCGACGAGACGAACACTTTTTCTTAATGAAATTTTTTGATCCGAGAATGCTACAGACACACGACCGAATGCTTTAGCCTCTTCGGTACTACGTACGGCGAGCTAAAAACAACATGAATCTGTCAAGTAATTAATAGAATAAATTTTAATCGCTAGAAATTCATGGGAGTAATTTAATTGTGAGATTTACTAGGGAAGTAAATCTATTTATCGTTTATAATACGGAAATCTATGGAGTAAAGTATTTTACTTGGTTAGTAAATAAAATCTACAGAGTATATTAGTTATTTGACGTTTATAATACCGGGCATAAAATGACAAGTAACTTTCGATTGAAAAGTTTTTTTTGAAAAATGTACCATTTACTGAAAATTCGCCTTTGTAAATAGTTATTATTATTTTATAGTTTAGAGTGAAGGCCACTCCAGCTTTTTATAATAATAAAAATCTCAAACAGCTGAGACTTTTGCTTTACCGTATCCTAGTTCAGCGAAAATTGACTAAACTCTGGAAAAATATGTCAGGGTACACTTACAAAAACTTTGACAATTTGTTGAATGTAGATACGGCAATAGTATTCTTTTAAATTCTGATATTCATTGTTTCTGCGATTATCATGAAACAATTTAGTAGATATGGTAACATTCGTTCTCAGCCACATACGGACTTCATCTCAAAAATAGTTACTATCAATTTAGAGATGCTTAAATTGTGAATTTGTATCTCGAGTTTGAAATTTTTACAATACATTTATGCCGGGAAATATAATAATCGAACTTTTGCATAAATATGAGTTTCAGTTTATATGGAATATTGAGGTTAATTTTTTTGATCCTAAACTTGTCTTTTAGGTATGAAACATATACTGCGTCGTTATGTTATATAGCATTTTAGAAAAGATAATAAATGAAGTCAAGAATTTAAATTGCGTGTAGTAAATGAAAACAGAACTGGGACGTCATCGGCGACTGACCGTCGCTAGCGCCACTTGTTGACAATAGTAGACCCAGCACGTGCCATAGTTATCAAAATAAACTCCGAATAACAAACATCCGTTTCTGTTTTGACAAAAGCCAAATCACAATATAGTAAAAGTACATATTTCAAATTATTATTAAACTATTCAGCAAATACATTTACCATCATATTCGCAGAGTGAGATAACGAAACACCACTTCCTTCTGCTTGTGCCATTATATTTGTATACTTGTTGTGAGATGTGTTACAGATTGGAGTTTATAATTACTGTTCAAACTTTTCTATTCGATTGGATCGATCATTTATAAAACAACATAGGTCATATTTCATTTTTCCTCCTACAACTGTTGAGTGAAAGAAATATAAAAATGAACGGTTGTGGCACAAGTCTTTCGTTTTATTATTTCTCTATTTTGTTTCCTTGTCAATATGTTGTCAACATAACTAAGAAATTTATGATTTTCCAGTTTCCAGCAGTATTGTGGTAACAGGTACATTTTTGGAAGAATTTTTAGCTCGCCGTACGTAGTACCGAAGAGGCTAAAGCATTCGGTCGTGTGTCTGTAGCATTCTCGGATCAAAAAATGTCATTAAGAAAAAGTGTTCGTCTCGTCGCCCTGATTCCGAAAATGTATATAACTTATATACTTGGATGTTAGTCGTCGCTCGTAAGACCAAATTTGTGCCCTCTACTCCTCTGAAGGTACCGAAGCGATTCACTCCAAATTTGGTACACATATTATTTGGCATCCCATTTGAATCCGCTCGCAGTTTAAATCCAATCGCCCGTATACTTCCCGTGTTATAGGGCCCCAAAATTTGGAGCCCCCCTTAATACTGCCCTTATAAAAATAATTGAAACCCTTAAAAATTCTACTAAAAATTCTAAGATATTTTTTGTCTAGAAGATTTTTTCATTTTGTTAACCCAAAGCCCGAAAAAAATTATTAAATATAATTTTGAATTTTAAAGTATGAACTAAATTATATTTTTATCAATATAATCTAAATTTGGTACACATATTATTTGGCATCCCATTTGAATCCGCTCGCAGTATAAATCCAATCGCCCTTATACTTCCCGAGTTATAGGGCCCCAAAATTTAGAGCCCCCCTTAATACTGCCCTTATAAAAATAATTAATACACTTAAAAATTCTAAGATATTTTATATCTATAAGATTTTTTCATTTTGTTAACTCAAAGCCCGAAAAAAATTATTAAATATTATAATTTTGAATTTTAAAGTATGAACTAAAATTTTTTTTTTATCAATATTATCTAAAATTAAATGTAAGACTTTTTACACCTATAACATATTTTTAAATTGTTAAAGGCCATAATAATTAAAAACCACTGCTCGCAACGCATATTTTACCTAAGGGCGAGCTCTGCGCGTTGGTGCGTTTTACGCGTACCAAATCTTGTTTTAAACCAACGTTCGAAATTATGAACATGACTATTTTTGCCATTAGTACAACCGATCTACTGATATTAGAGAATGGACAAAAATGCATACCGGTAAACATGCACTTCCGGTTTGAAAATTATTTTCTAAAATACAAGGTGCACATCTAGACCATATACAAGTCTTAAGTTGGAAATATCTAGGGCGTTCACTGACACCCAGACGTCATTCCGACAATCGTCACATTCGATTCAAGGACGGTTTAAACGTATATTTCTGTTGAAATTTTTCATGATTACAGACTGCGTATAAGAAAGTGATAATTACCTTAGAGGTAAAGTAAAAGTATTATCATATCTGACAACCACCGTAAAACGATATATATATATATAATAAACTGACGCGCCAGTTTCATTGTTCGCCTAAATAATTTTACGATGGTTGTCAGATATGATAATACTTTTACTTTACCCAGAATAATATTTGTAAGATAATTATCAACATTTTTGCTATGATAACAGTTTTCATTGATTTCTTAGAAATGTTAGTAATTAAATTTATATAGTTTCTAAAATTACCGATACAATTATAACAAAATTTGTTTGAATAATATTGAAATATAACACTTAAATCTGACTATCAACATTTGTCACCAATAAGCATCAAAACATGGTTGCAGATGCCATGTTGTCAGTTGCTTACCGTTGTTGCCACAATAAATGTGCATATCATAACCTCACTTAATTTCCTGGTAAATTGATCCAAGGTTTCAGTTAGTACAAGTTAGGGCTAGAGTGTTAATGTCAACTTGTTATCTAGTTATTTACATGTGAAACAAAATATTTAGTTAATCGAGCATTTCATTTATCTACATTATTGGCTTGTATTTATTTCTAATTGTTTTCCAACAATTGAAATGTTTCTCAATATGTAGATTTATATTGTGCATTACTATTATTGCACCCGTGTACTACAAAGCAATTTACCATATTTAATAATCATTTAGAATATAAACACTTTACATATACATATGAAGTTATGTAGGAACACTACATTTAGTAACACAAATACCATTTTCATGTAATGGAAAGACCGAACTGCAGTGTGAAATCACTTAGCGAGTAATACTTCATTCATATCGTTCCCAGTTTGACAGACAAGCTGTAATCTTTCTGTTTCAAACCTAACCCTTACTTAATATAATAGGGATAATAATTTTTTAGTAGTATAAAAAGATAGTGAAAGTCACAGGAATATGTTTTTGTTGCTGGTACAGAAGCCTCTTTTGGGGATAAAATGTTGACCAATTACTGCCCACGTGGTTTCAGTATAGAACCAGTGATTGGTCACAATAAATTGACGTAATCCTAATTGAACCATTTTATGAACGAGGCTTGTTGTGCCTACTGGAAACTATTCAAACGTGATGCAGAACTTAAATGAAACAGGATTGGCGTCATTGCTTATTGTCTACTTGAACAAAATGGAATTTCATTAAGAAATAATGATAAATAAATGTACTAATTGAATGTTCTATTCACAAATTACTTATTTACATGTGTCGTAATACTTGATTTTGCCTATTCTATAATGACGAAATGAATTTTATATGACTCACACCTAATACCTACGTCTGTTTTATGAGTCAGAGTTTACTCATGTATCATATTTGGAATTCTACTATAGTAACCATGGATGGGATCGCAATAGGAGTTTATGCGCAAAATGTGTAGGTATATTTAAACTAGGCGTATTGTACGAAAAATCGTGTGTCCAACATTCTCAGAATCGTTTTTTTTTTATAGAAGAAATTCATATCCTTGATTAACGACTACGTTTACATGTAACACACACACACACATTTTCTTTGACTTGACTTTAGAAAGTCACTTCTAAAAACTAACAAAGTGATCTACATTTAAACATTTCTTGAAAATGTTTACTCTAATCTAAAGGCAACTGAACATTTTGATTTTTGAATTATATTTTTGTCATTAGATTGATCATCATCATTATCTTCCTTATTCTACTTTTTGGTTTAGAGATTTCTTCATCAAATGTCACTGGTGGCTGCTTTTTAGCTCGCCGTAGAGGCTAAAGCATTCGGTCGTGTGTTTGTAGCATTCTCGGATTAAAAAATGTCATTAAGAAAAAGTGTTCGTCTCGTCGCCCTGATTCCGAAAATATATATAACTTATATACTTGGATGTTAGTCGTCGCTCGTAAGACCAAATTTGTGCCCTCTACTCCTCTGAAGGTACCGAAGCGATTCACTCCAAATTTGCTACACATATTATTTGGCATCCCATTTGAATCTGCTCGCAGTTTAAATCCAATCGCCCGTATACTTCCCGAGTTATAGGCCCCTAAAATTTGGAGCCTCCCTTAATACTGCCCTTATAAAAATAATTGAAACACTTAAAAATTTTACTAAAAATTCTAAGATATTGTTTGTCTACAAGATTTTTTCATTTTGTTAACCCAAAGCCCGAAAAAAATTATTAAATATTATAATTTTGAATTTTAAAATATGCACTAAATTAATTTTTTATCAATATAATTTAAATTTGGTACACATATTATTTGGCATCCCATTTGAATCCGCTCGCAGTATAAATCCAATCGCCCATATACTTCCCGAGTTATAGGGCCCCAAAATTTGGAGCCCCCCTTAATACTGCCCTTATAAAAATAATTAATAGACTAAAAATTCTAAGATATTTTATATCTATAAGAATTTTTCATTTTGTTAATCCAAAGCCCGAAAAAAATTATTAAATATTATAATTTTGAATTTTAACGTATGAACTAAATTTTTTTTTTTATCAATATAATCTAAAATTAAATGTAAGACTTTTTACACCTATAACATATTTTCAAATTGTTAACCAAAAGGCCATAATAATTAAAAAGCACTGCTCGCAACGCATATTTTACCTAAGGGCGAGCTCTGCGCGTTGGTGCGTTTTACGCGTACCAAATCTTGTTTCAAAGTTTCTTTGTTTTGAGCCAGTGACTTTACTCGATGTATTTAGATATGTACCAAACTTGTATTATGTTATCAGTAAATACTTAAATTGTGTTTACTATGTGTAAACGTAGTCTATGAAACACGTTTACTTGAATTGGATGTTGTTCGCTTGTAAGACAAAATTTTATCTGTCTGAAGATAGTCAAGCAATTTTAACCAAATTCAGTACACACAATATAAAACTTAAAAAGCTACAAACCATATACAGTTGTTTGTGTCACTATAATTTGAGTATAAGAAAATTGTATAGTTCTATTTATAAGCATTGATGACCTTTATAATACGCACAAAAACTACTACAAAAAAAAATCCACCCATTATAATCTTCGCTTCGCAACAAGCAATTTCGTGTTTGACAAAAAATAACTAAACGAGATTATTTTGAATTCTTGTCCAATTTAGATATCTCAAAAAGTTGGATGTATAAAGATGATGTGTACGAGAAATAATCTCACATCTATGGGAATAGTAGTATCGGCAGAGACATGCGGGGCGATAAATAAGTTGTCGTGCTTTTCTTTGGGCGAATTTCGTCCACTGCTAAAACTGTATATATGTATGTGAGTGTGTGTACGAGACTTTGACGATGAGACCCGCTCGCTAGCTTCAGGTGCGCTGAACTCCGCGGAATGCAAGGCCGATGCATGGAGGTCTCACCATCTCCGTTAAGCACCTAATTAAGTATAGGTACCCGGCAGTCGGCCTGAGCCTGATTTGCTCTGCCAACAGCCATTTTGCCAGTAGTGGTGAACATTTAGGCCACTAGGGGAGTTATGCATTATGAGTCAGTCCAATCACAAATCAAATACTGGAACCAAGTGCGCAAAGATTACTTGTTACCTGAAATTTATTTATTGCGATTAAGCATTTACATTACATAACATTATTATGTTCCATTTCAATATATAAGTTGAGTACCGAAATCGTGTTAACAAAGTGAATGATGTAATTTTAACTTCATGCGAACAAGTTGAGACTTGCGATTCCATTGGGAACTAACTTTACCGATGCCCAGCAGCACATTTGATCTTGTCACCTCATATTTACATTTAATATCGAATATCAACCGAATACAATTCTTGTAATTCAATCTGCTTAGGCTTTGACTAGTAATTTTGTAAATAACATGTTTTGAATGAATGGGCATGGACAGTTTTAATTAAATAGTTTGTAATTCGCTAACAGATGACACTGGTCACGTGGTAATGTGTCATGTAGCGTCATATGCACGGGGTCACCAATTAGTTTCTTTCGTAATATGTATTCTAAAAATTATGGAGTGCTCTTATTCTTAATTTTCACTTATATATTATGCAATAAAATTTTATTGTATTTTAATTCATCCTGCCATTGCCATGAAACAATATCAATATGTGTGGTAACTCGGGAAACGTAAATGTAACTTGATCATTTTCCAAAGCGATCAGTAAATGCTACATTTTTCGAAAAAACCTTTCATGAAAAAGTATAATATCTTTAACTTTTATAAGATTCACTTTTTAGTTCGCCGTACGTAGTACCGAAGAAGCTTAAGCATTCGGTCGTGTGTCTGTAGCATTCTCGGATCAAAAAATTTCATTAAGAAAAAGTGTTCGTCTCGTCGCCCTGAATCCGAAAATGTATATAACTTATATACTTGGATGTTAGTCGTCGCTCGCTCACTCGCTCGCTCGGTATCTCGTAAGACCAAATTTTGTGCCCTCTACTCCTCTGAAGGTACCGGAGCGATTCACTCCAAATTTGGTACACATATTATTTGGCATCCCATTTGAATCCGCTCGCAGTTTAAATCGAATCGTCCGTATACTTCCCGAATTATAGGGCCCCAAAATTTGGAGCCCCCCTTAATACTGCCCTAATAAAAATAATTGAAGCACTAGAAAATTCTAGTAAAAATTCTAAGATATTTTATGTCTACATGATTTTTTCATTTTGTTAACCCAAAGCCCGAAAAAAATTATTAAATATTATAATATTGAATTTTAAAATTTGCAATAAAATTTTATTTTTTATCAATTTAATCTAAATTTGGTACACATATTATTTGGAATCCCATTTGAATCCGCTCGCAGTATAAATCAAATCGCCCGTATACTTCCCGAGTTATAGGGCCCCAAAATTTAGAGCCCCTCTTAATACAGCCCTTATAAAAATATTTGAATCACTTAAAAATTCTACTAGAAATTCTAAGATATTTTATGTCTAGAAGATTTTTTCATTTTGTTAACCCAAAGCCCGAAAAAAATTATTAAATATTATAATTTTGAATTTTAAAATATGCACTAAAAGTTTTTTATCAATATAATCTAAAATTAAATGTAAGACTTTTTATAACTATAACATTTTTTCAAATTGTTAACCAGAAGGCCATAATAATTAAAAACCACTGCTCGCAACGCATATTTTACCTAAGGGCGAGCTCTGCGCGTTGGTGCGTTTTACGCTTACCAAATCTTGTTTCTAACACTTGTTGTCAAAATATACAAGAATGGTACGATTAAACAAGCACTTTCGGTTGCAATATCCATTTCAAAAATAGGAGGTTTTCTTCCACGGGATACATAAATCTAGAATTCAAAAGATCATTTTATGTTGAACGGTATTGGCTGTAGAACGTTCACACACAGACATCCACGCAAAGACGTTATTGAGAAAATACTCAAACTTGATTCAGAAACCCTCAAAACGAATATTTACTTTCTTTATATATTACGTACAAGAAAGTAAAAATGTATCTTATCCCGATCCCAATCTGTATGAGTGGTATGATCGCCGATGGTAAAAATTGAAATATTTTGCGATCGAAAATGTTTCGATGTAAACGTAGGCTTTGTCTACTACGGGGTTTATATTTAGCAACACCGTCCATGTACCTAGTGCTTCTCTTATAACATAGTCTAGTATGAATTCAGCTGTCTACTGTGTGTATTTGAGAATCTTTGCCAAAATGCAATGTATTTCTTTTTTGTCGTAGGTAGATGATCCGGTCTGTGTGACAGATTCGTCTGATTTGCGTTAAAATTAGATCAAATTGATTTGCCATTTTAGAGAATCTAATAAATGGTTATTTTTGAATTGATTGTAACTAAATATAAAATCCAGCACCACGGTCACGGTGCGTGTTTCGACAATAACCTTGAATTTGGTGGAAGACATTATAATAAATTAAAAATCGATCTAATATGTAGGTTCGCCAAATTATCTGATCTACTTTGCCATTTTAACATGGAATGATATTTCTCTGGCCAATTTGTCAAATTTAATTCATAGTCGTGACACTCATGACCTTTCACGAAGGGTATATTTTATTGTTTTGAACTTGGAAGGTATTCGCAAACGAAATTAACAGCTCACACACTGCCTACCAAATTGTATGTACTATTATAATACTTGCAGTGCATGTACTGACATTGATAATCATGAACTATATGTAAAGATAACATTTTTAGTAAACAACAAGTTACAGCATGTGATTTGTGAAACCAATAACAATACTTGCAGAAGTCATCTAATGACATCACTAGCGACTACAACAATAATTTCGTTTGCCAATAGTCTATTAACATTATTGCAATTATATATATTTAATTATAATTTTATTCTCGTAATTTATGTTTTAATTGTAATTTTAGGTGGAACAAAGGGATGTGCCAGGCATTGATTGTGCGTACCTTGCGATGGACACAGAGGAAGGAGTCGAGGTGGTATGGAATGAAGTACAATTTTCGGAAAGAAGAAATTTTAAAGCGCAGGAAGAAAAAATCCAGTTAGTTTTTGAGAATCTGACTCAATTGGAACACCCGAACATAGTCAAATTTCATCGGTATTGGACAGACACACACAACGATAAACCCAGGGTACATATTTTTTAAACAAAACATTAAGGTAAATTCTCTTATCTGGTTGTGCTAGAAAAATATTGCTGGTGACGGTGAGCAATATTTCCAAAATAACAAAATACGTCTGAGTAATATTGCAAAACATGGCAATGCACAATATTGGACAGAATTGGCAAGTTACGACATATCATTTTTATTTATTATATACATATATGCAAAAACAAATATAAATGTAGGCATTTATTTCGAGTTTATTTGTTTAGGTCGTAAAAGAAATGTGTATCACTGTGCCACCCTTTCCCTTTTAGAGGTTTACCAGCAATGCACCAATGCTTGTTTAGTTTATGTAATAATTTTAACTATTCAATAAAAGCGGAGTCGGTAGCAAAACGTACATAACCGAAGCAACAACCCCCTTGTTAATAAAATTATAATCAGCTTTTAACGATATTACTAATTAGTCTTGTATTTTAGGTGATATTTATTACGGAATACATGTCATCGGGGTCACTCAAACAGTTCCTAAAACGTACGAAACGTAACGTAAAACGACTTCCTCTACAAGCTTGGAAACGGTGGTGTACGCAAATTCTTTCAGCTCTTAGGTAAATACAGTAGCAAACATCATTATTTTCATCCATTTTCAACAATTATGACCAAGGTAGTACAGTTCCATCGAATATATTGAACCTCAAAATCCGTTTCATATATACATATTTTGAAACACAATATTGCAATATCAATATTAACTCTGTTGATATTAATCAATTTGCGAGCTTAGCTATTTTGCCAATAAGATAAAATATTTCGGTAGTTAGGGAATGCAGGTAGGCAGCACTGATGCAACTAAATATTGAAAACATCTTTACATTATAGCGAACCGTTTTTGTAATACAATAAAAGATAACTACCTTCAACCAGCTTCAATACAGAACTAAATCGTCTCGTTAACACAATCAAATTAAATAATTGACTACTTCACTGATCGCTGGTCAGAACCAGTAGCCTACCAATTTGTGATGTCACTGACATGATTGCCGATATTATTTATTATGGGTTATAATATGATGGTATCCAATTTTCAATTTATATTCGGTTATAATTTTAAGTAAAAAATAATGGTAAAAGTTTGATTTAAATTTCAAATGTTCCTAATAAGGCGTGGATAATGTAATACTTCTGTTGGGCAACGTTAATTCCACTAACCTCTGTTTTGATGGGGTAACGCAAATATTTTTCTTTACAGTTACTTGCATTCTTGTTCACCACCAATCATCCATGGCAATCTCACCTGTGATACCATATTTATACAGCACAATGGCCTCGTCAAAATAGGATCAGGTAATTAAATATAGATATATTTATATTTGAATGCAATAGTGCATTTCTACGGATTTTTTTTTTCAATCTAGTGGCACCTGATTCCATACACCAACATGTGAAAACGTGTAATGAGAAAATGATAAATATGCATTTCATCGCACCAGAATATGGCTGTGAGTATTTTATGATAACCCACCAAAAGTTGCAATGAGTGAATTGGCATGTCTATGTGTCTGTTTGCTTACAGCGGCTTTGAGTCCGGCAATAGATATTTATTCGTTTGGTATGTGCGCCTTAGAAATGGCCGCACTAGAAATTCAAGGTAATGGTGATTCCGGTAATCTAGTAACCGATGAAAATATCAGCCGAACGATAGAATCCCTCGAAGATGTACAGCAAAGGGATTTCATACGAAAATGTCTCGATAAAAATTATCTTCAAAGACCCAGTGCTCGAGAGCTACTGTTTCATCCATTATTGTTTGAAGTGCATTCCTTAAAATTACTTGCTGCTCATTGTTTAGTTAAAAGTGCTGGTAAGTCAATATGTAATTGCACCTGTCAATGCCTGTAACCGTATATTTCGTTCTATAAGTCGAAGAAAAGAGTATATTTTAAATCCGATCGGATGAACAACCAGTATGAAGAGATTTATAATTTATTTCATTTGTAGCGAACATATCGGAGACGATAACGGATGAACTTATGCAGAAACTCTATGTACCAGATGTAGTAGTTGCAGAAGTAATACATGAAAGCGGATCTGGACAACAAGTTCGTATGTGCGATGTACCAGTTGCTGAAAAACTCGAAAAATTTGTCGAGGATGTTAAGTAAGGATAATTAATAAATAATAATATATACCTCTATTTACAATACACAGGCGTACAACTTATTGCATAAGCTATTCAGCGTTTTTATATGTGGTTTCATATAGTATTATTTAAAAAAAAAAAACGCCCCTTGGTTAGCCGAACAATAAATATAGTATAAGTCTAGGTAGTAAATCTATTCGGCTTGCGAAGTCAGTCATTGTTCGGCTAAAGAAGGGGCGTTTTATCGTTTTACGATGGTTGTCAGTTTTTAAAATGAAAATATCTACGCTATAGGCGGCCATAATAATATCCTACCCACACTACAAAACGAACTATAACTACGCTAGGGCCATGTTACTACTAATATCTGACGTCACGAATAGTGGAAGCACTTGTAAACATTTCCACACATAGAAAAGATAAAATAAAGCGTAAAATAAAAATATGAAGCTATTTTTCTTTAGTTTATTAATGAGAAAATAAGTAATCATTATAAAAATATTATTTTTAGAAACGGCATTTATCCATTGACAGCATTTGGTGTCAAACAACCACCTCCACCCAGATCTCGTGCAATTTCACCCGAAATGGCGGAATCGGTAAAATCAGTAACACCAGAACCATTAGACATTGAGTCACGAAAAATTGTCAATATGGTGTGCAACGTAAAACCAAAAGAAGAGAGTTGTGACCTTTTGGTAAGCAAGCGTTAATATTGAAAACAATGTCGCCACACGTCATAATATAAAGTATATTGACGGTTTACAGATGACAATACTGTTGCGGATGGATGACAAAATGAATCGTCAACTTACCTGTCTTGTGTCAAAGGCGGACTCACCTAATGTGCTCGCCCATGAACTTGTCCACTTTGGTTTCATCAATGAGGTAAATTAAATTATATCGTATTTTTAATGATCCTTAATTAAGAATTACAATAACGTGTCATTATTTTGCTTTCTTCCTTTGCGAGAAGGTCGTTTTAAAATTAATTTATCCTTCGGATTATTTTATAATTGGTTTTCAATTGACTTGGAAAGTGATGATGTCACATGCGTCACACGATATGCGCACCAGTCGAAATATCTTCATACATTAAACAAAAACATAGTGATGTGAGAATTTTTAATTTCCGACAAAGAAAGAAAAGGTAACGGAAAGGTAAAATTCCGTTAAAATTTCAGTTTTCGATTTCAAAAAACGTACCAATTTAACTAACTTTGAGGGTACGTTCCAAAATAAGAATAACGGGAGGGTCAGAATAGGGTACCACTTTCCTTCAGAACGCATTTGGATGACTATAGAATAAAATGATACAAAAGCGTTGGCGCATGCGCATATACTAGTTTACGTCAAATAGTTTCTGTTAAATAATAGAATAATGGATATAAATTTGAAAAGAAAATATATTTTAGTGGCAATGTACTTTTAAAAATCTTTTAGCCAAATCCAATGTACTGAAACGTACATGTCATCGTTGATTTAATAATAATAAAATTATTATTCAATCAACAATGTCGTACTGTACTGAATCTGAAGAAGACGAAGAAATTGCTGTAATGTGACAAGCTATTACATATACTAAATTATCTTGGAAATATTGCTAGAAAGATTCATTTTAAACTGATAGGCCACTACACAGTATTGCGTATGACGGGCACAATTTTCCCGTAGTTACCGAATGCTGTAAGATAGGTACAAATAGAGCACACTCTATTTTGTTCAAGAATAAAAGATAACATCATTGCGATGTCACCCTGAAAATAAAAACGTCCGGAGTGCACTCTGCATACACTCTTGATTTGTTACCCTACGATTCCCGGACTTTTCTTTATATGTTTTGACACGGAATTTAATTTTAAAAATTTCATGTATTTTTACACTTGGTATTAATAACACATTCATTATTGATTAATTAATGAGCATTTTGTTTATATAAAAAAATAAAACAATTTATACTTTATAAAACTTATATACAAAATTGAATTTGTATGTTCTATTTTAAAAACAATTTTTAAATATATAAGACCACATTCTCTAATTTGATGTTACTTTAATCCGTTGACTAAATTGGTTCACTGTAGTGACCTATTTTTTGTAAACAAATCAATGAAATTATATATTTATGTAGAATTGTTAATTTGATATTTTAGTAAAATATGGTCAGTTTATGTTTTTCTATGGTAATTTTAAACAACCTGCGGTTTTTGTGTAGCAAAAAAAAAAAACAAAAACAAAGAAATCGATATAAGTTGACATATATCTTAGATATGCATATTATTTATATTTCTGGTGTTTTTTTTTTTTTTATATCTAGCAAATAAAGAGTCAACGGGTAAGAAAACGAACTGTTCGGGCCAATACTAAAATTAAACAATGCTACAAAAAAGACAACGCATATAGTATATTTAATATTTTTAGTTAGCACAGAATTTAAGATAAATCGGTATTTGTTATTGACTGGGATCTAAGGGTATAATTTCTGTCAATCATAAATGTTAAACTGCATTCACAGTGAACCAATTACTAATTAAGATTATAAGTTACAAATGTAATCCAGTTTATGTTATGACAAGCAATGCTATTATTCGCAGCAACAAAATTAACGTATTTATTATATATTTAGTTGCTGTGAACGCTAGTATTTTTATCATAAAACAAAGTGGATTATTAATTGTAATTTCTTATCTTAATTACTTATTGGGTTGCTGTGAATGAACCTATAGTTTCTGTGTAAGTTTTTTAGAGAACTGTTAAGTATTTAGTATTAAGCGAAAGGATAATCCATTACAAAAACATAACGTATTCGTGCAATGTTTGCAATAACAATGTTTGGAAACAATTGGACTAGTGTGCATTTCGTGCGACACATGTGACGTCACACTTTCCTAATCAATTTAAAATAATAATTTGTTTCAGTGCGATAGAGAAAAAATGGCTACGTTAATCGAAGACTCGCTGAAACGTGCATCGAATGATAGTTCTACCGAAACGGTACTACCAACACTGCCTGCACCCACCCCTTCCAATCATGTATCAGTGCACTCTACTAGTTAGTACCAAGCTGAGCCCTAGTAGTGGCATCGAACAATAGATTAAGACTTTATAAAGGAGCGAAGACTGGTTAATATACATAAAATGCTGGATTCACACAGAGTAACTGTTATGTACTTCGTTTGGATTATTGGTGCAGAACGCTAGTCATTATTGCTTGAATTATTAACTTTTAAATTCATTCATCACTTCTACATACCACCAACGTTTGATGGTATTATTTAAGTTGAATGATTTGCAGTACCCCGCCATACAGTTATAATATTTGGTGTTCATGAGAATAATTGCTTTATTAGTTTTATTTTCAAATGTTTACTGAGCCATTGTATATGGGATTCAGGCTAAAATCATTCGTGTAAATCCATGAAGTAATGTGTAAAAGTAGGTAATAAAGTTTTTGCGTAATTGTAAGTAAATTAATTTTGTAAATAATTAAATGAAAATTGTTGATATTATAGTCTTATAAAAATTTTAAGATATATTTAGAAAAATCAACTTTAAAATTACAAGGCGAAATAAACTTGCATCATTTAACGTTTGATAAATAGAAATCACCAATTGTTTCCATGGAAATAAAAGGGAATGAAATCAATAGTTTGCAGTCTGGCGACCAAATTATATATTATTATTATACTTGAAGCTACCATGTTTGTTTATATTTGACTTGTCTAAACACGTGTCAAAATAAATTCATATCTTTCACTAATTATCTGGATATAGAATGTGGGAATTTCACTACTCTTTAGACAAACTTAAAATTAAACTTCTAATCTCGAAACATTCGTTCTTCCACATAATATTCAATCATCGGCATTTACAACGTGCAGGTCTTCTACCACATTGCGTGATACAGGTGTAGCACAAGTAAATTCACTAATCATCTGTAGACGAACAGGCAAAATCAAGATGCACTTATAAATATGAAATATTTAATAACCAACAAGTCACAGCACGTGTTTGAGGGATCGTATATTTGGATTTACATTATTTTTAGACTGATTCACACATACATGGTTATAGTTTGTAATATTTCTGTTTAGTATGGTAATCAACTTTGCTATTATAAAAATTCTTGAAGTGCAAATTGTTAACATGAAGCGACATTGAAATATTCGTGGTTACAGTAAAAAAAAACTTCCAAAACACACCGCATCGCGATGAGTTTTATCTTTTATATTTGTGGTTACATTTTCAAATGATTGGTACAAAGTGGCACTAGGGTATGTTCCAAAATCTTACTCTAGAGTTAAGAGTTACTCGGAGTAAACTCTTTCAACTCTACGAGAAAGGTAGGTAGGAATTATTGAACATGCGTACTAGTTGGCGTTGGAAAATAGCGTAGTACTCTTCTTTTTAAATTCATTTTTATTACAATTGCAATAACACCTATTTCAAAATCATTCTTCTAAACACGAATACTTTCCATAAAACACACAATTTATAAGATAATAATTATTTCAGAAAATTATTTTTTAATCATAATCTACTCATTGGCATGATTATAAAAAGGGTTTTTGTAATACCAAAAAAACTAGGTGATTATATTTTGTAAAAATTAATATTTATTTTGTAAATTTTAAATTCAATTCTACGCCACTTTTCCCCTTACTGCATTTAAGTTCTACAACGTACTAGTGAGACCACAAGCTCGACTCAGACCAAAAATTCGAAATTAGTTATTGGATTTTTTTAACTGAACCACAATCTGCGTTTGGTAAATAGAAACGATGTACATACTTTACAAACTTTTGTAACCTATACGTTCGGGTATGACATTTGCACACATGAAATATCCGAATGATAAGATCATGAAACTTCGAAAAGTGCACACTGTTTTTCTTTACCGACCGCGGAAATAGTCAATTTGTTGTACCAAATTCCAATGTAAAAATTCGGTCAGTGCATTATTAGTAAACATGAATAAACCCTACTTACATTCTCTTCTGTGCGAGATCTAAGTAGGAACCCAGTGGCCTTGTTTTTATCAGCTACAACTTCCAAGGGAATTCAGTGTACAGAAAATATGAAAATTTGTCTATAACACGATGTAATAAAGTTTTTTTTTTGCAATTCACGTGATTTAAATTAATTGTTATTTTTCGATATTTAATTATAAAAGTTTTCGAACCATCACATTGGAATTCGGATGTTAGAACAACTAGACTGTGTATACGATGTTTCAATATATTTCGGAGAACAATAACAAAAATATCTGTGATTTATCATTTTTGAGCATTTGTTGACATTTGTGTGCATACGATTTGGCCAATTTGTAAGTTAAGAATAAAAAACCTCATCTTTTGTTATTTTAATTACTATTTTAAATCAATAGTCACACACGCATATATACACTTTGTTTTAATAAATCATTTATATACATATATTATTATAAGAAGAATGAAATAAATGTGATCTGTTTTATTATTATTTGTTTTGTATGTATATACGTAAGTCAACCAGTTGCTTAGCTGGCCATTCACTTATCGCTTTATTATTATTATTATGATGTTTTTGTAATTAAATACTCTCAATATTATCATAAAAATGGAAAGGAACATCATGTGAATGTATTATTTTTAGGTTTTCCCCTTTTTGAGACTGATATAAATTTAAAAGAATTATTTGATTTAATAAAAATAGTGTGTGGGCATTAATATGTATCGTATTGGAAAACAAGTGCCCAAACATTAGTTTGAGAATGAGATATGTAGACACAAGAAAAGGACTAAGATTGAAATGAAGCTGCTATTTGTTTAATAGATACATTTGTTGAGAGGGCGTTCCCGGTGTGATAAATCGCTCAATGCTTCGAATAGAAAATTTAATGAACATTATTCCGATTAGTTGTCTCCGTTTTTAGTCAAATATAGTCTTATTGTATATCCAAAAAGTCTGTCGCTGGTCGTTATGCAAGTATTTCACTTATTAATTACTGTCAACAAAATTATTATATGTAAACATAATTTATAATATGAATTTTCTATATATTGTTTATCCTACGATTTTTAATAAATTGTCAAAGTTTACTTTTATTAATTTAGTTACGCGTTCGGTTACCTAGTCACCCTAAACTAACCAGATATCAAATATTAATAAAACATGTAATTTTAAACTCAAATGTGCTTTTATAAACAGCTTTAGAATAAAAACGAGCACAAACAATATTGAAAGAAGCTCTGTTCATTACATAAACATAACATTAACATGTTTTTTTTTTTTAATAATTAATAACGAAAATGTGACGTCATCAACGTACACAAGGGCTAAAGCTTTCCAATCATAACCAAGTGACTGGCCGCGCCGATCCATAATTTTGACAGGTTAACCAGCAAATATGATGCAAATATTTTATTACCAGTAGTTACCTTTTATAAGCGATACACACTTAATTCGCATACAAACAAAAATAATATGAATAATACTAATAAAATATGTATTTTATAAATATGAACACGATACATGTTTACTTCCTAATACGCATGTAATGAAAATTGTCGAAATTGAGATATAACGGAAATACTTTTTTTTTTACCATTCCTGAATCAAATCGTAACTATATTCGAAATTACGTCTAGGTGTGCCAGATCTAGAGCTTAGCCCGTTGAAGGCAGTTATGAATTTTTAAACTTAAGACTTGTCGTACGAAGTAGAGAAAACCTAAAACATTCGTTCGTGTGTCTGTAGGATTCTCGGATCAAAATATGCCAACAAAAAGTGTTGGCCTTGCATCCAAAAATATATATCTCGTATATTCGCTCGTAAGACCAAATTTGTGCCCTGTACTCGGAAGGTACCGGAGCGATTTGAACCAAATTTGCTACACATATTATTTGGCTTCCCATTTGAATCCGTTCGCAGTTAAAATTCAATCGCCCGTTTACTTCAGGAGTTATAGGACCTCAAAATTTGGAGCACCACCTTAATTTTACCCTTAATTAAAACATTCTAAGATATTAAGTATAAGGGATTCTTCACATTGGTACCAAAGGCCATAAAAAATTATAATTTTGTTTTAAATTGTGAACCCAAAGGTCATTATAATTAAAAACAATATTTAAATTTAATGAGCGGAGTGAGAGGGCAGACTCCGCTGTTAGCATCGCAAAAATATAAGGTGAGCTGAAGGTGCAGGGGTCTGTCGCGAATCTTGTTTCTGGAAGTAATAGTTTACTACTTTTTAGCTCGCCGTACGTAGTACCGAAGAGGCTAAAGCATTCGGTCATGTGTCTGTAGCATTCTCGGATCAAAAAATTTCATTAAGAAAAAGTGTTCGTCTCGTCGCCCTGATTCCGAAAATGTATATAACTTATATACTTGGATGTTAGTCGTCGCTCGTAAGGCCAAATTTGTGTCCTCTACTCCTCTGAAGGTACCGGAGCGATTCACTCCAAATTTGGTACACATATTATTTGGCATCCCATTTGAATCCGCTCGCAGTTTAAATTCAATCGCCCGTATACTTCCCGAGTTATAGGGCCCCAAAATTTGGAGCCCCCCTTAATACTGCCCTTATAAAAATAATTGAAACACTTAAAAATTCTACTAAAAATTTTAAGATATTTTTTATCTACAAGATTTTTTCATTTTGTTAACCCAAAGCCCGAAAAAAATTATTAAATATTATAATTTTGAATTTTAAAATATGCACTAAATTATTTTTTTATCAATATAATCTAAATTTGGTGCACATATTATTTGGCATCCCATTTGAATCCGCTCGCAGTATAAATCCAATCGCCCGTATATTTCCCGAGTTATAGGGCCCCAAAATTTAGAGCCCCCCTTAATACTGCCCTGATAAAAATAATTAATACACTTAAAAATTCTAAGATATTTTATGTCTATAAGAATTTTTCATTTTGTTAATCCAAAGCCCGAAAAAAATTATTAAATATTATAATTTTGAATTTTAAAGTATGAACTAAATTTTTTTTTAATCAATATAATCTAAAATTAACTGTAAGATTTTATACACCTATAACATATTTTCAAATTGTTAACCAAAAGGCCATAATAATTAAAAACCACTGCTCGCAACGCATATTTTACCTAAGGGCGAGCTCTGCGCGTTGGTGCGTTTTACGCGTACCAAATCTTGTTGTATAATACACCAATCGTTGTTGAATTTAAAACAAAAAAAATAGTATAACAAATAAGTAGATACGTAAAATTTAAATTAACTACATATAAGTCGAGTGAAGAACACTCCAGTTTTCTTTTTTGTTATGATTAGAAAGTGTTTGGTTTTCCTGTTGTCATCACTTTTGTCGCGTATTGTGTAGTGTAAATAAAAAAGGTAATTTCACTATATTTATATAATTGTATTAATGATATTTTCCAAACCACTTGTAATCTACTGGGGATAACCATCTGTGACAACCACCCATATTATTTTGTACTATATATTTGTATGTGTACGGATTAATATTGTTTTTCTCAATCCATTCTTCTTTTCTTTTAATTTCATCGAGAATTTCTTGTGAAACAGCAATTGCCTTAAATGGCAATTTCTCAGCGATATTTTGCAGAAGATCTTTCACTTCGCCATACTCGCATTTTCCGCCAAGTTCTATGATTATTCTTCCGGCTTTAATAGGAGTGACGTAATGATCTATCGCACCTTTACCACCACCCATTCGCTGACCCTGCCCTTTTTTGGTAACGGGTTGCCACGGTGCGTCTAAACGCCAAATGCCAAACATTCGACTTACATCAATTTTGCGACCTAGAGTCAAACGTACCATCTCAAAATGGCCCCATTTCATACGACCACCGCCTGTTGCCTGGAATAAATAGAAATTGTTTTAGAAACATTAATGATATTATTATTTATTAAGTGCTAGAATTCTAGACTTTTAAGTCGAATGTAACTTTTAGGAATTCACAAAATTCTATGAGCATCAATATTAACATCGATAAAGATAACCATCAATTTTTTTGTTTTTTAATTGCTATTTAAAAACAAGATTTGGTACGCGGAAAACGCACCAACGCGTAGAGCTCGCCTTTAGATAAAATATGCGTTGCGAGCAGTGCTTTTTAATTATTATGGCCTTTTGGTTAATCATTTGAAAAAATGTTATATATATAAAAAGTTTTACAATTTTTTGTAGATTATAAAGATTAAAAAAAAAAATTGTGCATATTTTAAAATTATAATATTTAATAATTTCTTTCGGGCTTTGGGTTAACAATATGAAAAAATCTTGTAGACATAAAATATCTTAGAATTATTGAGTGTTTTAATTATTTTTATAAGGGCAGTATTAATTTTGAAGCCTTATAACTCGGGAAGTATACGGGCGATTGAATTTAAACTGCGAGCGGATTCAAATGAGATGCCAAATAATATGTGTACCAAATTTGGTGTGAATCACTCCGGTACCTTCAGAGGAGTTGAGGGCACAAATTTGGTCTTACGAGCGACGACTAACATCCAAGTATATAAGATATATACATTTTTGGATTCAGGGCGACGAGACAAACACTTTTTGCTAATGAAATATTTTGATCCGAGAATGCTACAGACACACGACCGAATGCTTTAGCTTGGGTACTTCGTTCGGCGAGCTAATAACAAGCTTAGGTATACAAGGTACCTATGCAATCAACTCGCCGTATAAGTAATATATACGATGCGAGCGTCAAAGTATTTATATATAATATTTTAAGACTATATAAAAATAATATTTTTTTAAGATTGTAAACTCAAAAGCCACAATAATTAAAAATATTTATTTTTAAATTTAAACAATACTTATATGTACGCGCGGTTAGTGGGGGGCCGTGTCTGACGCGCTGGTCCCTTGTACTTTTTATAAAGCGAGCTATGTTTTAAATATTATAATTGTGAATATTAATATTAAGAAATTTGCAATATTTATTTTTTAGAATTTTTGAAGAGCATTCTGCTATTCTATCAAAGCAAAATACGAAATAATATATCAAAAAAAGTTAAAACATCGAAAAAAATAACGAATAACATCGAAGTTTAAAAAAACAAGATTTGGTACGCGTAAAACGCACCAACGCGCAGAGCTCGCACTTAGGTAAAATATGCGTTGCGAGCAGTGCTTTTTAATTATTATGGCCTTTTGGTTAACAATTTGAAAATATGTTATAGGTGTAAAAAGTCTTACATTTAATTTTAGATTATATTGATAAAAAAAAATTTTAGTTCATACTTTAAAATTCAAAATTATAATATTTAATAATTTTTTTCGGGCTTTGGATTAACAAAATGAAAAAATCTTATAGATATAAAATATCTTAGAATTTTTAGTAGAATTTTTAAGTGTATTAATTATTTTTATAAGGGCAGTATTAAGGGGGGCTCTAAATTTTGGGGCCCTATAACTCGGAAGTATACGGGCGATTGGATTTATACTGCGACCGGATTCAAATGGGATGCCAAGTAATATGTGTACCAAATTTAGATTATATTGATAAAAAAATAATTTAGTGCATATTTTAAAATTCAAAATTATATTTAATAATTTTTTTCGGGCTTTGGGTTAACAAAATGAAAAAATCTTGTAGACAAAAAATATCTTAGAATTTTTAGAAGAATTTTTAAGTGTTTCAATTATTTTTATAAGGGCAGTATTAAGGGGGGCTCCACATTTTGGGGCCCTATAACTCGGGAAGTATACTGGCGATTGAATTTAAACTGCGAGCGGATTCAAATGGGATGCCAAATAATATGTGTACCAAATTTGGAGTGAATCGCTCCGGTACCTTCAGAGGAGTAGAGGGCACAAATTTGGTCTTACGAGCGACGACTAACATCCAAGTATATAAGTTATATACATTTTCGGAATCAGGGCGACGAGACGAACACTTTTTCTTAATGACATTTTTTGATCCGAGAATGCTACAGACACACGACCGAATGCTTTAGCCTCTTCGGTACTACGTACGGCGAGCTAAAAAATCGTGTGCATCCTCAATTTGTTTACCATTATCCCATATTGTTTGTGTAGTAAAAAATTGTGGAGCGGCTCAGGGCCACGCATGAATCGCAATTTTTTCTGCATTTTCGGTGGTTTAATTGTAGTTGGATACTGTGGAACTTTCTCCATGAATTTAAGCTTGGGTCGTTCAGGAAATTCGACATCTAAATAATGAGAAATTTAAAAGTAAATTTACAATTTTGTTTAATGTTATACTGACCATCATACTGTGTCGGTGGTAGGTAATTTTTAATTCCAGCTAACTGTGCAACACAAGGAGATGCATCTATAAAAATCAAAAATAAAATAATTTATATGCATTTGCAGTAAGTGTACACATAACCTTAAAATAAAAACGCTTTAATACTTACATTTCGATAAAATTGTGGTAATTATTCGATTACACAACATTTTATATTAATCTTTAGTATATTTACAAAAATTCGACCTAAGAAAAATGTTGAAAATTATTCGTACAGATTAAGTTTTTCTATTAAAGTTGTGGTCAACGTGGTCTTGGTTATCCGCCATTCGGGAAAAGTAGTTATCCCTAAGAACTGGAGAGCGCTAGTAGTATATTTAAAAATTCGCGCAATTTTCAATGATACCATGGAAACGGAGCAAGTAAACAAACATTGTTGTTTGTTTCGCATTGAACCACTTGCTAGAAAAATGGATTGGCGTGTAAAAGTCACAAATGTTTCTGAACGAGTTTTTCCTGGTTTATCACAGTTTGATCCAAACTATTTAGCAAATGAAGTTATATCAAATTTACCTTTGCAAATGGCTCTATATTTTAACGTAACATTTTTTCCTGTGTGGTTATTGATAATGGGAGCTTATTTGAAAAATGAAGTAAGTTCCCAGACGTTGCTTGTTTTATAATAAATAAATATTGTTCGATTTTTAGTACGCATGTTTTGGAGAACTTACAAAATTTATTTTGATTACTGTGTTAATTGCAATGAGTGCAACAGAAGTTTTACGTCTATATTTGGGGTATCAAGGAAATTTAAGAGATAAGGTAAGACATATATTTTAATTTGCAATATATATATATAATTTAATATATTTTATTTTCAGATATCGGAATTAGCAGCATTTTGGCTATTATCATTAATGTTACAAGTGCCATTAGAATGCATTATTTTAATTAATCCATATTTCAATTGGCAAGTTGTTGAATTCGTAGCTCATAGTACAATGAGCATAATGCTAGTATTTCAAATAATAATTGGATATTTTGCTCTAAAAAAAATTGCCGCACATCAAGCGACAATATTTAGGATTCTTAAAATGAAGAAAATGGAAATAAATCAATATTATAACAGAAATAAAATTGACTAATAATTAATACAATGAACATAATGCCAGTGTTTCAAACAATAATTCAATATTTTGCCCTAAAAAAGAAATTGCCTGACATCAAGCGACAATATTTAGGATTTCTTAAGAGGTTACATGGGTTTTAAAAATAAAACACTATTTTTCGGAATTTTATTTCACGAAATATATAAATATGGTTTATTCTAAGTTATGGCATATAAGAGTAAATCATTTAAACAAATTATAAAAAAATATTCATAAGAAAAAAAAAGAAAATTAAGCCATTAACAGCTGGTTTACGGACATCGATGTTAATTACCGTAGGCAGAATAACTCATGATATACTTATCTGAAATCCAAAACAATTTTTTTTTCTGTTAGTAGACGCATATGGCTTGTACTTGAACGAGGGGTTTGAAAAAAAATGATATATCAATTTTTCACATTGTTTTTAACAAAGAATTTTGATTTTCGGTGAAATTTTTTTATATTTTGGCAATTTTCTATTTCATGTAGTGAACGAAAATAAAAAAATATTGTTTTTGATTTCAGATAAGCATATCACGATCGTGATATGCTTATCTGAAATCAAAAACAATATTTTTTTATTTTCGTTCACTACATGAAATAGAAAATTGCCAAAATATAAAAAAATTTCACCGAAAATCAAAATTCTTTGTTAAAAACAATGTGAAAAATTGATATATCATTTTTTTTCAAACCCCTCGTTCAAGTACAAGCCATATGCGTCTACTAACAGAAAAATATCTGGAGTGGCCTGCACTCAACTTTCTTTTACGTAGTTTTCAATAGTTAGATATTAATATACATATATATATATATATATATATATATATATATATATATATATATATATATATAATATATTGAAAATAACTGGATAATTATACCAATTTATAATGGATCTGAATTTGAAGTACTTATCGTATTCACTCTTAAACAGTCAAATTTCACAGTAAAACTCTGAAATTGTTAATTAATTATGTCAGCAAATATATAATATAAATTGATTCTATAATAATTTACCTGATACAATTTATTCTAATAAGAAATCAATATTTTAAATATTAATTCATACAGATAACTGTCAAAGTAATGCTTGTTTGTTCTCAATAAACATGAAACAAATGATGTAACTCATGGTTGGCTCGTTTTAAAAATAATAAAATTTGTCACAATTGTAGGTATCACCATGGCAACGTAAATAAGATATTTGAGTTTTTTCGTAGCAGTTTTCTCATAACTGGTACAATTTATGAGAAAACTTTTCAAACAAAAGTTGTGCGAAATATTAATATCTTTCATTATGAACATAACTATTTTTGCCGTAAATGTAGCCGTTCTAGTGATATTGGAGATAGAACAAAAAATGTATAGAGTAAACATGCACTACCGGTTTGAATATTCTTTTCAAAAATAGGAGGTGCACATCTAGGGTATATACAAGTCTTAAGTTTGAAGTTTCATAATTTTTCGTTCGACAGTTTTGGCCCTAGAGCGTTCACAGACACACACACAGACACACAGACACACAGACGTCATGCCGAAAATAGTCACATTCGATTCAGGGAAGGTCAAAACATGTATATCCGTTGAAATCTCGAGTTCGAAATTTTTCATGATTACAATACTTACTTATTACTCTGTAAAAGAAAGTAAAAAAATTGTTTTGGATTTCAGATAAGTATATCATGAGTTATTCTGCCTACGGTAAAAAAACATCGATGTCCGTAAACCAGCTGTTAATGGCTTAATTTTCTTTTTACTTTCTTTTACAGAGTAATAAGTAAGTATTGTAATCATGAAAAATTTCGAACTCGAGATTTCAACGGATATACATGTTTTGACCTTCCCTGAATCGAATGTGACTATTTTCGGAATGACGTCTGTGTGTCTGTGTGTGTGTGTGTGTGTGTGTGTGTGTCTGTGTGTGTGTGTGTCTGTGAGCGCTCTAGGGCCAAAACTGTCGAACGAAAAATTATGAAACTTCAAACTTAAGACTTGTATATACCCTAGATGTGCACCTCCTATTTTTGAAAAGAATATTCAAACCGGTAGTTCATGTTTACTCTATACATTTTTTGTTCTATCTCCAATATCACTAGAACGGCTACACTTACGGCAAAAATAGCAATATTCATAATGAAAGATATTAATATTTCGCACAACTTTTGTTTGAAAAGTTTCTTCATAAATTGTACCAGTTATGAGAAAACTGCTACGAAAAAACTCAAATATCTTATTTACGTTGCCATGGTGATACCTACACTTGTGACAAATATTACTATTTTTAAATCGGATCAACCATGAGTTACATCATTTGTTTCTTGAAAACAAGCAAAGCAAACGAACCATAACATTGACAATTATCTGTTTGAATTAATATTTAAAATATTGATTTCTTATTAGAATATATTGTATCAGGTAAATTATTATAGAATAAATTTATATTATATATTTGCTAACATAATTAAATAACAATTTCAGAGTTTTACTGTGGAGTTTGACAGTTTAAGAGTGAATACGATAAATACTTCAAATTCAGATCAATTATAAATTGTATTGTTTGAGATTATATATATATATATATATATATATATATATATATATATATATATATATATATATATATATATATATATATATATATATATATATAATCTCAAACAAACCAATTTATAATTGATCTGAATTTGAAGTATTTATCATATTTACTCTTAAACTGTCAAACTCCACAGAAAACTCTGAAATTGTTATTTAATTATGTTAGCAAATATATATTATAAAAATTGATTCTATAATAATTATATTATTACTATATACATATATATATATATATATATATATATATATATATATATATATATATATATATATGTATATGTATATGTATATGTATATGTATATGTATATATATTTAAACCGCAAAGATATAATATATATATATATATATATATATATATATATATATATATATATATATATATATATATATATATATATATATATATATATATATATATATATATATATATATATATATATATATATATATATATATATATATATATATATATATATATATATATATATATATATATATATATATATATATATATATATATATATATATATATATATATATATATATATATATATATATATATATATATATATATATATATATATATATATATATATATATATATATATATATATATATATATATATATATATATATATATATATATATATATATATATATATATATATATATATATATATATATATATATATATATATATATATATATATATATATATATATATATATATATATATATATATATATATATATATATATATATATATATATATATATATATATATATATATATATATATATATATATATATATATATATATATATATATATATATATATATAGACGGTTTGTTTGGGATATATATGTATATTAATATCTATTTATTGAAAACTACGTAAAAGAAAGTTGAGTGCAGGCCACTCCAGATATTTTTTCTTATGAATATATTTTTTTAATTTGTTTAAATGATTTACTTTTATATGCCATAACTTAGAATAAACCATATTTATTCATTTTGTGAAAAAAAAAAAACGAAAAATAGTGTTTTATTTTTAAAACCCATGTAACCCCTTAAAATGAAGAAAATGGAAATAAATCAATATTATTACAGAAATAAAATTGACTAATAAATAATTAATACAATGAACATAATGCTAGTGTTTCAAATAATAATTCAATATTTTGCCCTAAACAAATGCCTCACATCAAGCGACAATATTTAAGATTCTTACAATGAAGAAAATGGAAATAAATCAATATAATATCAAAAATTAAAATGACTAATAAATTATAAATAAAGTAATATTTCAGTTCAAATATAATTTTGGCGCTTGTATACCTCTCTCTTTTCAGTCGCGATATCCTTGAAATACGCCATTTTCAATTTACATAAATAACTTGTTCGAAGTGAATGTTCTCATTGATCCTTATTTTTGACAGTTATGTATCTGGTTTTAAATGTATATATGTAATAAAATTTTGTAAATATAATGGAAAGATACGAAGTAATTCGTTTAGTTGGCGAAGGATCGTTTGGTCGAGTTTTTCAGGCTAAACAGAAACAAACTGCTAGAATAGTAGCACTAAAAGTTATTTCAAAAGTATGATAAAAACATTTTGTTTGTTTATAATATTCTTACTATACATTTATTTACCACAGAGAGGCAAATCAGATAAAGAACTGAAAGGATTACGTAGAGAATGCGAGATTCAAAGACATTTGCATCATCCTAACATTATACAAATGTTGGATTCATTTGAGTCTGAAGATGAGGTTATATCGAACTATTAAGACGCTACACAACTGTTTAGATCTCGGTCTCTGCCTAGCAACAGTAAATATCTATTAACTAGGGTAACTCGTACCCATATTGTATACAGAATATAGTACAATGTACAACGGGTGGCGAATTTTCCTTAAATCATGGTTACTATATATATAAATAAAGTATCGTTCACATAAGATTAGTTAGGTTGCAGTGCAGAAATTAGTGCGGCGGTAAAAGTTTGTTTATAAGCTATCAGTTCCGTCCTTTTCATCAAAATTTAGTGCAGTTGCTACCAAACATAAGTGATAGTTCGTAACTAATTCGTAACAACACTGCACTAAACATATGTGAACGTACCTCGTTATTTGTATTGTATATATTAAGGTGGCATTCACCTTTTGAGCACAAAAAAAAGCTGTTTTTTAACATTTTTTTTCTCAGGGTACGTTCGAGATATTCGCATGCGGTTTTTTGTATCGTATTTATTCAACTTTTCTCTTTCATAAGGTATTTTTTAAAGTCGGGTACGTTCAGCCCCGGCGAAGATGTCCAGGTCGAAAGTGGGCAGCTCAATTTAAGCGCGCGGTAGCATAACTCTGGTCCCAGTTGTTTGAAAAAAAATAAGAAATAAGGGTTTTAAAGTATATTAAATTGTCTAGGAATTGATCCTCGAGTGGTCCATTTGGACCATAATTAGCAAAATGGGGACCATCGTACGAAAAAAGTTATTTTTTTGCCACTTTTTTTCTCCTTTGGCGAGCCTTAAAAAATATTAACAATTGTTGGACACACTTCGTCGAGGATCAACTCCCAGAGAATTTTATTACCTTTAAGATGCACTTATCGAGAGTTAAATCGGTTAATTTGTTGTCGAGATATTCTACCGCGCGTTTAAAGTTACAACTTCAGACTGACTCGCAGCAAAAACATTGTTTTGTTTAAATCGCAATTTCACATATTTCCAACTCGAATTTCAAAAAACGGCTTCAGAGACCTATAGTCAACACTTGAAAGTGTCCTATTCTGCAAAAAAAAAAACGATTTTTTGAATCCGCAAAAGGTGAATGCCCCCGTAAGCACATGAAAGATTAGCTAATATATTTGTCATTGGCATACAATATCAATATAATATATCAGTTGCCACTATCTGCACAACACACAAAATACACATCAAATCTTTAAATCAATATAGATTTTTCACAATCATATTTTTACTTTGAGATTTCATTTTGAGGTTTGATTCGTTATTATCTATTTCAAAGCAGACTGATTAATGACCATATGTTAAAATACAATTGCTCAAGCCATTAAAAATAACCATTTTGAAATATAAAATATTTTAGGCCGCTACTAAAATGTATATAAATGTTTTTAATATTTCAATATCTGGACAGTTTTCTTGAGTTAACACAGATATTAGGCCGTGGCATAATGGTTATGACTCTCGTCACCCTGGAGGCCGTGACTTCAATTCCCGCCTATGCCAATATACTAAATATCTGGAGTGGCCTGCACTCAACTTTCTTTTAAGCAGTTTTCACTGATTATTGATTATAAAAATATAAAATTAGAAAATAATAATCCAACAGAAAAAATATGAAAACCAAGCTTACCTTATATAAATGAATCGGTAGAAAATGATACCAATACCAATTTGTAATGGTTTTGAAGTACTAGCTATCAAAACTAACCAATACTCTACAGAAATATTCTAAAATGTCATTTATCTAATGGAATACAAAACTGATGATGCGTAAATGGCGGCAAAATTCAGATGCGGCCGAGGCCATTTTCGTTTCTTATGGGATTTAACATAGAGGTGAAGTTTGCATGTTTGTACCGTTCTTATTGTAAAGCTGGTGGGTATGAGTTATTTAAAAAAAAAAGGCTCAAGCTTCAACTATAGATTCATGTATTTAAACTAAGGCGACCATAACTAATTAGTTTGTAATTAAAAAATAGCGACATTATGGGAAAATAGCATTTAGTGTTGCCGAAAAGTGCTTGCATATTCGCGATAGATGGCACGCGTGAAACCCTTATCCAGCCTTGTGATTGGCTGCCTTTAACTGACAGTTCATTTTAATTTACAAAATTAATTAAAACACGGTTTTTAGCCATATCTACCAACATTATTCAACATATATTTTTATATAATATAATACGTAAAGACCCAAAAGGTTATTTAAGATATTTTATTGAAATTTTAATGAAAACTTTTCGGCAACACTAAATTGTATTTTCCCATAATGTCGCTATTTTTTAATTACAAACTAATTAGTTATGGTCGCCCTAGTTTAAATACATGAATCTATAGTTGAAGCTTGAGCCTATTTAAAAAAAATAACTCATACCCACCAGCTTTACATTAAGAACGGTACAAACATGCAAACTTCACCTCTATGTTAAATCCCATAAGACACGAAAATGGCCTCGGCCGCATCTGAATTTTGCCGCTATTTACGCTTTTGTAGTCCATTGGGTCTACTTTGTTTTCCTGTCAAAATAGCAAATGATCCGATTTTATAAGCAACATGCGAAGTAAAAAGCGTTCTACACATATAAACTCCCTCATATACAAACATACTCACATACAAATACATCATATATATATATATATATATATATATATATATATATATATATATATATATATGGTTCTATATATATATATATATATATATATATATATATATATATATATATATATATATATATATATATATGGTTCTATATATATATATATATATATATATGGTTCTATATATATATATATATATATATATATATATATATATATATATATATGGTTCTATATATATATATATATATATATATATATATATATATATATATATATATATATATATATATATATATATGGTTCTATATATATATATATATGGTTCTATATATATATATGGTTCTATATATATATATATGGTTCTATATATATATATATATGGTTCTATATATATATATATATGGTTCTATATATATATATATGGTTCTATATATATATATATGGTTCTATATATATATATATGGTTCTATATATATATATATGGTTCTATATATATATATATGGTTCTATATATATATATATGGTTCTATATATATATATATATATATATATATAAATATATATATATATATATATATATATATATATATATATATATATATAAATATATATATAGATATATATATATATATATATATATATATATATATATATATATATATATATATATATTTGGAATATATCATTTTACAGTTGTAATAAAATATGCCAAATTGTAAATATCGTATGGTTCTAGACGGCATGTTTTATATAAAGCTTACATAATCAAAAATTAATAAATATTTACTATTGTTAGACCAAGAATGGGATATAAATAAGTGTACCCTCTATTTACTAGTACAGTACTATTTTCAATGCATACTATTATTCTTTGTAGATTTATGTTATAACAGAGTTTGCTCATAAAGAACTTTACATTATTTTGGGGAAAGAAGGATACTTACCCGAGGAACGAGTACGTACGATTGTTTGGGATTTAGTTTCTGCGCTGTATTATTTACATTCGAATAGAGTTTTACATAGGTAACTTTATTCTACACATTTTATTTATATATAAAATCCAGGGCTTCGAACCGATATTTTTTTCATTTTGGTTCAATTTAAAAAATATATATCAGTACGGTTCCGGAGAAAATTACGGTGTTTTCCGGTTTTCGACTCTGAGTTATTAATTTTTAAATTTTATTAATTTTTATTTGTATTAAAATTTTATTATACCATTTTTTGTTAACATGTACCTAATCGAAATAAACTCCGGTTTTCGGTTCAGTTCCGGTTCGAAGCCCTGATAAAAACGGCCTCCTCGATGAATAAACAGTTAGTTTTGTAATCAGAAGATTATGATTAAAATGATGGTGTCACATATTTATTTAAATTTGTATTTAAGGGACTTGAAACCACAAAATATTTTATTGGATGTGAATGATTCTGCGAAACTGTGTGATTTTGGCTTTGCCCGAAATATGAGTACTGGCACACATGTTTTAACATCTATAAAGGGTACACCTTTATATATGGCCCCAGAACTTATAGAAGAACATCCTTATGACCACAACGCTGACCTGTGGTCTTTGGGATGTATTATTTACGAATTATTAGTAGGTGCACCGCCATTTTGTACAACCTCAATTTTACATTTAGTTCGATTGATTCGACATGAACAAGTACAGTGGCCGAATTTCATCTCTGAGGATTGTATTTCATTTTTACAAGTTAGTAATTCTTAATTTTTTTTTTGTGGAAAGCATATTTGGGAATTAGAAATGTAAATCATATATTATAGAAAAATGCTGGAGAATATAATTGGTTTCAGCTACGTCAGTAAAATTTCTATCTCTAAAATGTCTGTCCATTGGTGTTCATTTTTTATAGTTTTAATTTTTGATTTAAATGAATGCAGGGATTGTTACAAAAAGATCCAACAAAACGAATGACATGGCCTGTAATTTTACAACATCCATTTGTCGAAGGCCATGTCATAACTACTGATCAAACTGACGGCATGCCACTTACAAAACCATTACCACCTTCTGAACTGGAGGAAAAAGAACGCCAATTTCAGGATCTTACACTGAAATCAGTTGTTCAGGCAAAGTAAGTGTTTGTTTTTGGGGCCATTATTTTCGTAATTGGTAGTTACAGAGCGATCAATAATAATAAGCATGCTGCTCTATTCTAAATTTGTAATATTTTGAATAATAATCCTTGTTTGATCATCAATTACAATTACATTTTCATATCGTCTTACCACACTTGCGAACTCTGTTTTCTCAGAACGCTGTGGCTCTCTCTCTAGACAAGCCAACTATACAGAATTTTCGTGCATCAGCGTGTAAAGACCCTGTTACTATTCCATAGACGTACTTGCAGTTTTGTCCCTTAATAAATATGTGGATATATTTATATTATTAGCTCGCTGTACGAAGTACCGAAGAAGCTAAAGCATTCGATTGTGTGTCTGTAGCATTCTCGGATCAAACAATGTCATTATTAAAACGTGTTTGTCTCGTCGCCCTGAATCCAAAAATATATATATAACTTATATACTTGGATGTTAGTCGTCGCTGGCTAGTAAGACCAAATTTGTGCCTTCTACTCCTCTGAAGGTACAGGAGCGATTCACACCAAATTTGGTACACATATTATTTGGCATCCCATTTGAATCCGCTCGCAGTTTAAATCCAATCGCCCCGTATACTTCCCGAATTATAGAGCCCCAAAATTTGGAGCTTCCCTTAATACTGCCCTTATAAAAATAATTAAAGCACTTATAAATTCTACGAAAAATTCTAAGATATATTATGTCTACAAGATTTTTACTTTCTTTTACGAAGTAATAATTAAGTATAGGGATCACCAAAAAAATCGAATTCGAGATTTCAACGGATATACACGTTTTGAGCATCCCTGAATCGAATGTGACTATTTTCGGAGTGACGTCTGTGTGTGTGTGTGTGTGCGTGTGTGTGTGTGTGAACGCTCTAGAGCCAAAACTGTCCAACGTAAAATTATGAGACTTCAAACTTAAGACTTGTATATGGTCTAGTTGTGCACCTCTTATTTTTGAAAAGAATATTCAAACCGGCAGTGCATGTTTACTCTATGCATTTTTTGTTCTATCTCCAATATCACTAGAACAGCTGCACTTACGGCAAAAATAGTTATGTTCATAATGAAAGATATTAATATTTCGCACAACTTTTGTTTGAAAAGTTTCTTCAATAAATGTACCAGTTACGAGAAAACTGCTACCGAAAATTATGAGAATCTTGTTTACGTTGTCATGGATTCGAATGTAGCTTAATAAATCGGATCATCTGCGCCTGTCAATATTTCGACAAGAAAACAAAATGGTCTGAATTAGATAAATGACATTTCAGAATATTTCTGTAGAGAATTGTTTAGTTTTGATAGTTAGTTAGTTCAAAACCATTACAAATTGGTATTGGTATAATTTTCCACCCATTCATTTATATAAGGTAAGCTTGGTTTTCATATTGTTTCTGTTGGATTATTATTTCCTAATATTATATTTTTATAATCAATAAATATTGATGAAAACTGCGTAAAAGAAAGTCCCGCGTTGGCCACAACCCATTTTTTCATATTGTTAACCCAAAACCCGAAAAAATGTATTAAATATAGTAATTTTGAATTTTAAAATATGCACTATACATTTTTAGCTAGCCGTACGTAGTACCGAAGAGGCTAAAGCAATCGGTCGTGTGTCTGTAGCATTCTCGGATCAAAAAATTTCATTAAGAAAAAGTGTTCGTCTCGTCGCCCTGAATCCAAAAATGTATATAACTTATATACTTGTCGCTCGCTCGGTCGTTCGTAAGACCAAATTTGTGCCCTCTACTCCTCTGAAGGTACGGGAGCGATTCACACCAAATTTGGCATCCCATTTGAATCCGCTCGCAGTTTAAATCCAATCGCCCGTGTACTTTTCGAGTTATAAGGCCCCAAAATTTGGAGCCCCCCTTAATACTGTCCTTATAAAAATAATTAAAACACTCAAAAATTCTACTAAAAATTCTAAGATATTTTATGTCTACAATATTTTTTTATATTGTTAACCCAAAGCCCGAAAAAAATTATTAAATATAATTTTGAATTTCAAAATTTGAACAATTTTTTTTTAATATAATCTAAAATTAAATGTAAGACTTTTTATATCTATAACATTTTTTCAAATTGTTAACCAAAAGGCCATAATAATTAAAAACCACTTCTCGCAACGCATATTTTACCTAAGGGCGAGCTCTCCGCGTTGGTGCGTTTTACGCGTACCAAATCTTGTTTTTATCAATATAATCTACAAAAAATTGTAAAACATTTTATATCTATAACATTTTTTCAAATTGTTAACCAAAAGGCCATAATTAAAAACCACTGCTCGCAACGCATATCTTACCTAAAGGCGAGCTCTACGCATTGGTGCATTTTATGCGTACCAAATCTAGTTTTTATTAAACAAAATTGTCATTTACTACCGGTAATCACAAATAGATTGAGAGATCGTGTTTCTAGCGAAATGGTTATTGCAGATAAATATTGATAAATAGTTCATATTGAATATAATATTTGAATACATTGATAAGGTGAATATTAATGAAATAATAAATAAAAATGAAATTTCAGAGTATTCTTTTAGAGTATTAGTTGGTTTGACAAGTTCGTAACAACTCCCTCTATCTCTAGGTTTTGCTATCATGGTTTATCGTTTTTACACTATACAGGCTGATGCCGCAAATTTTTATGCTCAAGTGGCCGCTGTTTTTTATGTAATTTTTTAACACTTTCGTTAAATCGTTATAAATTTTGAAATTGTTGCTCTAAATACATGATTTTTGATGTACGCAAAACAAGTCAATACATATAAATTTATATGTAAGGATAATCCGTTACCTCCCTCCAACCCCATTATGAAATTATCAAACATTCCCAGCAATATAATATAATCAAGGTCTCACAATCAATAGGTTGAATTCAAATTGATATAGTGGACCCCCCCTCTCTCCTTGCAAAATATCTAAAGACTAAAAAGTGTTCAATAAATATATAATTTGAGAATAATCTTTATTATTTTTTATTCCTATAAATTATACACTGGTAAAAAAGTACACATGTGTTATTAAGCCTTTGACAGTATTACGAGCGACAATATAAATATTTTACGACCAGGGATCAGAGATACATCCATTCCTGCTAAAATAATTCAAATAAATAATAGTAATATTAAGAATTTGTAAATACTATATTTAATATTTTGTTTTTAAATAATAAGATTCAAAACATTTCCCTACATGTAAGGATACTTTCCAAATTTAAACATGTAAATTGTGTCTCTTCTTGTTTTATTTGCATATTGTGGCAATAATTATTGTCGGCTCGCGAAGTTTCGTGATTTTTTTTATTGAAAATGTTAGAAATTCTGCAATATGTTATTTAAAAACTCATTATCAGAATCTATATAGAATTTTGGATATCAGTTTTCCTGATATTATATGACGCTAATGTGTTTTAACGACCGTTAACATTAGAAACACAAATGACGCATAAGTGCGTCAACGGCGTTAACAATAGATTCACAAATGACGCATAAGTGCGTCAACGGACTGTCTAGTGTTAACTTAGCATTTTTTAATTAAAGTAATTAAATTACAGTTTTTCTACGAAACAAAATTTAATTACTATTTCTCAAAATTAAAATAATTTGTAATTGCAACATTCAAATTTGTCTTGAGTTATAATTCTTTTTAATTTTTAAGTCATTTGCGCACTTCTGTCGTGGACGTCAGCGAACTTTCCGGTATCGTGTAATGTGTCTGCGCAGTTGATGTTTTCATGACAAGGAAATATAATTTTGATAATAATGGTAACTACTACTAACAAACATTGTTGATCGCTCGGTATTAGCTTTACACAAATATCAACAATCTAATAAGCACCGTATTTTTAAAATAAAATATCTCAATAAATAAATGCTGCAAGTTTCTGTATGAATTATTTATAGAGTCCGAGCAATATCGCCAATAGAAACCGTAAAAGATATCACCGAAAAACAGGAGAATTCATCTAAATTAGACTTGCCTCAGAACTCTAAAGATGAATTAAAATCTTGTTCAACAAAACTAAGTTTAAGTACATCTTTGGATAAAAAATGTATTCTGACTAATAAACATTCCGATGACAATCTTGAAACAAAAGAAATGAAATTTAGTAAGTCGCGTGAAGGTCACCTTACAAAACTATCCCAAAATTTAGATAATTTCGCGAAGAAAATTAACAGCTCTGATAGTAAAAAATCCAAAGACAGTGAATCTAAAATATCGGGCAACAAACGTATATTTTTGGATAAAAATGCAACACAGAGTCCTATGTCGCAAGATGTAACACAATCTCATGATTCCAACAGAGAGGGCAAGTTTTTTTATTTATTTATTTTTTTTGAGAGTTTTGGAAGAAGGTATATTTTTGTTGTAGATAGTAATAAAACTCCAACAAAACCAAACACATTGCAAAATTGGAATTGGAGTGAAGATTGTCAGCCAATTGAATGTGAAGAATGGTTGGCATTTCTGCAGCGTACAATGCAAGAAATAATGGCTGGTGAACTAGGATCACTGTGTCAAGCAAATTTAGCCAGTATTATCATAGCACCATTACGGAATGCGAACGCAAGTTGTAAAGTTTTAGAATATATTGCGTGTCTCCTGTCTTTACCATTTGCAGTCGCAGAAGTTTCCGATGACGTACTAACACAAATAAGAAATGTAAATAACAAATATATTTTCGAAGAATTAATTTTTACTTTCTTATAACGATAGGGATCATAAAATATTTTTATAGATTTAAACATTTCTATGCCCACTGAGTACAATTTAACTATTTTTTTAATGTTGTATGTGTGTGCATTATTTCTGGGGTGATGCACATACTATATACTAAGCTCTTTTGTGGAGTTTTGTACGTCTTTTTCATGAACCGTACTTCTTTTTACTATCCGTACTCCTTTGCTAAAAAAAATAGTTGGTCTCCTTAGTTAAGATGACCCTTTGTGGAGTTTTGCACTCTTTTTTTCATGATCCGTACTCCTTTTACTTCTATCCGTACTTTGTAAATATTTTATAAGCGGCCAAGTATATTTAAAAAAATAAATATGGACATTTCTAGGTGTATTTGGAGATAAAAGTTATTCCAAGTTTGATTTACGCTTCTAAATTACTAGTAAAAAGTAAACAACTAATCGAAACAAATTCAAATGATACAACACCTACTCCGACAAATACACCAATACCATCTATTCAACAACCAACACCAGATACCTATAGATCCATGTCGGATTTATCAGCTGACGAACTTCAAGCTTTGGAATATATTTATCTATTGATTTGTCGACTTGTTCATAATGAAGACCAGTTTATACATCAATTTTGCGATGCAGTTGTCTTATTAAATGCAACGAATTTAATTCAACAATTTCTTTTACTTTGTAAGTTATCAATGCATAAATTTGGGTTCGTGGAAGTTTGATTGATGTTTGATTTTAACATTTCAGCTAAAAGAAAATTAAAAGTTGTGACCGATATTATAGCAATTCTGGCACAAATATTAAAAAAATTGTCAGAAAATGCAGAGTTGGTTGAAAAAATATTATTTATGAATTCTACCAATGCAAGCTTCGATTCAAATGGTCCTATTGACATTGTACATTTACTGCGACATTCAAATCCTTTGTTAAGAGCTCGAGTATGTTATCTTTTACGATTGTTAGCGCGGTTTAGTTGCAGAAGTTTGCAAACAGCATGGAATATTCGGATACAAGAAACTTTGGAAGCCCTGGTGTATGATTCCATTGAAAATGTCCGAAATGTAAGTACTTTCAAGTGATTGTTTTTGTGATTCTTGCAACGCCACAATTCTTAAATTAAATCCTGCTTCATATGTTTCACTTTAAACATATATAATTCTTGTTTTTAGGCAGCCGAAGCTACTGTTTCCGAGTTAAGACAATTTCCATTTTATGACCAAGAAAAAATACAGTAATATAATTATTTGGTGCTAATATTATTTTAATTTAAATTCGACTGATTAAATATATTTTTTATGAATTACCAATGTTTTTTTATGTGTAACTAACTGTTTCTGTTATACTGTGAAAATAATGACTCAGTTTTTCTCAAAACTGAAAAACAGTGAAAAACGATTTTCTTGGACAAAGTCTAAAAGGAAGGAACTCGAGATTTTTACAGAAATACAGGTTTCAATCATGCCTAAATCGAATCTGACTATTTTCGGAATAATGTGTGTATGAGTCTGTGTGAACGCTCTAGAGCCAAAACCGTTGAAGGCAAAACTATGAAACTTTAAACTTAAGATGTGCACTTTTTATTTTTGAAAACAATATCTTAACCGGAAGTAACCGAAGTTTAGTCGTGGACGTTTTCAATATCTTGGAAATGACATGCGTTAGAGAAAAAGTGTTTCTTATAAAAGTTGCAACATTTATTTGAAAAGTATTTTCGAAAAATGTATCAATTACTGAAGAATCGCATTTGAAAATGGTTGTTACAATACGTATTGATTTCGTTTCACAGCAATCGTAGGGTGAATTTAAAACAAAATAAAACATTATTATAAATACAGATAGTGAAAGAACAAGAAAGACGAGTGAAGGACACTTCAGCTTTTTAAAATATATGATACTGGTTAATCTTTGTGAGACAAGTGTATTAAACTATGTTTATGTTTGCTTTTAAGAGTGAATAAATAAACAAGCATAGGTGCCTGCACCTTCAGCTCGTCTCATAAGAGTTGTAAATGCGAACAGCGAACTACTACGCTCCTTATAAGGTAACGACCCCCCGCCTCCCTCACTGGCAGCGTATGCGTTTTTTTAAAAAATTTATTATGGCTTTTGGGTTCACATTTAAACAAATTATAGATATAAAAAGTCTTACAATTTTTTGTAAATTTATATGGTATACTGCAACAAATTTGTATTACATATTTAAAATTGTATCATTATTATTATTTATACAGTTTTATAGATTTCAGGCACACAGACATAAAATATCTTTGAATTTTTCGGTTTCAAATTTTTGTTTAAGGACAGTATTAAGGAAGTTTTCAAATTTTGGGGCCGTATTACTTCTGAAGCATAGGGCGATTGGGTCTAAGCTGCGAGTGGATTCAAATAAATACCAATGAATATGTACAGCAAATTTTGTTAAAATCGCTTCGGTACCTTCAGAGGAGTAGACGGTATGAATTTGGTTTAACGATTCAACATCCAAGTATATACTTGGATTAGACATGAATTTCTTGTTAAGGAAATTTTATGATCCAAGAATGTAACATACACCCGACCAAATGTTTCTGTATTTTGTAAGGTGAAATAATAATTAAAATCGTGCGGCTAAAGTTAATAAGGATTTAGCACGGTAGACGATTCTCGTAATCAAAAATTTAGAAATATAGTTCTTGTAGCTAACGCCATCACCTAGCGTGTGTTCTAACAGGTGTACTAAAGTTCAGTGTCAGGGGTATACGTGAAAGTGAAGTTTGTGTTATATTATTTTCGATATTTAAAGGTAAGAAATCTATCAATAAACTTTAAAATGCCTTGTTATAGTTTATACAGAGCATACTTTTCGCATAAATACAATAAGTACATATTTTTGAATTAGTATGTTCCGATGCTGATATTTGTTATTATTATTTTTTATGACACGTGTGTTACGAAGCCGGTTTCCGCTAGTTATTTTTGTCAGATCTGATTTCTGCCTAACTTGCACATTACAAGTGGTTTTAGTACATTTTACTTGCCTTTGTTACTAAAATGTCATCTTATTTTGCTAACTTTGAGAGGTCGACGGCACATCAACCTGTTGCTGTTCAAAACAATTTTTTTTAACTTCTTGAGATGATTAACAGGGGCGGGCTTGGCTCCAATTAAACTAGGGGCTAAATAGTAACATAATACATATACCCAATGTCAAAACATACATATTCTATTTTATAACATTGCAAACAATACAACACAAATTTGTATCTTATAAGAAATACATAAAAATAGTATTGTGAACGTCCGTGGATCCATTTTGACTATTGCTCAATGACGTGCGTCTGTCTGTTTTGTGCGAGTGACAACTCTACAGCCAATGCAGTTGAACATACAAATATGATGTTTTGAATTTAGGATTTGCCTATACCGATAAATAGAACTAACATTTTTTGAAAAGGATATTTCAACCGGAAGTCCTTGCTTACTCGTGTAATTTTTTGCATATTACGGAAATGTCTAGAAACATTTGTATGAAGTTTTTCGAAAAATGTACAATTTACTGAAAAATACCTTTGAAAATAGCCATATTAATTTGATGTACTTTACATATATACAATGTATTTTAAATACTCCAGAAAAAATAAAGAAATTCTGTTTTAATATCCTGGCTTATATCTGTACTTGAATTTAAAAATAATTAATCTATAAGGCGTAAAAAAAAAATGGGTTGTGGCCAACGCGGGACTTTCTTTTACGTAGTTTTCATCAATATTTATTGATTATAAAAATATAATATTAGGAAATAATAATCCAACAGAAACAATATGAAAACCAAGCTAACCTTATATAAATGAATGGGTTGAAAATTATACCAATACCAATTTCTAATGGTTTTGAAGTACTAACTATCAAAACTAACCAATTCTCTACTGAAATATTCTGATATGTCATTTATCTAATTCAGACCATTTTGTTTTCTTGTCGAAATATTGACAGGCGCAGATGATCCGATTAATTAAGCTACATTCGAATCCATGACAACGTAAACAAGATTCTTAAAAATTTCGGTAGCGGTTTTCTCGTAACTGGTACATTTATTGAAGAAACTTTTCAAACAAAAATTGTGCGAAATATTAATTTCATTCATTAAGAACATAACTTTTCTTGCCGTAATTGCAGCCGTTCTAGTGATATTGGAGATAGAACAAAAAATGCATAGAGTAAACATGCACTGTCGGTTTGAATATTCTTTTCAAAAATAGGAGGTGCACAACTAGACCATATACAAGTCTTAAGTTTGAAGTCTCATAATTTTACGTTGGACAGTTTCGGCTCTAGAGCATTCACATACACACACACGCACACACACACACACAGACGCCACTCCGAAAATAGTCACATTCGATTAAGGGAAGCTCAAAACGTGTATATCCGTTGAAATCTCGAGTTCGATTTTTTTGGTGATCCCTATACTTACTTATTACTCTGTAAAAGAAAGTAAAAACATGAAAATAATGAAATTTGTTATATATAGAAGTTTAAAAAATCAATAATTTAAAAGAAATATTTAAATAAATGATGGAACGCAGAATCAGTTAGAAGTTATAAAAATGAATAGTATTTGTATTTCTCTAAAAAGAAATATTCGGAGATCTTATAATCGCATGAATATCTTTTCAAGTGCACATTCTTAATTGTATAAACGACGGTTTTACTGTGATATTCTAAGCAAATCTAACATACAAGGAGAATTTGTGAAATTTTAATAGAGTTTAAATATTCTAGTTGAATTGAACATACAATGAATTAATCTACTATATCGGAGATCATTTTTGTTTTATGCAGTGAATATAACTTCAATTTTCAAAAAAAAAATCTATATGCAGTTCCTTACATTAAAATAATCGGTTGTGGCCAACACAGAACTTTCTTTTACGTTTTATTTCTTATTGTCTTGTGATTTCTTTTTACCCATCCTAAAATAAATCGTTGAATAAAAGCCAATTCATAAACATATAATTTTCGAGATTCAATGAAATTTCTCGAGCATTGAAATGCAGAATGTGTTTTCGTTCCATTATTCAAATTTGGCATCACGAAATTTAAAAAATATTCATATACGAGTAGTATGTCTTCTTTATAGTGTTATATGAAAAATGGGCCTAGTTTTATATTACTTACATCATGTAAGTAATATAAATACTTATGGATTTATATTGCTAAATTACATGTAAGTTATATGTAATTTAGCAATATAAATCCATAATTCACAATGTAGCAATCAATCGGTAATAGCTAACTTCGATTAATAAAAAAATAAAATAGCAATTTTTTAGAGAATGGTACAACAGTTTAGGAGAAAACTTTTGAAATAAAAGTTGTTTAAAATTAGAATATGTTGAGTTTTGATTTCCTTTTCAAAATAGGACCTTTTCTATTCTGAGGTTCGCAAATCTTAGATTCAAAACATTATATTTTTACGTTGAACGGTATAGGCTGTAGAGCGTTCATACACACAGATATCATTGAGAAAATAGTCAACATGAACTTAGGGACCCTCAAAATGGATATTTCCATTAAAATTAACGAGGGCGATTTATATTGGTGATTCCTATACTTACTTGTTGCTTCGTAAAAGAAAGTAAAAATGGTATAATAAAACTTCTTATTAAAAAAAAAAAAAAAAAAAAATTAATAATAACAACATTATTAGTACGAAACATAATATCAATATAAACAGTACAGTAAAACATAAAAAATAAGTGATCTAATGTAAAATATAAATGAATCAACAATAATAATAACTAAATAATATTTTCTTTAATATATACATTGAAGAACTAAAGACCTTTCATTATTATATAGAAAAACATTCACTGATCAAACAGAATTGAAGCGGTCGTTTGGCGCAGTAAATTATGCGATTTTAATGTTATCGAATATAAATGTGGTGGTGTGGATGTTCTCTGGTTTGAGTTTGAGAAAGGCTAGTCCTATTTGCAATGAGTATCAGGTTTTAATCAAAATGGATATTTGAAAGTTGCCAAAAACTCGGCACCGAAATGCGTGTCAGTATGACAGTATTTTTACGGGTACAGCATTCTGTATCTTATCACTCATGTTCGATGAGGTTCAGTTTCGTGTAACATTGTTTTATGTTGGTTTGCGAACGTTCAATGACCCCGGGTATATACCAAGTGTTATTCTTCATTTTTCTTATTCTTTTAATTCTTGTTCTATATTTAATTGCTTCGACAACACCATAAATTCAACTTTTATTTATATTCTACAATATAAGTGTACCGCGGTGTTCATTATATCTCAACTGAATCTGCAGTGCCCTACACTGCTCTTTCTTGAATATGTTCTTTTTTTAATCTTTTTTTTTTGTTTTATTACCGAATGAGAGTGTGCGAATATTCCAATAAAACTCTCATAGGATTGTTAGTCTTTTGTTTTAAATATTGACATTCGTTGATACTGCGATTATCATGAAACAATTTAGTAAATATGAAATAACTATTGACACATGTATATTTAAAAATTTCATTAGCAATGTTTCAGTAAATGGTACGTTTTTTGAGAAAAATTTTGAAACAAGAGATTTTAATATCTTTAACTTTGATATTTTTAACCTTCTCTCTGAAACCTGCTGTGCTCTAGAAAGTAAAAAAGTAGCAGAAGTAAACTTTAACCACCTGTTTAAATTTTGTTTTCTACTTGAAAATTGCTTTTGAAAATAGTATGTTTACTTATACAAGTACTGTTCTATTGTACGACTATTAAATTGTTTCATAATAATCGAAGTATTATAACAAAATAATATAAATGCATATTCTTATAAGAAAGTCCAGTGCAGGGCACTGCATTTTTACTTTCTTACGAATGTACATATATGTTTTGACAAATTTCGAACTGATGTCTGTGATCGGTTTACAGCAAAAACTGTTGATGAAAAAATTTTAAAACTCTAAACTTAGAACTGTATAGGGTCCGAAAGAAAACCTTACCTACTCTTGCTACTTTTTCAATATCTAGATAATAACATGAGTATAGTATTATACAAATTGAAGATTCATTTTTTTAACATTGTTAAAATTATATTATATATAGATACTGCATAAGAAAGTCAAGTGTAGGTCACTCCAGATTATTTACTATTTTGGACGATGTCTAATTGGAAGTATTGTTATCTTGAAAATTTTCTAACTCTAGATTTTAACGGATATACACATTTTCACCATTCCTGAATCGAATCTGACTATTTTCGGAATTACGTCTGTGTGTGTTTGTGTGTGAACGCTCTAGAGCCAAATTGGTTGAGAGAAAATTTATGAGTCTTTTAACTTGTATGTAACTCGGGTGTGCACCTTCTATTTTTGAAAACAATATCTTATCCAGAAGTAACAGTTTACCCCTGCTACTGTTTTAATACCTCCGAAAAGACATGAGTAAGATAAGAAGTGTTGGTTATAACAGTTGAAGAAATTAAAATATCTAGCAACTTTAGTTTAAAAAGTTTTTTCGAAAAGTTTACAATTTATTGCAAAATCGCCTTTGAAAATGGAAACATATTGATTTTATTTCTATTTTTATTTAAAACAATATATGGGTATCCATGGTCGTCTTAAGCCACTTTGAGTCCATAGGGCAACATATGAAGCGACTTTAGCAAAAATACGATATATCCATGAAACTATTATTTCTCACAAATTGGGTATACAAATGATAATATGTATTTAATTATAAATATTTAGTAGATTACATACTGGATTTTATATCTACAAGTTAGTAACTAACAGTGTTTACATAGTTGGGCGAATCTTAAAATTATTTGCCACCGACAGTTGACAGGTATTTATTTGTTTATTTTATATAAATAAGTTTGCATACACAATTTCTGTACATTATATTGAGGGAACTAAGTAGCTTTTATAAATAATAATAATTTATAAACCGTAACAAAAATGCGTGGGAGTGATAATCGTGATCATTTTCTTAAGCATCCTTAATAAAAGATTCTATCAATTTCTTAGCTCGCGTTTAAGCGACCTCCTTTCGAAGTCCCCTTTAGTGCCGCACGATGATGTGAACCGCGGAGGCTACATTTCAAACTATTCGCGATGTCTTAGAAATTATAGCTAGTAAAAAAAAAGGTAAAAAAGAAAAATGCACCGATATTTATTAGAGAGACAGTGAAAGCATACAACACAGCACAGGACGGGGACGGGGAATACCTCTGCGCTAGTGTGTGCAACCTGCGATGCACTATGCGACCTTGCCGGTCATTGACCCCAATGCTGTGCGTATCATCGTATATTATTATAGGGATCGGCTCTTCTAACCAACACGTGCGTATAATACACACGTGTGGTCGATCACAAATCTATTTATTGAGTGTGTGTGTGTGTGTACATATCTAATTCATTTCCACATAAACATAATACATATATGTATGTTCATATAAACTGCCGTTCATATGTATTTGCTGATATTTTTAAACGATATTGAATCAATAGACATACATTGGATTTTCTGAAGGATATATGGGATCTTTATTTTCGAATATCAACAATATTGATTAAGTTATGTCAATTAGAAAATTATTTTTAGCTCGCCGTACGAAGTATCGAAGAAACTAAAGCATTCGGTTGTGTGTCTGTAGCATTCTCGGATCAAAATAATTCCTTAATAAAAAGTGTTTGTCTCGTCGCCCTGAATCTAAAATATATATATATATATATATATATATATATATATATATATATATATATATATATATATATATATATATATATATAACTTATATACTAAGATGTTAGTCGTCGCTCGTAAGACCAAATTTGTGACCTCTACTCCTCTGAAGGTACCGGAGCGATTCACACCAAATTTGGTACACATATTATTTGGCATCCCATTTGAATCCGCTCGCAGTTTAAATCCAATCGCCCGTATACTTCCCGAGTTATAGGGCCCCAAAATTTGGATCCCCCCGTAATTCTAAGATATTTTATGTATTTAAGATTTTTTATATTGTTAACCCCAAAGCCCAATAAAAAACATTAAATATTATAATTTTGAATTTTAAAATATGCAGTAAATTTTGTTTTATCAATATAATCTACAAAAAATCGTAAGACTTTTAAATCTATAGCATTTCTTCAAATTGTTAACGAAAAGGTCATAATAATTAAATACTACTGCTCGCAACGCATATCTTACCTAAAGGCGAGCTCTACGCATTGGTGCGTTTACGGCGTACCAAATCTTGTCTTTGAAAAATTCATTCTGTATAAAAATGATTTTTTTTTCTTCTGTTTTTATGTTTTTCCTTTCTTAAGCGAAGTCTAAAACGAAGTATTCGCAATCGAGAATATCGTCGGTGGCGTTGATGGCTATATTTGACGCGAGTGATTATTATGTTATTATTACACATTACATTATGGACGTTTATATTATAACACATCCCGATATACAACATTAAGAAACCTCTTAAATCGTGGTGAAAAGGACGTATTTAAAATAAATTACCTTGATTGTCAACACACAAACATGGCTTCTATTCAGGGCGGACTGTGCTTGATTTTTTTTCCGTCAGATAGCGAGCACTTAACCCTGCAGAGCTCGCGTCAAATGTTTGATTTGAGAACTCGCGCGTGAGAGTATTTCTCACACTATATATTTCCCTTAAAAAAATGTTAGTAAAATATTTTTAACTGAAACCAATTTTTATATATTTTAAATACAAAATGTTATACAAATATTGTCATATATCACAACTCCATAATATAGGTACAGTATCCATTTAATCTGGTTTCAACAACCAGATAACCTGTGTACTGTACCCACAAGATAAATTACTACACTAGATGATCTGTGTGTCGCACACATTCAATCTAGTTACCACAACAAGATATCTGTGTGCCGCATCCTTTCAACCTCAACTAGAAAATCTAGTTGCAGCAACCAGATTTCTGAGAGATTTGTGAGTATTTTTCTCATGGTGCGAGTTGTGCAGGGTTAATCTTGATGCATGCAAATTTTCGAATGCGAGATTTCAACGGAAATGTTTTGAGTTTTTCTGAATCTTATAGTCAGTCTGCTCCTGACCCAGAAGAAAATCACCTATACATAATAACAACATTAAAAGCGGGGCTTAATGTATATACATTTCTTATACTTTAGTGCTTGAAAAGTTTTCTAATAAAATGTCTACTAGAAAATTGCTCTTGAAATTAATAAATTTATGTTGTAACCATGGATACATATTTACCAAATGGGTGCGTATAAAGGAATGTAATCATTTAAAACAATATTATGAGAGTTTTACCGGAATATCCGAATTCACTTTCATAACAAAATGAATATATATCAGATAATATCAATACAAAGTTTTTGACATTTTAATAACTTTAACTTTTATAAAATTCACTATCAGAAAATAACCGAACTTTTTTTTTTAACTTTATTATTAATTTTACAGATTATTGGTCCTTGTCCCCTTCAAAGTACTCCCCTCCCCACACACTTTTCCCAGCGGTGATTCTATTTCGTGAAGCAGTCCTGGATAGCTTCATTTGCAATTACCTTTAAGGTCTGTGACGAATTTGCTTTGATGTCAATCAATAGTCTGAAAACGGCGTCCTTTCTGAACTGATTTTAATTTCGGATATAAGAAAAATCGCAAGGAGCTGGGACTCCTCAGTAAGGAGGCTGAGGGAGAAAAGTAATCAAATTTTTGGCACAAAACTGACAAAGCTGAGTGTGCGGGCGCAAGAACCATGAGTTGTCTCGCCACAACTCTGGTCTCTTTTTGCGGATTTTTCAAGTAACCGTTGTAAAACGCCTTGATAGTTCACTCGAATTCAAAATGCCCAATTCCATTAAAGTCAAAAAGAAAAAGAAACAGTGAGCATCATTTTGACATTGGATCGAGACGTGTTTTCTTAGAGCGTGGAGATCCTTTGCAAATCCATTGTGATGATTGAACTTTTGTCTCATTGTAGTAAACCCAGCTTTCGTCTCCCGTTATGATCCTTTGAATGAATGTTTCATCGTTATTGGATTGTTCAAGGAGTTGCCGACAAACGCCCACACGATTTTCTTTCTGTTGTTCGGTCATCAAACGAGGAACAAATTTTATGCGATGCATGTTCAATGTTTCAGTCAAAATTTCATGGCATGACCCAGTTGAGATGCTAACCTCTGCTGCAAATTCTCTGACAGTCAATCGGCGATTACCACGCACCAGTTGAAGTCGAAGGCCTTCCTGGTCGAGGATCATCTTCAATTGACTGACGACCACTTTTAAATCTTGAAAACCATTCGTAACATTGCGTACGACCCAGGGCATCATCTCCGTAAGCTTGTTTTATAAGTTGAAACGTTTCTGTTTCACGCATAATTTTACGTTGCATCGCTGTTCCAGAAAATCGCACATTTCAAAAATCGTCAATCACACTTAAACGTTGCACTCAAATAGCAATATCACGAAAACTAAACGAGATATCAACAATCCAAGAACATGTGGTTACAGAGGAGGTTATGCGCAACACAATGCTGCCAATAATCTGTAAAAGTAATAATAAAGTTTAAAATAATAAAGTTCGGTTATTTTCTGAACAGACCTCGATTCCAAACCAACTGTCAAAATATACTAATAGTCCACAGTAATATCCTGAAATTGTATCATTTAGCTTATTATTTTATTATATTATCCAATATTGTTTCTTCAATATGAAACATAGATGTTGATTCTTTATAATTCACTTTATAAATATATTCAAATATAATTTTGAAAACGTACTGTTTTTCAAAATATATTTCAATATTTATCTGCAATATCCATTACAAATACGTTCTCAGTCGATCTATTTGTGTGACATAAAATGACATATACAATATTTCAATTTAGTTTCTGCCAAAATATTTTCTGGCATAGATCATACAATTTCATAAAAAAATATCTCATAAATGCATAACTATGGCAAAATAAATAACATATTTAAAATTTTCCGTAGCAGTTTTCTCGTAACTGGTACATTGTTTGAACAATCTTTTTAACAAAAGCTGTGCAAAATATTAATATCTTTCATTATTAACATAACTATTTTTGCCATAAGTGCAACCGTTTTCTACTGATATTGGAGAAAGAACAAAAAATGCATAGAGTAAACATGCACCGAATATTCTTTTCAAAAATAGAAGGTGCACATCTAGACCATATACCAGTCTTAAGTTTGAAGTTTCACAATTTTACGTTCGGCAGTTTTGGCTCTAGAGCGTTCACACACACACACACACACCCAGACATCACTCCGAAAATAGGCACATTCCATTTAGGGAAAGACAAAAAGTATATATCCGTTGAAATCTCGAGTTCAATTTTTTTGGTTTGGTTTGGATTTACCTTCAATATTTTTGACTCTAGAGCGTTTACACACCGACGTTATTCCGAAAATAGACAGGTTCGATTCAGAGTTGGTTAAGATATTTTGAAAATGTTCATGATTACAATACTTCCTCATATACACATTGTTATAAGAAAGTAAAAATCAGTGGCTATACAAATATGTTTCACCGTGTAGCGAGCTAAAGGCATTATTTGAATTATAATATTCGAAATATGCATAATATCCTACAGTTTACTAGCAAAAAATTCGTGATATATTACAGGTAATTATATATATTCTATGAGATTACATTTAATTCGTTTTATAGCAAACATTTGCTTACATATAAAGAATAATACTTTTCTAAAATTGTTGCTAAAAATAGAGAAATATCAAAAATTACTTACCGCATTAAAGGTTATGTAAACGACATCATTAAGATCACATATACCAGGGCCGTATTTATATAATTAGAGGCTTGAGGCGCAAATCATGTTCTGGATCCTCCCATCATTAAAGATAGAAAACATCCATCTATCAGACATCAGCAATCAGATTTTTACTTTCTGCGGGACTTGCCAATAACGGGGACCCAAGCATGCGCCTCGTGCGCTTGTTTATAAGTACGGCCCTGCACATTACCGTTAAAAAATGTGAGAGATTCATCCTCATCTTTCATCGGTACTGTATCACCTCCTTAATGATCTTCAATCTTTTAATGGAAGATCTTAAACAGAATATTACATAGAAAATAAATTTCACACAACTCATTTTTACGATTTAGTAAAATTCTTATAAAATTAATATGCCGTAGAAGAATTTCCATATACAAAATAATTTTCTTTGTAAATAACGTGGTATCCCATTTATTTTAGTGTCAATTAAAGAAGGAATCCTATCAATTCGATTGAACCTATAAGCTAATAAAATGTTTAAATACGAAATGAATGCGCCCAGATGGGTTTAAGTATACTTATAATCAGTACTAAAGTACTGTTACACTACGATTAGGTACACGTATCATTTAAGTAGTAAATTATGTTATTCTTGGAAGTTTAACAAACATTTTATTACTAGTTGGAACATCAAAATGTAAATGAAACGAAATATCGGTCAAATCATTACAGCCTCCTTACATCGATGTAATTAGGTATAAAATTCGATTTTTATTGATCCCTATACATAACAAACATAGGTACAGGCCGTTGTCTCACCGTATAATCAATTTGGTCGAATAAAATATCTAATTATTTAAATAGAAAACTTTTCTAACTGATTTTTTTAAAGAAGAAAATCTATTAATAACCACAAATGTTTGAAAAGATTATTCAACCCTATGTACACACTTGATTGACGAGCATAAATCAATTGAGAATAATTATTTTAATGGATACTTTAATTGCAATAATTAGTATATTTAATATTATTTTATGGTAGAAAAAGTCTTATGGTTCTTTGTAGTTTCTTTTTTGAAAAATAAGTATTGAATATTGTAAATAATAATTATATTTAATAATTTTGTATGGTCTTTGGGTTTACAATATGAAGAAGCTATGTACACATAACATATCTTAGAATTCTTTGTAGAACGAGGGCTCTCAATTTTGGGGTCCTGTAACTTCGGAAGTATAGAGACACACGACCGAATGCTTTAGCTCTTCTGTACTTTGCACGGCGAGCTAAAAAGGATTGGGCGGAAAACTTTCGCGGGTTTTCCAAAACGCCTGCAGAGTACAAGATGCTTTAGAGAGTGGTCATTAAACGACATGTAAGATTCGTTTTACTTTTTAGCTCGCCGAACGAAGTACAGAAGAACTAACACATACGGTCGTGAGTCTGTAACATTTTTAGATAAAAAATTCTTTAACAAAAAAGTTCTTGTCTCGTCACCCTGATACCAAAAATATATATAACTCATATACTTGCATGTTAGTCGTCGTTCGCTCGCTCGTAAAACCAAATTTGTGCTACTACTCCTCTGAAGGTACCGGAGCGATTTGACTCATATTCTTAGGTATCCATTTGAATTCTTTAACTGTTTATATCCAATCGCCCTTATACTTTCGAGCTTAATAGGGCTCCAAAATTTGGAGCGCTTCTTCATACTGCTCTTAAAAATATGTTAAAAGAATCTAAATATTTACAAATGAAATTAAGATATTTGATGTTTAAGTTTTTTCATATTATGAACCCCATAAAAAATATTAAAACTAATAATTAAGAATATTGAAAATATCTACGAAAATTGTGAACGCAAAAGCCACAATAATTTAATAAATATAATATAAAATTAAAATATTGTAGCGCATATGCCTCCGCTTTGGAGCTCATTATCTTGTATTTTTGTGTGCTTGTGTTCACAATTTGAAAAAAATGTTTTAAATATAAAATGGTAATTTTTGCTACAATTTTATGATATACAAAAAAAAAGGAATATAATTAGTAAATTTAGTGCATATTTCAAATTTCAAAACTATAATTGTTAGTCCTTTTTTATGGCCTTTGGGTTACCAATATGAAGAAATGTTGTGGATATAAAATATTTTAGAATTTCTCGTAGAATTTATGAATGTTTTAATATTTTATCTAAGGTCGTATTAAGAAGGGATCCAAATTTTGGAATCCTATAACTCCGGAATTATACGGGCGTTTGAATTTAAACTGTGAACAGTTTCAAATGGGATACCATAGAATATGTGTAGCAAATTTTGGTTCAAATCGCTTCGGTACCTTCATAGGAGTAGAGGGCATAAATTTGGTTTTAAGAGCGAGAGAGTAACGAGCAACATTGAAGCATATGAGTTATACATATTTTTGGATTCAGGGCGACGAAACATGAAAAAGTTTTGATCTGATAATGCTACAGACACACTACCGAATGCTTTAGCTCTTCTGTACTACGAACGGCGAGCTAAATACATGCAATACCAACTTAAAAGATCGATGTGAGTAATAAAAAAAAAAAAATTACCCAAGTTTCTATCGTGAAAAGTCATTCAATAAATTGAAACATACCATTAACAACATATTTTTCGCAAATATACTTAGAATCGGTATCAGATGGCATTTCGTATGTAAGTTGTTTACACGGCAAATGCCGGGAAATGTATTAACCCATATGTCCAACCAAACAACCACTGTCGAGTTACCGGCCACTCGAATTATTGATAGCACCAACCGGGTTAGTTGTGGTTGACCCAAAAAATACGCCTTATGTAAATACCGCTACAATTAATTTAAGTATTTAAGTCCTGATGAAAGAATAATAAATTTCCGAACCTTCGACAAAAAAAAAACTAGAGCAGGCTGCCCTCGACTTTCTTGGCCTTTAAGATCTGCATTTATAATAATTCACTCTACGATTGCCATGTAATAAAATCAATATGCATTATAGTTGGGCAACGTAAATAAAACATTATAATTTTCAAATGCGATTTTTCAGTAAATGGTAGTTTTTCGAAAAAAATTCTAGCCAAAAGTTACTAGAAATTATAATATTTTAATTTTTTTAATAATCACTTTTTCTTTAACTCACGTTTGATTGAAAGAGTAGCAGGGTAAACTGTTACTTCCGGGTAATATATTGTTTGCAAAAATTGGAGATGTACACCCGGGGTATATAAAGTTCTTAAAACAAAAGTTTCATTATTTTACCGTCAACAGTTTTCGCTCTAGAGCATTCACACACAGACAGACAGACGTAATTCCGAAAATAGTCAGAAAGGATTCAGGGATTGTCAAAACGTGTATTTCTATTAAAATCACGAGTTCGAAATACTATCCATCCTTCTTATTATTATAGTTTATATTGTTTTATTACACATATAAAGGATAAATAGGACATACACCAACAATCACACCATACAACACGCTGAATAGGGCACACTCCTAAAGCCATACGATAAAACTATCTAATGAAAATTTCAATAAATTCAAGATATTCTGAGTGTTTTTAAATGCAGCTGACAAACATTCCGACATACGGCATAAATGAATTTTGTTTCAGAATAAAATATATTGGATAAGTTACGTTGGTTATGAGAAAAGCATCTGTTTTAAATACCGGAATCAGACCAAATTAAGAATTTTCAACTCAAATATTGTCTTAAAACTAGAACGCCCGCCGGCACATTTTTGTGTCACTCAAAAAGTTTCTGGCTTACCGCACTTTTATTTTTAATCAGATTCAAATGCAATTTGGTGATTTTTCATAATCTAACGTAGTAATAATTTTCCTACTAGTTCTATTCTCCTATCTTTTTTCAATAACCCTTAAGGGGGCATTCACCTTTTGAGCCCAAAAAAAAAGCTGTTTTTTAACATTTATTTTCTCAGGGTACGTTTGAGATGTTTGCATGCGGTTTTTTGTATCGTATTTATTCAACTTTTCTCTTTCATAAGGTATTTTTTAAAGTCGGGTACGTTCAGCCCCGGCGAAGATGTCCAGGTCCAAAGTGGGCAGCTCAATTTAGGCGCGCGGTAGCATAACTCTGGTCCCAGTTGTTTGAAAAAAAATAGGAAATAAAGGTTTTAAAGAATATTAAATTGTCTAGGAATTGATCTTCAGGTGGTCCATTTGGACAATAATTAACAAAATGGCGACCAACGTACGAAAAAAGTTATTTTTTGCCACTTTTTTTCTCCTTTGGCGGGCCTTAAAAAATATTAACAACTGTTGGACAAACTTCGTCGAGGATCAACTCCTAGAGAATTTTATTACCTTTAAGATGCACTTGTCGAGAATTAAATCGGTTAATTTGTTGTCGAGATATTCTACCGCGCGACTTAAAAGATATAGTTTCGAGAAAAACGCGTTTAAAGTTTCAACTTCAGACTGACGCGCGCGAAAACGCCGTGTTTGAGCAAAATCATTGTTTTGTTTAAATCGCAATTTCACATATTTCCAACTCGAATTTCAAAAAACGGCTTCAGAGACCTATAGTCAACACTTCAAAGTGTCCTATTCTGCAAAAAAAAAATATCGATTTTCTTAATCCGCAAAAGGTGAATGCCCCTCTTAAATATCATAACATCGAAAGCCTAAAGGCATATTTTTGTATCAGCGTATAATCATGCACTAGAATTCTTTTTGAAATGAAACAAATATAGTTTAAATTCAATTATATGATTATTGTTGTATATGTCATGTTATTTTATTACATAAAACTGAGCAACATAATTTTTGATGCAAACAATAAAACAACATACAAATTTTGTATCATAATTATATATCTCTGTTTTTGCGTTAAATTAGATTTTAATTAATTTTCACATCAAATTATATAATAATAAAGTGAATAATAATGGCAACAAATTACAAACTATAATTACTTCAAAATATAGTATTATCAGTTTGACTGTTTAGACATATTTTAACAAAATTTTGTTAAAATGTATATTAATATGTTTAACGAAAATATATTATTTCAACACAAATTATTTATTTCTACTTCATTTGCTGTAATTTCCTGTTAGAAATGATAAAGAATTAGCGGTAGCATATATTTGTGCCAGTGGGCTGTCTAGGGGTATGTATTTAACGGGCGTTTTAGTGTTAAAGGGAAATAATCTACACGGTGTCGTATGCAGAAAAATGTATATTTGAATATTAATACAATTTATCATATCTAAAAGATATATTCAAATAAACAAGCTTAGGTAAAACGCACCTATACGTTCAGGTCGCCTTATAAGTATTCATCGGACATTCTAAATGAAAATAATTGTTTTTCATTATTATGGCGTTTTGATTAACAATTCAAAATAATATTATAGATATAAAAAGTCTTACAATTATTTTGATATAATAAAACAAAAATAATATTTACCAATATGCAAAAATCTTGTAGATGTAAAATATCTTAGTATTTTATGTAGAATATTTGAGTATTTCAATTATTTTAATAAGGGCAGAATTAAGAGGGGTTTCAAAATTTGGGGCCCTATAACTCGGGAAGTATACGAGCGTTTGGATTTACACTGCGAGCCGATTTAAATTGGAATGCCAAATAACATTTGTAGTAAATTTGGCATATCACTCCGGTGCCTTCAGAGGAGCACAAATTTGGAATTACGAGCGACCGAGCGAGCCACGACTAACATTCAAGTACATGAGTTATATAAATTTTTGGATTTAGAGTGACGAGACAAATACTTTTGGTTAAGGACATTGTTTGATCCGATAATGCTATAGACACACAACCGATTGCTTTAGCTCTTTTGTACTTCGTACGGCGAGCAAATAAGGATATTTAAGATTTACTAAATATTGCTTTATTGAAGACACTCATATTAAATAAAAAAACTTGGATTAAGGTGTTTTTTCTGAGGAAGCATCTTTCATCTCTTCATCGTTGGAGAGCAATAATAATAATAATAATGATGACATTCTTTGTATATACAATTGTAGGTTGTCGGTATCTAGGTACGGGCTGGTACGTGGAGCCCTGAGTCCGGTACTGTTTTCCCGCCGCTCGGGCTCACATGAACCACTGACCTACTCACGCACACACTCATGTTTACTACTACTCATCGTATTCCACACATAAATACAAACTAATTTGACGTTTTATATTATATTTTATATATATATATATATATATATATATATATATATATATATATATATATATAATATCTCTCTCTCTCTCTCTCGCACCTTGTATGACTGGATGTACATATATAGGTACATATGTATGTATGGGTACCATTTGTTTCTTTATATTTTTTAGTAGACCCTCCCACTTCTATTTTTGGTTCGGAGGTTGTTGCCCTCACAGAGTTTGTGTATAAGTGGTCGCGTTTCTTTACTTGTGTGTGTACTTGCATGTGTGTTTACCTGTATGTGTATGTACGTGTGTATGTTGCGTGAGTACGTAAATTCTTCACGAGTACTCTCCTACCAAAGACCGACGCAGATCGCAGACCCACCATTCTTCACGCAGTCACTGGACTATACGGATGTGGCATGTCCTCCAAACTGAAGTCATAAAGAACTTTTTGTGTATATTACAGTTTAAGTCACCACAAATCAATATCGTACCTAAGGCTGTTTGAGGTTCACCCTCCTCCACCTGCAATTTAACCAAATATAACTATACGGTAAAAATATATATTTTACATTACTTACGAAAGGTGGTGAATTTTGAAAAACCGACTCCGATGTACATTCCTGGTTACGGCCCTGTCATAAATAATGCCCATAATACATCAATCATGCTGAATGTTATTAGTTACGACCATTTCAATATGACGATCCTAATTTTACAATTTATTAGTCTGATCTTTATTTCGAATCACTTTTCATAAGTTCTTGTTGTTGGATAATTGGTGATATTTCCTGACAATTTGTAGTTGATTCTTTTGGGGATAAGTTTATACAGCTATTGTAACAATTTCAAAATAAGTACTATGAAATTGCAGATAAATTTCATTTTATAATATGTAAAGAATGACATCATTCAGGGACATAAACCTGTACCAACTTACTGTGGACACCTAATTCTGAAACCGTTAATGAAAATGAAGTAAACGAGCATAAGTTCATGCATACGCCATACAATATTTTAAATATAAGTACTATGTCCTTTTGGTTCACGATCTGAAATAATCTGTAGTAGCCTTCACTCGATTTTCATTCAGTATCTGTTTTTATTATACTTTATTTTGTTTTAAATTCACGCTAGGATACCTACGGAAATAATAAATTCTAGGGAAACTTATATAATAACCAATTTCAAAGGTAATTTGTCAGAAAAACTATGGAAACAAACGTTCATGAAATTTTAATATCTTCATCTTTTATGTATATTAATTTTTCTCTAACTTATACAGTTTCCGAGATATTGAAATAGCAGCATGATTAAACTGTTACTTCCGGTTAAGAGATTTTCAAGAGTAGGCACACAAAGGCCATAATAACAATTTTAAGTTTTAAATTTCATAATTTTGCAATCTACAGATTTGACTCTTGAGCGTTTACACACACGGACATTATCCCGAATATAATCAGATTCGATTCAGCAATGGTCAAAACGTGTATTTCCGTTAAAATCTCGAAATCAACTATGTTCATGTTTACAATACTTTTATTTAGAACTAGGGTCACCCGTGGGCACCATGTGCCCATATGGTATACAGAACATAAGTCAGTTTTGACTGATAGCAGCGAATCTTCATGTAATTTAATAATAATTACACAATACAAATTTCCACATCGCAAATATTAATAAAGAAAAAATCGAGTCCTTTTTAGCTCGCCGTACGTAGTACCGAAGAAGCTTAAGCATTCGGTCGTGTGTCTGTAGCATTCTCGGATCAAAAAATTTCATTAAGAAAGAGTGTTCATCTCGTCGCCCTGAATCCAAAAATGTATTTAACTTATATACTTGCATGTTAGTCGTCGCTCGCTCGCTCGGTATCTCGTAAGACCAAATTTTGTGCCCTCTACTCCTCTGAAGGTACCGGAGCGATTCAATCCAAATTTGGTACACATATTACTTGGCATCCCATTTGAATCCGCTCGCAGTTTAAATCCAATCGTCCGTATACTTCCCGAGTTATAGGGCCCCAAAATTTTAACCCCCCTTAATACTGCCCTTATAAAAATAATTGAAACACTCAAAAAATTTCTTTAAAATTCTAAGATATTTTATATCTACAAGATTTTTTCATTTTGTTAATCCAAAGCCCGAAAAAAATTATTAAATATTATAATTTTCAATTTTGAAATTTGCATTAAATTTTTTTTTAATCTATATAGTCTAAAAAAAATGTAAGACTTTTTATATCTATAACATTTTTTCAAATTGTTAACCAAGTGGCCATAATAATTAAAAACACTGCTCGCAACGTATATTTTACCTAAAGGCGAGCTCTGCGCGTTAGTGCGTTCTACGCGTACCAAATCTTGTTTTGACCGCTATTTTGTTTTTGATCACATTCTACAATTTATAAACAAATTTAACTTAACTAGCGGAAAACTTGGTGCGGTATATGCATGATATTTTTCCACTCCTTTCCTTACATTTATCGATAGTTGTGAATTATTATTAATTACTGGTTTATGTGATAAATTCTTACAAATTAATCGCTTTGACTTTTTAATTTGGTTAGTATTAATAATGGCTGGATATTATTAATATAAATCGATTGATTACTTGAACAATAACATAAATATACCTCCGTTTCATTTGTAAATTTATAAGTATGAGTCGTTTTACCGGAAACAGATTAGTTTTCAGAACGTTTTACAATTTTCAAATTGAATAACAATTGTTATTGTAAAAAAAAGTATTTCATTAAAATATACACTATTGTCACAAAATTATATAAACATAGATCGTTTGAATATATTTTGTTATACATTTCGTAGTAGTAGATATATAATATTGTGATATCGTCGAAAGAATTTTTAAGTCCAAGCAACAATTTCTATATACGCAACGTTTAATATTGCGAATTTTAAGTTTATGAAAGCAACGGGCGTGTGTTTGTTGTAAATGTGGTGGGGAGGTCAATAACCTCACGCAGTTTAATCGCAACTTAAACGTATAGGTAGGTACATTACTTCTTTTAAACTTTTGATAAAATCACAAAAACATATGTTCCATAATCTCAAGATGCTACACACTTCCACAGGTTTACCCTATATAATATATAAATAAACAAGGAATTGATTGGTGATGTTATCACACCAAAATCAATTATTTTATGAGTGTTTATTTAACTGTTTTTCTCTCTCGATAGTTTGTATAGATTAAAAATTATTTTTTTATATTTTGAGTTCAGTCACTTGAAAGTTCGGTGAACGAAAATGTCATATATAATTCTGCCAAATCTCATTTATATATTTTACGTAACAACCACTCTTATATATTATATATGTTATCGTGTTCAAAATTTGCATAAATATATATTTTTTACTTTCTTGGACAAAGTTTCAAGGAAGTATTGTAATCATGAAAATTTTGGAACTCGTAAATTTAACGGAAATACACGTTTTGGGCTATACTGAATTGATATTGACAATTTTCTAGATGACTTCTATGTGTGTGTGATAGCGCTCTACAGCAAAAACACATTTAAATATGAAATTTTGTTTTAAACATAACATAAGAAAGTAAAAACACTGCAAAAATAAAATCATTGTATTCATAACTTCCTTATACGTAAAGTATAAAATGAAGTGAATCGACCTCGATATTTTAATGGAAATATCCGTTTTGAGGGTCCCTGTATTCATTTTGACTATATTTGTTTGTGTGCGTGAACGCTCTAAGCTAATACTGTTAAATATGAGAATATATTATATTGTATATAAAATTTCAAGATTTTCAATATTTTAAACATTTAGTCTACATCTAGGGAAGTTTCATATTTGTGATTTGTACTTTGAGTAAAGTGTTTAGCTTCTATAAAGCGCAATTTTTATTTGGTTTTTCTCTGTCAAAAAATAATAGACTAAGGTACAAATAGTGATTGAAAAGAAAATATAAATAAACACATACTGAACGTAACCCGTCAACTAAAACAAATAATGGAAAAATATAAGGAGTTTCCCGATTTTACCTTATAAAAAGTAAATATTCTGTTTTGTAAACTTTCCAAATAAATCGTAATACAGACAAAATAATAATCCCAATGTAACAAGATATATATTTTGTATACATATATATATATATATATTGCTAATTTATTTTTATAAACATGACCTGAAATTTAAAACCTCTAAAAATGACAGTTTATTTGAAACGAAACAAAATTTAACATGAAATCTATACTTCAAGATAATTTTTGGTAGTGAAATTAATATTATATTCTTGTAGTAGGGATGATCAATAATGACGTTTAGATGCCCTTCCGTATTAAAATGGTGGGTGTCTTTGTGTCGTTCTTCAAGACTAGTTGTATGTTGAAATAATTTAATATCAAAGTCCTGTCCAGAAACAAAAATTATTTTTTTAAAATTGATGTAGTGTAGGTTTGGAGTAATGTGTTATCATTACCTTTTGGTAATTATTGCGATTTTTTGATCGTTAAAGTCTATTTTTGGAATTTATTTTGTAATATTTGGAATTATTACTTGAATCGTAGAAAAGTGGGTGTGTATGAGAAAAGGATACGGACATATACTATATAAACAGCTGAAGAGGAACTGAGTGCCTTAAATTGTGATGGAATAAATGGTCGTGTGCACGTACGTCACTGGTCGCGCGTGTTTCATTCCATGTTGTGTTTCCTGATGGTGATATGCCGAAGCCCAGTTGGTGCTTGGTGCTGGGACTCAATGTCGGTCCCGCGCCCGCGTGTGCAAGTGTGTTGGTATGGTATGTTTTCGAGTTCGTACACCTATGATAGTGAGAGTGAACGCAAGCCGCTTTTATTATATTCCTCTACGTCGTCCCGCGGCGACTCAACAAAACGAATTCACCTACTCTTATACAACTTATTCTCTCACAGCCGTTACAATCTATATTTTTTGTACCAAAACATCTTTTTATACAATCATCTCTGCTTTGCCAATATGTCAAATATTCTCTGATTTAATGCTCATTTGCCCAAATTGTTTTATATCTGTAGATTATAATTTTTTTTTCTGTCACGTAACATCGGGGTTCATTGAACTCGTACGGTCGGCCTCAACGTTTAATATTCAGAATACTGACCTATAGAGGTGTCCCGATCTCGAATCCCGACAAGAATATGATGTTTGTACACTCAACCACAATAATCTGGTTCACTACAACTGTTCATTTGTTGTACCTATACAAATATAGATTGACTAGGTTAACCCGTGGACATCATGTGCCCATATCATATATATAAGACAGTCCACTAACCGATCCATCTGTCTATGTATCTAGGTTTCTACCCGGAACGCTATGCAAATCTTACGAACTAAGATACCTAACACTTGAAATGAATGCAAAAAAAAACTGCGGCTATGATTATTATCAAACAATTTTGCAAATGTAGTAACCATGAATACATCAATAAACAAATAATTAAAGCGTTATTATGAAACAATTTTGTAAATGTAGTAACCATATGAATAAGATATATACAGGGAGGTATCGTACAATTCGAGTTTAAGAAGACTACAAAATAAATCTAGCTGGAATGTACTTTTAGTGTACAGTGTAAAGGTCCATTCACTGCGAACCAATTAGTAATTAAGAATAGAAATTACAAGTACGTTTTATTGGCGGCCCTATTATTTGAAATAACATTTTGTAAATTTCTAAAATATTTATAATTCTAAAAAAAACTATTAATTATTTGGAATTTGGTTAGTATAAAAGTTGCAAGAGTAAACTCTTACTACCAGTTTAGATTTTGTTTTTAACATCAGAAAGTTTTCTTCCGGGTAAACAAACCTCAAATTTAGAGTTTCATATTATTTTCAACTGTTTTTGCTGTAGAGCGTTTCTTGATACTTCTGTTTACAGCTCGTTCTAGAAATGAATATATATATATATATATATATATATATATATATATATATATATATATATATATAAAGATAAGGCTGACAATATTACAAATACATTGCAATATATAATTTCATTGACTGAATTATAGTAAATTTACCCTATAAATTAGGTGTTTTTGCTAAATACAGTGCAATTACTTGATTTACTTAAGTGTAATTTTACATTAAAAGTGATGTAAATTTACACTTGCAGTGTAGATTATTTTGTAACTATATTTATAAGAAATTTTCAACTTAGAGATTTAACCAATTATTGATTATGCCGCCACCAGTGGCTGATATTTTTACACTATCTTGATGTAGATCAGGCGTAATTTATCACTAGCAATTTTCTTTGCCTATGTTTATTAGTGTTCATAAAATTGTATTAAAAAAAAAACGATTTTAAAAAGAGCGGAACATATATCAGATAATCAAAAATAAGCAATGTTTGTTTTACAAAGTTAAATAAATATAGGAAAATGTAAAATTGTATCTCCACCACTGACTCAATCAACATGCCACCGTTCAGGTCATCAACTGTTCATCATCATCATCGCACAACACAACAGAACAGAACAGAACAGAACAGATAGGTACTTGAACCTTCTTTAAGTCACCGGGTCAACCATTGTGCGACTCAACTGAACGGTCTGTTTCAGTATTACTATAATCATATTTCATTTTACGTTTATGTGTAGGTTTGTACATAGTTCATGCCCATACAACCGGACCTAACACTTCCATAGCCGTATATTATATTATTTATTATACCACATCATTTCATATTATAGATCGGTGTTTTGTTCAATTCGTTTATCGATCATAATATCTGTGCGATCATTCCCATGTATTTACCTGGAACGAAACTCTTAAGGCTGTAACTATTTTTTCATTTTGTAATGACTTAATTTTTATATAATTTTTCTCTATTTTGAGGAAAAAAATTCTAAAACAGACTAATTGAATATTCTGTATGTTAACAAATATTACATATCACATTAAAAAAAGATTTAGGTTCATGAAAATTGCGTTATTACCTTTATTATATCACGAAAGTTATGGTAGGAATAAAGATAAGAACCTTAGGAACTGAAGTCGTGAATAAGGACATTATTAACGCGTTTAGGTAGTAAGGGCTTTATTAACTTTCGTCGCGAATAACGACTTTCTTCTTACGGACCAGCAATATTAGCTATTTTAGGTAAATATTGAATTTTCACCAAATTGATAGTCAGTTTTGAAAATCTTTAAAATTACATACAGCGAACGATCTTTGAGGATAATTTTCTTATATCGATCATATCAATCACAATATGTATTAGCTTGCTTAAAATTCGAAAAGTCGTATTGAAGGAGGTTTACCCATTATAACCGGACTAATATTGCGATTGTTATTATAGCCAATAACCACTGAATTTTGAAAAGTTAATATGATTAAATACAATAATGAAAGTAATTGTTATTGATTGATTTGCAAACAATACAGACTTGATTGCAATAATACTGTCAGTGTATTCATCTGTCTTACTCTTACTGCACAATTTAGCGGATGCGTACACGGTAAAATAAAATTACGAAATTTTTATTTTTAATAATCTTTTTATGACTGAATTTGCAAACTGAAAATAATTGTATCCTGAATATTTTTTATGTACTAAACATAATAGGTAATTTATTTTTAAATTATTCTTGCCATACAAAGTTTCTACAAAATGAGGATTTTGTAGAAACTTTGTAGACATTAAATATGTTATATTTTATTTGGTATTTTACATATTTTCCTAAGGACAGTATTAAGGATTGGATTGAATTTTTAAAATGTTAGGCACTACATAGGCATACATATTATATGTATTCCAAATTTGGTAATACTCGGTCCAGTGCCATCAGATGAGATGCTTCCACAAAAATGATCTTACGAGCAAGCGACCGAGTATATAAATTATATACATTTTCGGAATCAGGGCGAAAAAACAAGAACTGTTTAAATATATGTACGTAGAAGTACAAAGATAAAGCATTAAAACAATAATTTTACCCCCAAAAATAATCATTTAAAATGAAGGCAAAGTTCAATAATTTGTCTGCATTGGTAAAGTGCCACAACATGTGGTAATCAATATGGAAGGTGTTGTATATTTATATTTACAATGTAGGTAAAATATAATGGTTTGTTGAGTTGGTGTGGTGAGCTAATACACGGGCGGGAACAACGCGTACTCCAAGTACTGTTGGTTTGTTGAATATTGGACAGTAGAGTTAGCTGAGAGGTCGTCAACCTTCCTCAGCCTTGGCTGTGACTTTCTCCTCCGCTATCATCAAACTGTGTCAGATCAGGGCCTGGCCTGGCCCGGCCTGGCTTAAACGTATACATACGGTCGTACGAAATGATACGATACAAGAGTATGTTTAACGAACGTGCACAAGTTGGACGGTATTGTCCGAACGTGGAGTGGTCCAGGCTCCGGATACTTGCGAAGTTTTTGTATTGATAAATTAAGAAATATTTATTATGGGGCTTCGCTTGTCATACATATTTTATCAAAAATGTATGTGGAACAAATAGTACTAGTCGTATTATATAATTTAAGCGAAGTAAATAATATCCAAGGCAGGGCGCTGAAAACAAAATCTAAAGTGGCCTTTACGCGACTTTCCTATACTTGGTTTTCATTATATATATCGTACATATATCAGACGCCACCCTCACAAGGCGGCCCTGGATATATATAAATATATATATATATATATATATATATATATATATATATATATATATATATATATATAAATATATTATATAATAATATTAATTATATATTATATAATTAACTGTTGAAATAACTTTTTCAAAAATAAGAGGTTTTGTTTTCAAAGATATGCAATTCTTAAATTTAGAACATCATATTTGTATGATCAACGGTATTTGCTGCAGAGCGTTCACACACACACACACACACAAGTCATTGAGGAAATAGTCGAAATGTATTCAGAGATCTTCAAAACGGATATATCCATTAAAATTTCGGGGTCGATTTATTTTGTGATCGCAACACTGTTTCTATTTTTATATATATTACGTATAAGAAAGTATTTATACTAACAATTATGAAATAATTACTACATTTGCGTGTAGTTATGTTAAGTGTATAAAAACGATAAAAATAAAATATCCACTATTCTTGTGTCAATTAATATTTTGAATTTGGTAAAGGGATTGCTTAGTATCTAATATAAATAATTTTCCATACAAAAATTGTATATGTATTATACGAATTATATCGGTTAAAATACATTTAATTAGGAAACACAATGTTTCTTATTTATATACTTATCAGTGTGAAATTGTCATCTTAAATTGGATTTTAGAGACATTTTACCTTTTCAATTTTGGTCAAATAGTCGACTGATTTTGACGTCCTAATGATTAACAACTTGACCGCTGTTCAGATAGTCAACTGTCCAGTTGATACTGATGCCTAAATAGGTTATTGGGGAAAAAATATCATATAATTTCAGCTAGCCCAAAGCAAGTACAGGCATACAAGCATTTTACAGGCACGTTATAAATTTCGAGATCCATATTAGTCGAATTAATTTATTTTAGTTAACGAAAATAAAGCAAGATTTGACGTGAAATCAATCAAATAATGGGAATCGGATTTCATTTGATGATTTTTTTGTTGGGAACACGCACATTTAAATTTAATCTAAGTAGACTTATTTTGCAACAAGAATATAAAACTAATAAGTATCATAGTGCATGTACTAGGAGTGCGTATAGTTACATCATAGAAATTACTTTATTTCGTTTTATTGAAATATATTCTTTTTATAATTAAGTCAATAATAACATATTTGCCACTAGTGAATTTATTTTTAACATAGCTATGGATGTTTTATGTATTACTTTCTTTTACAGAGTAATAAGTAAGTATAGGGATCACCAAAAAAATCGAACTCGAGATTTCAACGGATATACACGTTTTGAGCTTCCCTGAATCGAATGTGACTATTTTCGGAGTGACGTCTGTGTGTGTGTGTGTGTGTGTGTATATGTGTGTGTGTATGTGAACGCTCTAGAACCGAAACTGTCGGACGTAAAATGATGAAACTTCAAACTTAAGGTCTAGTTGTGCACCTCCTTTTTTTGAAAAGAATATTCAAACCAGCAGTGCATGTTTACTCTATGCATTTTTCTATCTCCAATATCACAAAAACCGCTGCACTTACGGCAAATGAAAGATATTAATATTTCGCACAACTTTTGGTTGAAAAGTTTCTTCAATAAATGTACCAGTTACGAGAAAACCGCTACCGAAAATTTTGAGAATCTTGTTTACGTTGTCATGGATTCGAATGTAGCTTAATTAATGGGATCATCTGCGCCTGTCAATATTTCGACAAGAAAACAAAATGGTCTGAATTAGATAAATGACATTTCAGAATATTTCTGTAGAGAATTGGTTAGTTTTGATAGTTAGTACTTCAAAACCATTGGTATAATTTTCAACCCATTCATTTATATAAGGTAAGCTTGGTTTTCATTTTGTTTCTGTTGAATTATTATTTCCTAATATTATATTTTTATAATCAATAAATATTGATAAAAACTACGTAAAAGAAAGTCCCGCGTTGGCCACAACCCATTTTTTTCGTTATGTCATCTGTGTATAATATTTTGTTTTTCATTTGTAATACAAAATAATAAAGTTCACTGCAAATTATATTGCTAACTGGTTATGGGCCCAGAAACCCAGTAATCGTAGTATCTAATTAAAGCAAAAAGGTAGAACAAGGCAATTATTTTAATATTAAAAGGTTGATTTATGTATTGATCAAAATGGCTGAAAACACAAAGGTTCATGTCACAAAACTTAATAGTGAAAATTATGGCGTATGGAAATACAAAATGGAGCTTTTGCTATTAAAGGAAGATTTGTGGGACGTGATTTTTGAGGAAAAACCGAATGTAACTGAAGGAAATTATGCAGCATGGGTGAAACGTGATGGAAAGCCCAGAGCAACAATTGGACTTCTCGTGGGAGATAATCAGTTGGTACATATAAGAAAAGGCAAGAGTGCTAAAGAAACATTGAATGCGCTTCGTGCTTATCATGAAAAGTATTTCTACTGAAGAAATTATGTAGCGCTAAATTCATGGCTGGAGGAATTATGGAGGAGCACATAGGTAGCATGTTGGACATAGTGGAGAGATTAACAGCTATGGAAGAGAATTTGGCAGAACACTTAGTGGTTGCCATGTTCTTATGTAGTCTTCCAGATAGTTATTCAACGTTAGTAACTGCATTGGAGACTCTTCCTGAGCAGGATCTAACGCTACTACTGGTAAAAAGTAAACTGATTCACGAAGCAAATCGACGCAAAGAAATTGAAAGTAATACAGAACAGATGAATGATGTGACAGGTCTCAAGGTGCAACAATTGAAAATGGGTAATACCAATAACGGCAAATGGGATAAACCCAAGGGAAAATGTTTCTTCTGTAATGAAACAGGCCATTTTAAGAGAAACTGTTTCAAATTCAAGGCAAGTTTGAAGAACAAATCAAGTACTTCAAGTGAATCCACTTCTAATTCAAAATCGATGGAGCAAAAGGCTAACAAGGTGGAGCAACATCGAAGTGAGCATGAGCATTGGTATGTGGATTCGGGTGCCACATGTCACATGACAAATACCAGTAAGAACTTTAAAACTTTTAACTCGAATATTAAAGAAAACATTTATATTGTCGATGGAAGATCAGTTACAACACAAGGAATAGGCATTGTGTGGATAGATTGTATAAATGATCAGCAAACAGTGAATCGTATTCTTGTGCCTAATGTTCGTTATGTTTCAACTCTTGATAGCAGTTTACTTTCTGTTCGTGCATTGACAGAATTAGATCTAAGGGTAATATTTGATCAAGGAAAATGTACTATATCACGTAATGAAACGCTTTATGCAACTGTAAAAATAAAGAGTTCCCTATATGAGCTTAATTGCAAACAAAGAGCATTGCTTACAGAAGTTTCGTCGAAAATGGCGTGGGACAAATTCTACAAGAAGAATTTGTAATAACGAATTTAGGAAACTTAAATTACTATCTTGGAATTCATTTCGAGAGGAAAGAAAATGGTATGTTTCAGATGCATCAAAGAATTTACATCGAAAAATTACTTAAACGATTCGGACTGGAAAATGCAAAGAACTCCACAGTTCCCATGGATCCAGGATACAAAAAGAGAAATGAAGTCGAAGAAAGTTTCTTAAATAAAGATTTATATCAACAAGCGATTGGATCGCTACTCTATGTGACAGTAAATTCCCGTCCGGACATAGCAGTAAGCGTAAGTATACTAAGTAGAAAAGTCAAGAATCCAAGTCAAGCGGATTGGATAGAAGTAAAGCGAATTCTTCGCTACTTGAAGGCAACAGTTCATAAAAAGTTTACACTTGGTAAAGAGGAAGGGTGCAATGTATGAGATTTAATTGGTTATACGGATTCAGATTGGGCTGGAGATAGAAAAGACAGGAAATCAAACAGTGGTTATGTTTTTAAACTTTATGGTGGAACCATAAGTTGGTCAAGTCGGAAGCAACAATGTGTTGCACTCTCATCCACAGAGGCTGAATACGTTACGCTCGCAGCAGCTAGTCAGGAAGCCATCTGGCTACAGCGTCTACTGAAAGATTTGCACCAAAATATCTCTAAAACAATAATTATTTAAGACAACCAAAGCTGTCTCAAAATGTTGGAAAATGAAAAATGTAACAAAAGATCAAAACATATAGACACAAAATTTCATTTTACAAAAGATTTGAAGCAATCAGGATTAATTGAATATGTCTACTGTGCAACCAGTTAAATGATCGCAGACATTTTAACCAAACCACTCGAAGCGGTTAAAATTCGGAGGTTTACAGAACGTATTGGACTAATTGACTAATGTTGAAATGTTATAAAATATGATTTATAGTCATTGAGGAGGGGTGTTGTATAAATACAGCAATGACTAGATAGCTATGGATGTTTTATGTATTGTGTTTTTTGTTTTTTTACGTTATGTCATCTGTGTATAATATTTTTTTTTTCATTTGTAATACAAAATAATAAAGTTCACTGCAAATTATATTGCTAACAGTACCTATGTTTAATATATATTGTGAGTACATTGTGAGATGAAGGTATTAAGATTATTTATAATCATTGTCAGCGTTCACACCACTGATAACTTCACATCTATTATTGATTTTCAAATAAACGACAAAATGTCGACTGTTTGTTGCATATGGAATTGTGTTAATAATAAAGTAGATTACTTAATAAAGATGAAAAGGTATCTTTTTATATACAAATGGGTTGCACAAGTCAAGTCTATTGAGTCTATTTTGTTTTTCTGTCAAGATATTGTAAGGCTAAGATGCTTCGATTTATTAAGCTACATGCGAAGCCATGGCAACATAAACAAGATATTTATGATTTCTCGTAGCAGTTTTCAAACAAAAGTTGTGCAAAATATTAATACCTTTCATTATGAACATAACTATTTTTGTCGAAAGTGCAGCCGTTCTAGTAATATTGGAGATGGAACAAAAAATGAATAGAGTAAACATGTACTTCCGTTTTGAATATTATTTTCAACAAGATTTGGTACGCGTAGAACGCACCAACGCGTTGCAACGCGCAGTGCTCGCCTTAGGTAAAATATGCGTTGCGAGCAGTGGTTCTTGTTGAAAAGAATATTCAAAACGGAAGTACATGTGTACTCTATTCATGTTTTGTTCCATCTCCAATATTACTAGAACGGCTGCACTTACGACAAAAATAGTTATGTTCATAATGAATGGTATACTGCTACAAAAAATTGTAAGACTTTTTATATCTATAACATTTTTTCAAATTGTTAACCAAAAGGCCATAATAATTAAGAACTAATTATTATGGCCTTTTGGTTAACAATTTGAAAAAATGTTATAGATATAAAAAGTCTTACAATTTTTTGTAGATTATTTTTATAAACAAGATTTGTTACGCGTAAAACGCACCAACGTGTAGAGCTCGCCTTTAGGTAAGATATACGTTGCGAGCAGTGGTTATTAATTATTATGGCCTTTTGGTTAACAACTTGAAAAAATGGGTTGTGGCCAACGCGGGACTTTCTTTTACGTAGTATTCATCAATATTTATTGATTATAAAAATATAATATTAAGAAATATTAATCCAACAGAAACAATATTAAATCCAAGCTTACCTTATATATATATATATATATATATATATATATATATATATATATATATATATATATATATATATATATATATATAAATGAATAGGTGGAAAATTATACCAATACAAATTTGTAATTGTTTTGAAGTAGTAGCTATCAAAACTAATCAATACTCTACAGAAATATTCTGAAATGTCATTTATCTAATTCAGGCCATTTTGTTTTCTTGTCGAAATATTGACAGGCGCAGATGATCCGATTAATTAAGCTACATTCGAATCTATGACAACGTAAACAAGATTCTTAAAATTTTCGGTAGCGGTTTTCTCGTAACTGGTACATTTATTGAAGAAACTTTTCTAACAAAAGTTGTGCGAAATATTAATATCATTCATTATGAAAATAACTATTTTTGCCGTAAGTGCAGCCGTTCTAGTGATATTGAAGATAGAACAAAAAATGCATAGATTAAACATGCACTGCCGGTTTGAATATTCTTTTCAAAAATAGGAGGTACACAACTAGACCAAATACAAGTCTTAAGTTTGAAGTCTCATAATTTTACGTTGGACAGTTTCGGCTCTAGAGCGTTCACATACACACACACACACACACGCCCACGCCCACACACACACACACACACACACACACACACACAGACGTCACTCCGAAAATAGTCACATGCAATTCAGGGAAGCTCAAAACGTGTATATCCGTTGAAATCTCGAGTTCGATTTTTTTGGTGATCCCTATACTTACTTATTACTCTGTAAAAGAAAGTAAAAATCTTGTAGACATAAAATATCTTAGAATTTTCGGTAAAATTTTTGAGTGTTTTAATTATTTTTATAAAGGCAGTATTAAAGGGGGCTCCAAATTTTGGGGCCCTATAACTCGGGAAGTATACGGGCGATTTAAACTGCGAGCGGATTCAAATGGGATGCCAAATAATATGTGTACCAAATTTGGAGGGAATCGCTCTGGTACCTTCAGAGGAGTAGAGGGCACAAATTTGGTCTAACGAGCGACGACTAACATTCAAGTATATAAGTTATATACATTTTTGGAATCAGGGTGACGAGACTAACACTTTTTCTTAATGAAATTTTTTGATCCGAGAATGCTACAGACGAATGCTTTAGCTTCTTCTGTACTTCGTACGGCGAGCTTTAAATAGGAGGTGCACATCTAGGGCAAATACAAGTCTTAAGTTTGAAGTCTCATAATTGTAAGTTCGACATTTAGGCTCTAGAGCGTTCACAGACACACACACACACGGAAGTCATTCCGAAAATAGTCACATTTGATTCAGGTAAGGTCAAAACGTGTATATCTGTTGAAATCTCGAGTTCGAACTTTATCATGATTACAAGACTTACTTATTACTTCGTAAAAGAATTTAAAAAATCTTATATATACGAAAAATAATATGTAATACATACATATATACTACTGTCGAAAATTCTTGCTAATTAATTATAACTATATAAGTGATACATAAAATTTGAATAGATTATTTTTGGTGAGTTATGTTTATAATTTTAGTGAACATTAAGCAGAATTTTATAAAACTAAAGATGCTGTCATTGTTATAAATAAAGCACGAATTTATTATGAATATTCGTATAAGTTCATTCCACTTCCTTTCACAGAGAAAAACAAAAATTAAATGTCAGTGTCCCACGATACATGGACAAAACATATTTTATGCCATATATTATCGCGCATGGAGGCTGTTACGTAACACCTGATACTAAGTGTAGTATATCTGGTATTTCTTGCTGTATAAAATAGCGATTAACGTTCGATAAGTGTATCAAATTAATAATCTTGTTACTAATAACTAGTAATCAATCGATTATGATAAATAGGAATTTCATTTCTTTTTATTATCTGTCATCAAATATAAAAGCATTTGAATGTATATAATTACAGGACAATTTGCATAATTATAGTAAATTTTATTTGAAAATCATATTTTTCGTAATGAGCAAGTTTTTAAATTGTGTATTTTAATATCATATGAATGACATTGATTTTGTTCCCATAATTACACTCATACAAACAAGACGGAATAGAAAATATGAATTTGGAAGGTAAATATGTGATTTTACAATCAGGTGAGTTTATAGTGAATCCCGATGGAATATAAACCGTTTAAATAAAATTTATTGATTAAACGAAGAAGATTTATATAGTCACTTATTTTTAAGAGATAAACTAATTATTGTCTGTGTCACAGTCTATCATAATTCATAAAACCATTCAAGCAATAATGATTAGACCAGAAAACATTAAATCCGGTAGAATAAAATGTCTTAGATTTTCTAAAATATATTTGGGCCGTGTTAAACAGAGCTTCAAATGTTGGGGTCCTGTAAATCCGGAAGTATAAGGACGATTCGATTTTTAAATCGTTAGACACTAAATAGAATCTCGTAAGATTGATTATGGGATTGAAAGATGAGTGTCAGGAGGTTGTAAGATTCTGGATGCATTAGGAATGTTTGCTAGGAATACAAGTATTTCTGAGGATGCGAGATTATGTGTATTGAACGGTGTGGTGTGTTGGTGCAAACATTGACGTATGTGAAGTGAGTCGAATGAAAGTTTAACAAAAAGGACGTGTATGAAAGGTAAATGAACCGCATAAGGTCTGCAAGGATAGAGTTGGAGAGTATGGAGGAATATTGTAAGAATGTGATTGTAAGATTGAAAAGGGGTGTCTGTCACCCCGGTTTTGGAAAGGCGTGACGTTATTTATGTATTTAGATAAGATGGATCCACCAAATTGATCTTTCAAGCGAGCGAGTGGCATACATACAAAATTATATACATTTTTGGATTTAGGGCGACGAAACAAGAACTTTTGTCAAGGAAATTGTTTGATATCCAAGAATGTTACAGACACACGATCGAACACTATAGCTGTCGCGTAGCGCTGTCGTGTAACTCTGTCGTGTAGCACTGTCGTTTAGTATCGTACGACGAGATAAAAATGCAAAAATATAAACCAATCATAAAGTAGTTATTAAAGTCTTGTAATTGAGCTCAGATCGTCTGCATGTAAAATTGGTTTGTTCTTTTATTTATTTTTTGCCTTCGTTAATTTCTTTATTGAAAACTGCTACTGTTTGATGAGCAAAAACTTGTTAAGTTTTTATTCGGTTGCTACTACAATTTTGCGGCTTCTTTTTTAATTTGTCCCCATTCGGTTGTTTTCTTCTTTTTAAAAGAAATTAGCTTTTGAGGTAAATTATTAAAAAATATATGATAATAATACACTGTTGTAAATAAATAAGAATCACGTCTAAAGTAAAATTTTATTGAATGTGGGCAATTTTTTTAATTTTTTATCTAGACAACTGTTTATGAAAATTGTAAAATTAAAACTAGTTTATGTAAAGGTAGCAATGCCTTCATCTCGCTGAATTTAAATGTTATCACGTATGTAGAAAACATTTTTAGCCATTGATGTTTTTAATGAGGAGAACCTATTTCTAACCACTGATTTTTGAAGAGATAATATAATAAATGGCAACAAAGATAGCAATTGTTATTGATTGAATGAAAAACACGTATACGCGTTACAAAATTTTAAATTTCAAAATTATTATTTTTATATTTTTTCTGGTTTTTTGGTACAAAAAAAAAACTGGAGTGGCCTGCACTCGACTTTCTTTTACGCAGTTTTCACTAGATATAAATATATGTATTTCAAACTAACCAATACTCTACAGAAATAACCTGAAACTTAATTTATCTAATTTAATCTATTTTGTTTCTCTGTCAAAATAGCAGATGATCCGATTTTATAAGGTACATGCGAATCCATGGCAACGTAAACAAGATATTTATAATGTTTCGTAGCATTTTTCTCGCAACTGGTACATTTAAAAAAAAAATGTTTCAAACAAAAGTTGTGCGAAATATTCTTTCATTATGAACATAACTATATTTGCCGTAAGTATAACCGTTCCAGTGATATATATCACTGGATATTGGAGATAGAACAAAAAATGTATAGAGTAAACATGCACTTCCGGTTTGAATATTCATTTCAAAAATAGGAGGTGCACATCTAAGGCATATACAAGTCTTAAGTTTGAAGTTTCATAATTTTTCGTTAAAACAGTTTTGGCTCTAGAGCGTTCACAGACACACACACAGACAGACAGACAGACGTCATTCCGAAAATAGTTACATTCGATTCAGGGAAGGTCAAAACATGTATATCCGTTGAAATCTCGAGTTCGAAAATTTTCATGATTACAATACTTACTTATTACTCTGTAAAAGAAAGTAAAAATGTTTTCGATATAATAAAAAGAAACATTTAATAAATATTTTAAATTTTAAAATTATTATTTATTTATATCCATTTGAAGACACTTTATATATTTTTTCGATTTTATTCCAAGGACAGTATTGAGTAGGGTTATAAATTTTAAGGTCCTATAACTCCAGAGGTATGAAGGTGATTGTATTTATACTGCGACGAGAACTTTTCTTACGACCGACCAAGCGAGCGACATAATTCAAGTACATATATAAATTATATAAATTCAGGGCGACGATTCTTTTTTTTTAAGAGAACTTTTTTGATATGAGCATGTTATAGACACATGACTAAACACTGTAGCTGTATTGTACATATTTGTGCATATTTAGAGATTATAAATTTCAACTGGTGTTTTATAAAACCTAATTAGCATTATATATATACGAAATTATCAGAATAAACTTGAAATTGAAAGAAAATAACATTTTTAATAATAACGGATATTCGCATTTGTTTTCTCAAGGTGTCAATTTTGCAAGAACTTATATTTGGAACTATAATTGGAAAACTTAAACACAATTCTCCTGATGCACATATTATTTTTATAATATTTATGTAAATATATGTACATCATTGTGAGACGATTGTTTCTATTTTTATTTCGAATACATATATTTTATTTATGAAGTTAATTAAAAACGATTCCCGCGCAATAACGTCAGTGGTTGACAACCGTTTAATTTTTGCTATGGTTGGTAATATTTCACTCTAGTGGACATACAAAAGAATGAATATGATCCTTCAAATTTAAATTTACACCTCATGCCTGTCGGAAATTTTATTTATATTAGAAAATATTAATTTAAAAGTAATATAAAAAAGTTTAAGTGGCCTTTCAAGTCCTTTCACTATCTGTAATTATAATAATGCAGGATTTTGTTAAAAATTCGCCCTATAAGCTACGATTGCTATGAAACAAAATCAATATAGCAGCAAATTTATTAGTTAAATCTGATATATTTATGCAATTTAATGCAGAGGCATATATTTCAAATGTTGTGGTGCAAAGTTAAGAGTTTATTAAAAATATTGACACATACCTTTCTGAAAGTAAACTTGAAATTTGACTTCTGATTAGAAAATAAAGAATTAGTAAGAGAGACTATCGAACAGAATTTGTCCCTCGTAGCTCTTGTGTGATTAATTTCAAGGGGGAAAACCTCCCGATATATTTATATATATATTTATAGTGGAATTCTGAGGGAATCTATAAATCTATAGAGAATTCGATACATTTTTGATTTAAAAAACTTTTGATTATTGACTCTACTTAATGAACTGATCAACATTTTCTGATGTATCTACAATTTTTGCTGCTAACATAATTATTTTGAAACTATAAGTATTTAAATATTTATAGAATAGCGTTATAGATGTACAGATTAGCTCAGAATCCCACCATTAGTCTGCGTACTAGATCTAAAGTCTGAAAGGTAGTATGTATGAGAATTTTCCCTAAAATCCATTATTTATTGAAACTAAGTAATTATCTCAAATAAATAAATAGTAATATTTGGTGCAATACCAAAGTTATAATATAACACTTGCAAATGATTATTACGATAATAATAATTATAAATATGGCATTGGGTTGGTTGGGATGGGTCTTGGACGCCCAGATCAGAGTTCGTTGGCATTTCATTTGCTGGTGGAGCACCAAGTCAAAGCGGACCAGAGGTTGTTCACCTGAAGGTGGTTAGACTGACCCACTGCCGTTTCTGTATGCAGTGGCGCCGCATTGAGGAATACCAGTTAAACACTCTGTCTTTCTATACCTATATATTTTTATTATTATATATTATGAAATAAAAATGTTCTTAATATTACGATGACGGACGCATGATGATGATGATGTAATATTGTCGAACTGTAATTTAATTTGATGTAGGAAAAAAAAAATCGAAATGAAAACGATTATGTTGTTTCTCAATGTGTGTGCTGAGAGTGTGAGTGTGTGTGATATACTGTTGATTACATCATTATATTATCATTTGTGTCAGTAGTAAAGTTTGCGTGATTATTTTTGTTTGGTTTTTTTTTGTGTGAATTAAAAATCTCTTTTTCGTTAAAATGGATGAATAATTAAAGAGACGGTTAAATTAATATTTAATTGAAATACATTTAGTAATAGATACTCAACTCAAGGATATGTGTATATTATTGAGAAATACGAATACAATCGTTATCTCTAGATTACTACTGTCAGAATCCAGAGTTTCTTGGTTTATTTTTTATATTTTAATATGTATTTATTTAATGATATATTGTATCATTGAGGGTGAAACTAAACATCTGGAAGTGTGCACGTGTGCACTGTTATCTGTGGAATTTTGCTCAATTCGGGAATTCTGTCTGAAGATAAGAATTCTAGACTCAGCCTCAGGGTTAAGCACAAGTTTGAACGCGTCGCTACAAAACTAGGATGCGAGGGGTGAAATCAGTATATTTTCACCCAGTGGGTGGCTGAGTTTAGCTATAAAAGCAGTAGTACGAAGTTTAACATGAAAACAGGGGGTTGGTTCGTATATCGGGTCCACGCCAGTCGAAAATTTCGCGCTCAAGTGCAAAATGTAGTGTTTTAATTGTTTGGACTAGTCTAGTTTTTAAGTAAATATTTGTGGACTTGGAATCGTTTTGCATGTTTTACTCTTGGGACTTGGAGTAGTTTTTGATTGAAACGTTTGCGGATTTTTGTATTCTTTTGAATCTAGAATTATTTTGTGAAATTTACTCTTGAAACTTGGAATAGATTTGTTTGATTTAAATCGTTTTAACTTTGAATTATTGGCTTTTGTCTTGTGAATCTTAGAATAGTTTTATTTGATTTATATCATTTTTATAAACAGGGCTCTACCAATTTTTTTAACAATATACTCATAAGGGGCGTTTTGCTTATCAAACCAAATATCATAAAATAAAGTTTAGACACTTACGTAGTTTAGTTGCCAATCCCTCAAAAATAGACGATTCTTTTTCAATTATTAATTCAAGAAATTATTTTTGAAGTTGCGAGTATTGCATATTTAAAATTTACAACGTTTTAATACTTAATACGAATCAAACCCTGCACATACTTATGCACATAATATGTTTAAAAGACACAAACATATACGTTAAAATATTTAAAGTTATACATAAAATTGAAAAAATACACTACTGTAATACTAGTACTTCGTTTAACAGTAGGGATGCGTTCCTCAAAAGTGCTACGTACACCGAATTAACCACAAAATCAGTTTAAAATACTAGTTTTGGCACATAAGTAGTATTTTTAACTGTTTATAATAATTATTGAGTTATATCGGAGCTATTTTCAACCCATATTGAGACAAAATACCCTCAAAATGACTAAGAGCACCTCAAATAAAAGTTTAACTAAACAAAATATTTTTAAACTACTTATAATAATTATTAAATAATATTGGAGTATTTTTTAAGCTATTTTAAGGCAATATTGGAGCAATAAACTATTTATAATAATTTTTAGAAGTATTGGCACAATTTTGGAGCTATTTTAGGGCGGATCAGTGGGGACACCTGTAATAAATCTGTTTATAATAATAATTGAGTAATGTTGGATTAATTTTGAGGCAATATAGCCCCTAAATTAGTTGAGGCACCTGAAAAAATAATTCTAGCTACTGTATATAATACTTTTTGAGTAAATAATTTTGGTGCAATATTGGAGCAATAATCTACAAAATTACCTACTAGAAATATAAGTTCACGACATTAAAATGTGTATTCAATAGTTTATAATAGTAAATGAGTAATTTTGGAGCCCTTTAGGGCAATATCGCTCAAATATCGCGCAAATATATTACGGATGCGCAAACGTGCCGCTTATTTCTAAGGATAATAATAGAATCTTACTTTTAAGCCTTACCCACGGAGGTAACTGGTAGTGCATGTACACGTTACAGTAGAACTGTGGTAGAACGGACAAGTCCGACGATTTCAAAGACGTGCGCGCGCTTTTGTAGTACAATATACACAAACATAGGGAAATCACATTCGTGGATTCCACAAAACGAATTTATTGACAGTTATGTTAAAGTTATAGTGCGTCGAACAAGACTAGACTTGGAGAGTCCTGTCTTGGTCTTGAGTGAGCCTTGATTTCCCAAGTCACGCAGAAAAATTTATACAAAAAAGCTGGACTCAACTTTCTTGTCCATTCGCTATCTGTATTTGCAATAATACTTTATTTTGTTTTAAAATTACCTGCGATTGTTAAACAAAATCAATATATGTTGTATCTAAGAAAACGTTAATTTAAAATAACTATTTCAAAAGCGATTTTTTAGTAAATGGTACATTTTTCAAGAAAAAAAAAACTGTTTAAACAAAAGTTACTAGAAATTTAATATATTTAAAACTTTCATAAGAAGCACCACGAACCTTCATGAACTTGTCATTCGAATATTTAATTAATTTACATACAATATTCGAACGTCAAGATCACAAAATTGTGAAGTGTACACCGTTTTGAATTTCCGAACGCAGCTTATCTATACAACATAAATTATCTGATTCCAAACGCAATTTTCTAGTAAATAGTGTTAAAGATGGTTTTTCCTACTTATAGATTTGTTGTGGTCGGAAGCTTATTGACGATATTTAAACACTGATACTTTTCCTGTATGGCACTGTATTTCACTAAAACCAATAATATTATTATACAATTACATAAGTATAAATATTTATACGTGACGGCCCGCGGACACATTGCCAGCCAGGCCTTTGTCAATAGTCATCGTCCTCACATATTCAGCACAATTTATATTCTATATAGTCAACCCTTTAGTATTATCTCAAATCTCATTTAATATGTTATGCTTATATTCTTTACTTTACTCCATAATTATACTTCAATACACCATTCCAGTACTTCGTCCCATCGTTCATATATTAATATTAATATCAATATCAATTCAACAGATTTGTCTCCCTTCACACATTGATTCATACTTATTCATACTACATATACCTCCACATTAATACATAAAGTAGAATACTCAAAGATATCAATACATTATAGATTAGCTATCAACCTCACCTCAAATAATAACACACATCACTTTTATCACTCACTAAATCACTCTCAATACACGACCTATTTCACTGGTAGATAGGCTGTAAATGGTTATACGTTCTGAAATAAAGACTTAAAGAAGACTGGTGTTCACATAATATCCTATTTAATAAACGGATATAGTTATAACACATATATTAAAAACGTATCGTAACAATAGTACATATTTTGAGCTGTACTTATAAGTAATTTATAATAACTATGTTTTCTCTAATTCTTACGGTTTTTGAGATTGTGAGTTAGTATCAAAGGTAAATAACAATTTGAAAAAATGTTATAGATATAAAAAGACTTTTATTTAGAATACTAGGGTCACCCGTGGGCACCGTGTGCCCATATGGTACACTGAATATAGGTCAGTTTGGAAGGGTGGAAAATTTTCTTGTAAATCATAGTTACAATATAAAAAGGGATTACCCTTACACGCTTTTTCCTTCCGTTTGTATCGCTTAACAAACCTAAAAGAAATAAAATATTTATAATGTGATATATTTCATTGACAGATGTACCTTAGTTAAAAAATCGGCGCTAGATTTGCTACCTCTTCAAAAACCTAATATTATTTCATAATTTGTCTATTGCTTTTATTAGATGTTGTTACTGCGGTATTTATTACTGCGAACTGAATAATACAAACAATATTTTGAACATTATTTGTACACGTGCATTAAAACAGTCTCCATGCATGTATTATTACACAAAAATTGGGATTATAAATTTACTTACGGTTTCTGTTTTCTAATTGAATCGTTTATTCAAAAAATATGTGTATTACAAACAATTTTACACAACACTTTCAATGATTTGACATTTGATTCGTTATTATTTTTGAATCAAATAATCAGGCTAGATTCTGAATTTTGCAATGCCACGGCAGTTTTGAAAGTAATAATGGGTCCTATGCTAACACACAATGGCACAATGTACACAACTCGATATGCATTTTTAAGATTCGGAATATATTTAAAATTGACATTTGAATTATTCTGACATATAACCATTTATTTTTACGAAGGGCAGTTTACTTGATTAGATATTTATTAATTGCTGTTGTGTAGTCTTTTATTTCAGTATAAACTATTTGATATTATATATAACATTATTATCTGTTGCCATGGCATGGTGGCTAAGACTCTCGCCTCTTACGGTCGTGAGTTCGATCCCCGTTTATGCAAATTTGCATTTTTACTTTAAAAAAGCGTTCTACACATACATACATTTCTGGGTAATTATATATATTAATTTTGATAAAAAGAACATTTTTGGTGCATATTTTAAAATTCCAAATTATAATATTTAATAATAATTTTTATGGCCTTTGGGTTAACAATATGAAAAAAATCTTGTAAACATAAAATATCTTAGAATTTTTGGGTTTTTTATTATTTTTATAGGGGCAGTTTTAAGGGGGCTCCAAATTTTGGGGGCCTATAACTCGAGAAATAAACTAGTAGTATAAAATCATAACATTGTTAACCAAAAGACCATAATAATTATAATTTTTAATAATGTTTTATGACCTTTGGGTTATCAATATGAAAAAATATTGTAGATATAAAATATCTTAGCTTTTTATAGAATTTTTGAGTGTTTTAATTATTTTTATAAAGACCGTATTAAGGGGTTTCCAAATTTTGGGATCCTATAACCTGGAAAGTATACGGGTGATTGGATTTAGACTGCAAGAAGATTCAAATGGGATGCCAAATAATATGTGTACCGAATTTGGTGTGAATCGCTCCGGTTCCTTCAGAGGAGTATAGGGCACAAATTTGGTCTTACGAGCGACGACTAACATCCAAGTATATGCGTTATATATATTTTTGGATACAGGGCGATGAGACAAACATATTTTGTTATGGAGTTTTTTTGATTCGAGTATGTTACAGACACTCGACCGATTGCTTAGCTTCATTGGTACTTCGTACGGCGAGCTAGAAACCACTCAATTTTAAATAATGTATTTGACCATAATTAAAGTTTCATATGTAAATCAAAATATTCACTGTAAACGCCTTTATGGGTTGTGAAAACGTTGTTAAATTTTCCAGTAGTTCGAGAATTGAGACTTTACGTACATTGAGAATTTTCGAGGTTCGATATTTGTCGACAGAGAACTTGCCGAGATTTTGAGACTCGAAACATTTCGAGACATGAAACTTCGAGGCTGGAAACTCGAAAGTATCAAGAACTTTAGTCTCGTTTCGAATTTTTGAGACGAGATTTCTGTGACAAAATTCCGAGATGATAAGAGACAAGTTTAGATTCTCGCAGCAACATTAAATTTATATACAAATTTTAAATTCATATTTTTATCTTCAATTGGTTTTGATGTAGAGCGCTTACAGACACACACACACGCTCACACTCGCACACACATAATTTTTGTTTCTAAGAGATTTTACTGTAGAGCGTTCTCAAACACACACAGATTGAGAATCTCGAAATCAGTCCTCATGAAATAAGAGATAATAGATTACAACAATAAAAATAAAATAATGTTATGTTCGCCAATATATATTTCTTACAGTATTGAATATTTCAGTATAAATGTCGATGAAGTATTAATAGAGTGATAATGTATTATAATTGCAACTATTTATAAATCATCTGTAATTAATTGGTTCATGTTTTTTATTTTAATATACAGTTTGTAAACAAGTTTTTCTTCTAATGCAATATGATGGTAGGTATGGTATACTAGGAAAGTGTGTTAAATTAAAATTGCTCGTCCATGATGATGTTTACAGGGAAAGTTGTGTACATTGACTTTCCAGATCTGTTTCAATAATGATAATATTCCGATTGCAATCTGGTGTTGGTCATATTTCACTTACTATTCATATAATGAGGAATATGTTTATAGGTCAAACGTGATTATAATACTTTGCGAAAATTAAGTCGACATTGTATATTTAGATAAATCATATTTTGATCATTTTAAAATAAATGAACGAAAGACAATATAGGTTGTATATATAAATTACAATAACACCCATACATGAATATATGTGCATACAATGTTGACATAACTTATGATTTGCATATATATGTTAGCAGCATAACCCGGATACGTCGAATTTATTGTCTTCACAACTTGTAACTCAGTCTGAATCCAATTCCAGTCAGTGCATATTACATTACACTATAGCAGAGGACATGCATATAATATACATATTTTAAACCACATGGTCATATTGTAACGTTTTTCACGCAACTCGGTGGATAATTAAAGGACTTCTAATTTAAATGCTATGAAATTTATTTATTTATACACTTATATTACAACCATATGAATCTTTATAATTTATTTATTTATTTTTACTATAAAGCATTCATTCCACGACATTCACAGAAATTCGCATAGTTATTTATGTTTCACTAACACATTAACAATGTCTATTATGTTGCTAATTTCTGTCTGTACGCGACCACTACTTATTTCATACTGTCCACGTGACATGCTTATATAAGGGACACAATACTTTTCGAATCATCTGGAGTTTTTCCACAAGGTTCGAGAACAATCCACGGCGCAACTCAAATTGTTCTATCGAATTCCGTTACACATTTTCAGTTGTTTCGTCTCGAAACAAATGTCTATGTAGTTTGGTCGTATTGTGGCGATAACTCGGTTTTTGGTGAGACAGCTCCGTTGTCACTAGATAATAGATGTTCCACTTACGACCATCGGAGTCCTGTAATAACCGTAGGGTTTTCCCTATTGTTGGTTGCAGTCGTCTTTGTTCCTCTACCTGGTCGAATTTACTTTTAGAGACTGCTGCAATTCCCTGACTTTTGCCACACAATGCGCAAGCTTCAACTCACCTATTGAAATAGTCCATGACCACCACAATGTACCTGTTACCATTGTCGCCTTCCAAGAAAGTGACCACAGCAATCTCTCGAAAGGGCCTCCAGCGTCATATTGCCGCACTGGAGCCCTCCTCCGCTTGTGCGGTCCACTACTTGCAACCTACACATTGCACTTCCTGCACCTCTCTACAACGTCTATCCCGCAGTGTACCGAGGGGAAAAACTCGCGCAATGCTCCCAACGGCCTCTCCACTCCGAGGTGTCTCCTACAGCACCATTGTAGAGATATCATAAAATCTGCAACACTCCGGTCCTGGGAATCAGCAATTGTTTTGTTTCATCCGGCTTCTCCAGCACTTGTTGCAGAAGTCCACTCCCCACGGCTACTCAACAACCCTCCACAATCAGCAACTCGGGAGCGAGCTCTTCTCAAGTTGGTTCCTGATTCGACTGCCCCCACTGTAGGCTGTGTCTCAAGTACAGGTCGTGTTGTTGGTCTCCCTCTAGGTTATTGTGCCCTTGGTCGTCTACTACGGTACTTCCAAACACTGAAGACACTCTCAGTGCAGAAGCACTTTCTATTGTGGACAAACAATTTGCCCTTGCAGCTGCCTGTTTAAAATTCCCTGCCCAAGAAATCCTGCTGTCATTTGTTGGTGGCTCCTTCCTAATATTCTCTCTTCGCCTCCTGAGTCGCCGTTGGCACATTGATATTCCAATCTTTAGAACTCTTAACTATCAACTGTCATTCAGGAGCATTTCTTTTCTCTAAATATTCTACTAGCTAGTCTGGTTTCTCTAGGTTACAGCAATATTCTTCTACTAGCTGTAGAAGTTTCGGCTAATTCTTCCACATGTTCTGATAATTTTCCTTTAAAATTTCTAGAATTCTTATTAATTTATTCTTTTAAGCTTCTAGAATTTTCTTCCGAGTTTTTAGATGTTACCATAAGTCATTCTTCGAGTTTTCTAGAATTTTCTTCCGAATATCTTGATACTTGATCCGTTAATTTCTCAATTAACTCTTCTTTTAATTTTCTAGAATTTTCTTCCTAGCTTGTAGAAGTTTCCGTTAATATCTCAGTTAACTCTTCTTATAATTATCTAGAATTTTCTTTCGTGCTTCTAGAAGTTTCTAAAATTTTGTGTTAATTTCTCCGTTAGCTTTCCTTTTAATTTTCTAGAATTTTCTGTTAACGTCACGGTTAAGTCTTCTGCAAAGCATAGCGCAGAATTCAAATCCAGGTAATTCGAATAAATAATTCTCTGGGTCTTCACCGACATCTTGGAGAGCTTGACGTAGTCGATCTAGTTTTATGCCACTTGTTTCTTCTTCACGTTCATCTAGCTCTCTTTTCAGAACCACTACTTTAAGAGGTAAAGCCACTCTAAAGTTCTGAAAATCATACTAATTTCAAGAATTTTTTTTGGCAATATAACAAATTAAATTAATACTCCGATTAAAGCACTGTATCATACATGTATTAGAGTATACAAAAAAAAAAAAAAAAAAAAAAATTGAAGAAAAATGCAAAATGGCGGTTTGTGAGAGTCATATGCTAACAGTCTTTTTTTACGGTGTTTAACAAGCGAAAATGTATCTCCGAAAGTATTGAACCTAGAACAAAAAACAAAAAAGCACGTTAATCTACAACATAAAATCTATACGGTGACGTAGGATTTTTCAAAATATTGATTTTGAACAAAATGGCACGTATTTGAAGTAATAATATCGATTTTCGAGTGAAAAGTTCGTGAAAAATTCCTTATAAAATCAATTATTTCCTACGTCATGGTGTAGATAAACTATCAAGGAATATACAGTTAAAATTTCAAGTCGATCCGTTAAAAATTGAATGAGTTCTGTTTTCGCCCGATTTAAAAGACATGGTTTCTAGATAAACACGTTTAAAGTTGTAGTAAGCAAAAAAGTGTAATATATTTTACTCTACTTTAATTTGCGATGTCTGCTCCATATAATTAACCTTCCAAAAGTATATTAGCCTCTTGCTCTTCCTTTTTAGCCGAATTAAGCGCTTTTGATATTTTTGCCACGTACACCACGGATTTTATTGCATATGTTAAAATTCAAAATTAAAATATTTAATATTTTTTTATGGCTTTTGGGTTAACAATATTAAAACATCTTATAGACATAAAAAATATCTTTTGTAGAATTTTTGAGTGTTCTAATTATTTTTCTAAGGGCAGCATTAATGGGGTTCCAAATTTTGGGGCTCTATAACTCGGGAAGTATACGTATTGCTTTGGTACCTTCAGAGAAGTAGAGTTCACAAATTTGACCTTAAAAGCGAGCGAGCTAACATCTAAGTATATAAGTTATATATATATATATATATATATATATATATATATATATATATATATATATATATATATATATATATATATATATATATATATATTTGGATTCAGGGCGACGAGACAAACACTTTTTGTTAGTGAAATTTAGTTGATCCGACAATGCTACAGACACACGACTGTTAGCTTCTTCGGTACTTCGTACGGCGAGCTAAAAATTATCCCATTATCAATTGCAATTTTTAAATAGTGTGAAGAATTTTTCTTCAAATTTAATTTATCACGCGCATATTAATTCTTATATAACTTATTTGATAACTACTTGGAGCCTATGCTCTAATGAAATGCTTAATCATGTTAGTAGAATTTTAAATAAATGTATTAAAGCCATATATAATTTTTCTAATTTAACTCTTTCTGACCACATTTATAAATCATTTCAATTTAAGCTAATTAAATTTTTTCGAAAATACGAAGATGACGTACAACTGTTTTAATGATATAGAGAACAATTAGCAACAAAACAGCAAACAATTGTATACACAGTCTTAACATATTTTTAAATAATATTCATTCCAACAAAGGTAGAAAAAAAAATTGTCATAACGTTTCAAAATTATTTAATGACGAAAAACAAGATTTGGTACGCGTAAAACGCACCAACGCGTAGAGCTCGCCTTTAGGTAAAATATGCGTTGCGAGCAGTTGTTTTTAATTATTATGGCCTTTTGGTTAACAATTTGAAAAAATGTTTTAGATATAAAAAGTCAATTTTTCGTAGATTGTATTGATGACCAAAATATTTTTAGTGCATATTTAAAAATTCAAAATTATAATATTTAATAATTTTTTTCGGGCTTCTGGTTAACAATATGAATAAATCCTATAGAAATAAAATATCTTAGAATATTCAGTAGAATTTTTAAATGTTTGAGTTATTTTTATAAGGACAGTATTAAAGGGGGCTTCAAATTTCGGGGCCCTATAACTCGGGAAGTATACAGGCGATTGGATTTAACCTGCGAGCGGATTCAAATGGGATGCCAAATAATATGTATACCAAATATAGATTATATTGATAAAAAAAATAGTGCATATTTTAAAATTCAAAATTATAATATTTAATCATTTGTTTCGGGCTTTGGGTTAACAAAATGAAAAAATGTTGTAGATATAAAATATCTTAGAATTTTTAGTAGAATTTTGAGGTGTTTCAATTATTTTTATAAGGGCAGTATTAAGGGGGGCTCCAAATTTTGGGGCCCTATAACTCGGGAAGTATACGGGTGAGCGAATTCAAATGGAATGCCAAACAATATGTGTAGCACATTTGGTGTAAATCGCTCCGGTACCATCAGAGGAGTAGAGGGCACAAATTTGGTCTTACGAACACGCAACATCCAAGTATATGAGTTATATATATTTTAGGATTCAGGGCGACGAGACCAACACTTTTTGCTAAGGATATTTTTTGATCCAAGATTGTTACAGACACACGACCAATTGTTTTAGCTCTTATGCACTTTGTACGGCGAGCTAAAAAGACCGATTTCGTATAATACACCATTCAATAATCAATTAGCAACAGGCCTATGTATAAGGCCTCAAATTGGCTTAAGACAACCCTGTACTCAATATATGCAAAAATGTCGGTTAATATGATATCATTAGTATCAAAGTAGGATACATCGTGAGTTAATTATTTGCAAATTTAATTTCTAATAAAATTTAGTGGATATACAAATGTTGAAATCACCTAGTACGCAAATATAAACTAGGTTTATTAAATTTCTATTTAAGTGACGCTATTATTGCTTCCTTATGAACGTTATTTATGAAATCGTTATTCCATCTTATTGTTATAGTTTTAGCTACCTCTATTGGTATCGTATCTTATCATGCATGATGCCCGTTAACGCTTGTTGTCTGTATTCATAATCAGTTCAATCTTAAATTACAAAACACATTACATTTACGGTAGCTGATGCTGATGGTGGGTTGTACTTCACGACAGCCGCGTGTTCAATAAATAAACAAACACACACATTAACACTCGCAGATGCATTTGTATACAGTGCCGTCTTCATATTTTTGGAGATCAGACTTTTACAATTATAATACTAAGGGAACACAAATTTATGAATAAAATATATTTGTAATTAAGCGTCGTTATGGGGAATATTTCCTTTTCAGCGTTCTGTATGCTGTCATACTTGTTAGTCGAAATTGGCGTGATTTATATAAAATACACTTAAAAATTGTGTTTTTTCTTATACACTATGTATAAAAGAAACTATTATGATTACTATACTTTCTTTTACACAAAACGTATATGGAAGTCTAATGAACATAAAGAAATTAACATGGAAATTTTAATGTAAATGCATGTTTTGAGTGTCTCTGAAACCATTTTGACTATTTTCACAATGACATATGTGCGTGTGTGTGTGTGTGTCTCGAAAACAACACAAATTAGAGAAAAAGTGATTATTTTAATAGTTAAAGGTATTAAAATATCTTGCAACTTTTGTTTGAAAAGTTTTGTCGAAAAATGCACCATTTACTGAGAAATGACCTTTGACAATAGAAATGTTATATTTACATTTCCCTAGTTATCGTACATATTTATTATGTTTCATGGCAATAATAGCATGACTTGAAAACACAATAAATCAATACTATATTTATATGGTGAAAACAAAGTATAAGAAAGCCCGTGATTAAGAAATAAAGAAAACAAAATCAGTAAATTTGTTTGACTAATAATTGTAAATTTACTATAAATCTTGTATTATGTGTACATAGTTTTTAAATGTAATGTTACATAATGTGAAACACAGTTTTTTTAATGTAGCAAATTGAATCCTGCACCTATCTAAAGTAATAATGCGACCATTATATGCTAATACCTGCGTAGATAAATATCTTACAGAATAAAGAAATTCAGCTTTGGAATCGATATAGCGCTTCCATAGATTTTATGCAAGAGACAAACATAAAAAAATACAGACCGTCACTTTGTATGGAGGAAAGAGATAAATATATCACTTCGAATTTTTCCTGTATCATTTTGATGACATAATTAAAATTAATTTATAAAATATTATAATTTGAAACCGAATCTCATATAAAAGCACCTTCATCTAATAGATATCTTAATTTAGATAACATTATTTATGCAGAAAAGTTGTTTGAAAATCAATTACTGAGCACTATTTTAAGTGTGTAAATCATGGGTCGTTTATTAAATACAGTATTGACATAAGTAAACACATTATATATTATTATTTTATAGTACATTCTGCAGTCCACACTATAGAGACTAGACTGACTAAAGTTAACTCCACATGGAGCGTTGTCAGCGTATAAACGATCGACGTTACCGCCGTTACATGTTTTGATTGGCTGTGTATTGATCGCAAGATTATTGATTCACAGAACAGTGAACAGCCAATCTAAACATGTAACGTCGAACGTTACTACGGTAACAACCTTCCATTCGAAATTAGCTATAAGCTAGTGGTCACCCAGATTTAGCAAATCCGTTGAATATTTAGGCAATGATCCGAGAATGCCACAGACACACGACCGAATGCTTTTGCTTCTTACTTCGTACGGCGAGCTAAAAATTTAAGCATTTTTTATTGCTACGCATCGACTGATATTTTCTTCATAAAAATAACTCGGTTTAATTTTCTTTCGAGCTTGATGTTTGACCTTAATTATATATATTTTGTTTCTGTGAACGCCATCATTGTTTATCATAAAACAAAGTCTTCGTTCGAATATTACGAGGTATTTTCGCGCCATGACGGACGTCGTTGAACTATAGATGTTATAAGAGCACTCCTACACATTTAATTACAACCGTACCATAACCTTTCTATTGATAATATACATAGTGACACAATTCCGTACGTACCTTGTAAATTATTGTTGTTATCATAATGTTGCATACAAATTATCAGATTTAAGATGTAATTTTTCACTCACTCACTTAGCCTCTCTCTCTCTCTGTTGCTCTGGGTTCTGTCTTTAACGGTTCAACAGACAATGATTATTGATGCATTTTTTAAATGATATTTTTACCTCGGTGATGTGATTGTTCTAAATGCCAACCAATTTAATAACACAATTTATTCGCAAAATGGCGACTGGAATTTTAATATTCATGGATATAATACTGCGACTTAACTGGAGATATATAAGATAACTTTTATTGGATAATTAAAATGATGAAAAGAGTCCAAGGTAAACAATCATAATTAATAAGGCAATAAGTATTTCTTGATTTGCATAATGTTAATTATTGTATATCTCGATTTATTTTTCCCTAACAATTAACATATTGGATACACTGTACGCGGTCCCAATGTGGACACGATTTAATTTATTATAAACATATTTTTAGCTCGCTGTCCGAAGTACAGAAGAAGCTAAAGCATTCGGTCGTGTGTCTGTAGCATTCTCAGATTAAAGAAATTCATTTACAAAAAGTGTTTATCTCGTCGCACTGAAACTAATAATATATATAACTTATATACTTGGATGATGATGAGTCGTCGCTCGGTCGCTTGTAAGACCAAATTTGTGCCTTCTACTCCTCTGAAGGTACCGAAGCGATTTACACCAAATTTGCAACACATATTATTTGGCATCCCATTTGAACCGCTCGCAGTTTAAATCCAATCCCATATACTTCCCGAGTTATAGAGCCCCAAAATTTAATGCCCCCCTTAATACTGCTCTTATAAAAATAATTAATACACCCAAATATTCTACAATAAATATAATATAAAAAGAAAATATTCAAAATTATAATTTTGAATTGTAAAATTTGTACAATTTTTCTTTTAGTATATCAAAATATAATATACAAAAATTTGTAAAACTTTTAATTTCTATAAAATGTTTTCATATTTTTAGATATTAAGCGCAGACACCGCAAAGAATGTTAAATATAATATAAAGTTAATCTAGTCGGCAATAGATGGCATTAATCACCGATAATATTATGCTTGTCCATGATGAATTAGATGACTCTTCATTTTATTCATGTTCGTGCTTATGATACTATAAATCAAATTACTATTAAGAAATTAGTGTTTCTACATATGTATTCGTCATAAAAATAATTTTTGTTTTCGCTGATTCTATGCATGCGGCTAGCTGTACGCATAGGTGCGTTGTACCTAAGCTTGTTTTTCATTTTTCTGGTATATAGTAAATACCATATACCTTACTATGTTTATTTTACATAGCCAAGATCAGAACATAAATTAAAACGGAGAATGTACGAGCCCTGTGTTTATATCAGATCTTTGTTACTTACATACACATTTTACAAACCATATTGTAGCATTGAATCTATCGAATCTATAAATGTGGTTAACCTCGATCAGCTGCAGATCGCATCGCCCCACACACCCGCCACTGGGGATGTCGTGTCGTGTCGTTACAGTTTGTTTACCTATTATGGTCTTTGGTTTACTGGAGAGGACTTTAATGATCATGTGAAAAGTTTTTTTTTCTGATTTTTCAGATTTCTTGTTTTGCTTTTGTTGAGGTGGTACTTATATATTTAGCCCGGCGTACGATAGTACAAGACAGATCTAATGTTTGGTCATGTGTCTGTAACATTCTCGAATCAATTAAAAATCTTAACAAAAAGTGTTTGTCTCGTCATGATGATTATGAAAATGTATATAATTTATGTACTTGGATTATGTAGCTCGCTCACTCGCACTTCCGTAAGATCAACTATGTGGACGTATCTCCTCTGAAGGTACCGGGCCGATTTTAAAGAAATTTTATATACATATAATTTCCGTACCCATGCCCAAAGTTGGAGCTCCCCTTAATACTGCCCTTAGGCCATTTTTGAATTCTCATAATTTTTTTTTAGATATTTTAAAAGAATGTTTAAAAATCTTTTCATTTTTTCATATACAAATAAATATGTAAATGATATTTTATATTTATATCGTTTTTTTCAAATTGATCAAAATAGAATTATTTTTAATAATAATAATAATGAAATTTAAAATTTTGTTTATTGATTGTTCGAATAATTGCAACAATAAATTATTCATTCCTACAATTGCTATAAACTATAATAATTGTATTTGAATATGAAAAAGAAAGATTTTTAAACATTATTTAAAAATATCCAAAAAAAATTATGTGAATTCAAAAATGGTCTAAGGGCAGTATTAAGGTGGGCTCCAAATTTTGGGGCTCTATATACAGACGATTGAGTTTAAAATTATTGGCACTTTTGATTCTATAAGTTATTTTTGGTGAATAAGTATTTGCAGTTCAATTTACCATGTCTTCGCACTTTCTTTCACATTTTGTATATATCCAAACAATATGATTAACTCGTTTAGCAAATCATATTGAGGAGATGTGTATACGGTAAAAAAAGAAGCTGGAGTGGCCTTCAGACAACTTTTTACTTTCTTATACGAATGCATATAAAGAAGTATTGTAATCATGATAATTATCAATTTCAATTTTTTTACCGAAAATACACGCTTGGACCATCCCACTATTTTCGAGATGACATATGTCTCTACGCGTGTATCTGTTTGATGTGAACACTCTAGAACCGAAATTGTTGAAGGCTAAATAATGAAATTTAAACATTTGTATATAGCCCAGGTACCCACCTCATATTTTTGAAAACAATATCTTAACCGGAAGTGATGGTGTACTTTTGCTACTTTTTGTAAGTTTCGAAATTATTAATAGTACGATTAATAGTGATTCCCAAAAAAGCTGAAGATATTGAAATTTCAAGCAATGTACAAAATGGCTTACGTGGAATATTACTAATTACTAATTATGTATACTAATTTGTTGTTCCATTTATTATTTAACATAAGCATTTTGCGCGGTGTCCAGTCCAATATCATTGCACATAAACATATAATATTTAGAATCTAAAATTTGTATATCTTTGGAATGAATCCTTCTTATTTTTGAAAAGGATATATTAACCGGAAGTGCTTGTTTACTTTTGGCTTTTTTCCATACCTCGAAAACGACAGTAGTTAGAGAGAAAGATAATCTTATAAAGATCTTCAAATTTCTAGAAATTTTTGTTTGAAATGGTTTTTCGAAATTATATTAAATTGTCTATGCAAATAGGTACGTTCGGGCCATATACAAGATTTAAGTTTAAAGTATTTTACCTTCAACAGTTTTGGTTCCAGTGCACACAGACGTCAGTCTGAAAATAGTAGATTTCCGTAAAAATCTCGAATTCGAAAATTTACTTGATTATACTTCCGAATAAATATTCGTATAAGAAAGTAAATATATAACAATTGAACTGACTGCAAACTTGATAAATATATGACTGAAGTTGTTGACAAGAAAAACCGACGTCTCTAAAAATGTTTTCAGGGTTCATATTTGTTATTGCTTTTCAAGCATTTAAGTACAGCACCAACAATAATTTTTATCTAGTTCGTCATCTTCTTTTTCTTTCGTTGAAATGTAATTTGCAATGTATGCTCTCGATATCCCCAGGTGTTATTGTTATTTGCACTGTTTAGAAATCGTGACAAAGACTGCTACTGCTAAGGTCAACCTTTTTTTTGTAACCCGAAAAACAAAAAGAGAAGATAAACGTACATTATTCATCTGAGTGCATTTCTGGATTGAGGTCTGTATAACTGAAAGATGTAGAACGACACTGCTATTACAATTACTTTTATCTCTATAATTATACAAGTGAAAATTTCCTTCCGGTTATTAATTTTTAGTTACTTTTACACACATGTCACTTTTATTCTCGTTGTTTTTAATATGATTTAACTTAATTGAAACTTCTGCAAAATTGACATTAATGGTTCCTGACGGTTTGGGAATAAATCTTAATCTCAATTACCTAGAACGATAACCATATTCTAGATTTCATTATAGTACATGAAAGTTCAGAATTTGAGGAAGTTTACATTTGTTAATTCCAATGTCTTCATATTGTAATAATTCTTGTTCGGGACTGACATAAACACCCAGGGTAAAAGATTTCATCGCGTCAGTTGATATAGACGTGGATAGAGAATATCAATAGAATTTCAGAATGAACAAAATTAGTAGCTGTTAGTTCAAACAACCGGGCAAAAATTTACCAGAAAACCAGAAATATTTAGCGAGCTAAAAACTATAATAAATTGCTAATTTTGAAGGATTTTATTTTTTATCTCTGAAACTTTAGGTTTAATAAAAAAATATTTTTATCAGGCATTATTTATGCAATTATGGATCGACTGATATTTTATTCATACAAATTGTACGTTTCTTTTTACTTTCTTTTACAGAGTAATAAGTAAGTATTGTAATCATGAAAAATTTCGAACTCGAGATTTCAACGGATATACATGTTTTGACCTTCCCTGAATCGAATGTGACTATTTTCGGAATGACGTCTGTGTGTCTGTGTGTGTGTGTGTGTGTCTGTGTGTGTGTGTGTCTGTGAGCGCTCTAGGGCCAAAACTGTCGAGCGAAAAATTATGAAACTTCAAACTTAAGATTTGTATACGGTCTAGATGTGCACCTCCTATTTTTGAAAAGAATATTCTAATCAGTAGTGCATGTTTACTCTATGCATTTTTTGTTCAATTTCCAGTAACACTAAAACGGCTGCACTTATGGCAAAAATAGTTATGTTCATAATGAAAGATGTTATTATTCCGCACAATTTTTGTTTGAAAAGTTTCTTCATAAATTGTACCAGTTATGAGAAAACTGCTACGATAAAACTCAAATATCTTATTTACGTTGCCATGGTGATACCTACACTTGTGACAAATATTACTATTTTTAAATCGGATCAACCATGAGTTACATCATTTGTTTCTTGAAAACAAGCAAAGCAAACGAACCATAACATTGACAATTATCTGTTTGAATTAATATTTAAAATATTGATTTCTTATTAGAATACATTGTATCAGGTAAATTATTATAGAATCAATTTATATTATATATTTGCTGACATAATTAATTAACAATTTCAGAGTTTTACTGTGAAATTTGACTGTTTAAGAGTGAATACGATAAGTACTTCAAATTCAGATCCATTATAAATTGGTATAATTATCCAGTTATTTTCATTATATATTAATATCTATCTATTGAAAACTACGTAAAAGAAAGTTGAGTGCAGGCCACTCCAGATATTTTCAAGCTTGATGTTAGACTAACTTCCATAAATCTATTTTTCTGTATCTCAAAGTACATATTTGCTCAACTATATACAAAATATTCTTTAAGTCGAAGTTTTCGCCCGGAGACCTTCTGGTATACCTGATTAACGCAAAATCTTTTCTAATCGATTAACAAGAGCAATGAAGTATTTCATTACAAGTAATATTAAGAGGCTACTTGTCACATTTTACATGACTACTATCAAACTTGCACAAGTCGAATTTTTGCGGGTGATATTTGTGAATACTATCATTTCTGAAATTATTTCTCTTTCACTCGAATGTTTTATTTCATGAAGTATTTTGCCCAAACTTATAAAAAGTATCACTTTTATATAAACATTGGTATCTAAGTATCGAACTCTGGTAATGAAGGTATCGACGTTATAAGTATCGAAGGTATCGTAGTTATCGTATAGTTATCGAAGGATCCGTAGGTAGGATACCTAATTTATTTTCATGTATCGATACCTCGATACCAATTGTAGTATCGATAATTCTAGATATATTGATATTTTCCCCAATTTTACTTGGGATCCTAAAAATGAAACGATACATTGATCCGGTTCTCCGCAATACATAAACCCTGGAGGTGAAGGCCTGCCTTGGTCGTTGCCAAACTAACTCGATATGTCCGTTTGACATTTTGATTATTTCATATTTATTTTTCGCCATTTGCGAGTATAATATTATGCCTATTCGAGAATTTTCTCTGAAAAACATAAAATTCCATTTCGCCTACGTAATATAACGAGTGCATTTAAGAGCACAAATAATGAAAACAAAACATAAATGCATGTCTGCTGCGCTAAGCTTTTCGCAACAATAACGGATTGAACACTGACCAGCTGAATCAATGACGCGTCCGCGGGGTTATTGTTTCTTAAATGGCTTTGATGTATAAATATCCCAAAGCACGTGATCAAGTGCAATATACCAATGCTGGTGTACCTACTGCAGAACAGGGCCGTTTTAAGGCAAACTTCAAATTTTTCATTAAACCTAAAATTTCCTATCCTATGTACGACTTTCATGTATATTATCATCTGAAATTTTGGAACTATGACATTTTGTACATTTATTAACTTTTAACTCAATTCTATTTTGAGCTTAATTTGTATTAATAAACAAGATGGAGCAGCTCATTAGTATGAGTTTACAGCTAATTTATATACGACGTAGTAACGTAAATTTATATGCCCTTATTCATATATTGATAATAAAATGTATATCATTTCTAAACTTTCGAACGGCAGTGTACATTCATGCTATTATCAGCTAAATCTTTAAGCATTACTAATAAATTTCACCACTTATGGGCCGTGAATATGAATTATGTATTTTATCTTATACAGTTTGGTCGCGATTTAATGAATTAATTTTGGCAAGAATGCTTTACCATGTTGGGAATCTTAATTTTTTCCAAGATTTATCGGTTTAACGTTTATCTAAAACTAAAATTATCCAAATAAAGTGAATACAACTCAAAATTTCAATTGAAAATTAAAAGTTTACATTGCCAAAAAATTGAGATGTTTTTCGAATTTAATTTGTAATGCAAGCAAACTGGAATATTCTACTTCATTTTGGTATTTATCTTTATATCCCGACTCAATGTAAAATTATGACTACTGGTAGTCCTCTCGAGACAACACTATATCGCAACTTCAATGTAATAACATAAAATAGTTATAATTTTAAACAACGATTTCACTCACTTTTCTGGGTCCTAGGCTCGAGCCTAGTTTCAAATAAAATAAATTTGCAATCATCCGATCCACGATTAGCTGTTAGCTCGCTATGTCTATCTTAGGGACTTTTTGATATGCTATTAGAAATGAATAAGGGTAATATAAATAACAAAATACCGAACCTTATTACCCTGTAAATTGGGGAAGTAGTGTAATATTTATTTTAATTTAAAACAATTATATACATTCTGTACATTAATTCTCAATACCCTCCCTGTAAATCGAGTCCGGTGCAGGATAGGTGCGATGCGATGATGATGAGGGCACAGACCTACAGGCGTCGTCTCTTCGCGGCTCGGCTGGACTCAGTCCGAAGGTCACACACCATACAAGACAGAGAATTTCAACGACATATCTATATATACACCACACACACACACACACAAACGCACTAACTCGTATAGATGCACATGCATGCGACTCGGTTATTCACACTTATTCTAGAACGAGGGAGAACCCCGGTTGATCACGTACACCACCGAACAAGATAATAAAACCTTGCATTGCTCTAAGCGGTCTTTTTATGAAGTGCAGATTTTTTGTTCATGTGTTGCAATTTCTGTTTTGCTTATAATAATATTAGAAGGTTGAATAACATTAATGTGAAAAGCATAACATTCGTTTTACATCTCCCTGATACCGAAAATGTAAATATTACTCATAAACTTGGGCGAATTTTGTTCTAAAGACCACATTTTTCACTTCTCCTCTGAAAGTACGCAACACCACAATTTTATAAATATATGGCACATACACGTTTTATTAATATTTTTACTTTTTTACACGCTATGCATAAAAGAAAGTATTGTGAAAAAAGACGACCTCGAAATTTTAATAGAAATATATTTTTACAATGACGACTGTGTCTTTTATTTTTCAATTTAAGATTTGTATATTCCGGGAAAGAAAACCTGTATCAATCGGAAGTGCTTGTTTACTCCTTCCATTTTTTTTCGAAAAGGGTACGAGTTAGAGAAAAATTGGCTCTTATAAAAGTTAAAGATATTTAAATTTCTAGCAACTTTGTATGAAGAGTTTTCTCGATAAATGCACCATTAACTGAATAATTGCATTTGAAAATAGCCATACGACATTTACGTTTCCCTAGTTACCAGTTATATAGATATTGTTACATAGTAATCGTAGGGTGAATACTAAGTATAAGCATATGATATATATACAACGATAGGTCTAATTTCTCCCTCTGTAGATATATGTTGATCATTGTGTATATAATAAATGGTAATATCAATAAATATTTTTATTATTCTGTAAATAGGATCATATTCTTAATGCCCATGAATTTTTTCAACTAAAAATAAAAATTCCTGCAGTAAAATAAAACCTCATGATTTCTAAAACTGATTTTATAAATTACGTATTTTTCTTTGTTGCAGACATTTTGGGACCAAATGTCGCTAAAATCAAGTCGGTGTTAATAAGGTAAGAATATAAAATTGAATTTAAAGGTAAGATTTGTCTCTTGGTAGTTTAAACGGCAAAATATTAAATGTTATTGAAGACTTGACCGCAAGATCACGAATAGTACCCGTTTCATTTGACAATTCTAGAACGTAAGATCTAAAACTCAAACCGCTAGTACTAAAATTGTGGTTCCAAAATATAGAGAATATAGTTTTCTTTTTGATTTTTGCTAAGAGTCTTCTATTTCTTAAGGGTTTCTCTATTTTTGTCTTTCGTTCTTTTGATCATTCTAGGTTTTTATTTTCTACTTTCTTGGCCGAAGTCTAAAAGGAGGAAGTAATGTAATTATAATAAATGTTGAACTCGAGATTTTATCGAAAATACACGTTTTCGAGGTATGTGCTCTACAGCAAAATGTATTGAAGATAAAATTATGAAACTTAGATTTAATGTTTGTATTTAGTTAACTTAACACTTTCGTTGGTGGGCACTTGGTGAATTTTTTTTTCTGACCTACTGCACAATTATAGACACATAATTAATATATTGTGAAACTTACCAAATCTTTTTCTTTCCTTATAATATACGCACATTTGTACAAGTTACATATTTAGCTATAGTGCTTGTTCGTGTATCTGTATTCTGTAACATGATCGGATCAAAAAACTTCTTGTCTCGTCGCCTCATATATACTTGGATGTATGTATATGCCTACCAAATTTCATAAAAATTATAAGCAAAAAGAAAAAAATGTGTGAAATTTAAAATTTTCTTATTTTTTAATTATAAAAAAAAATAGATAATAATATAAGACTTTTTATATCTGTAACGTTTATCCAGATTGTAATCCCAAAGGCCGATATAGATATTATTAATAATAATAATTTTGATATTTAAATTATTTTGGCGCATTGAGTTAAATAAACGCATTTCAAAACTTGCAATTGTTGCAATCAATCAATAACAATTGTCTTTATTGTTTTTTTTTTGTCAATTTATCTATTCAACAATCAGTGATTATTAATAGGTGTTTTTATCAGTAGTGAAAGAAATGTTTTGTATATAAATATAAAAATCTACCAAATAAATTATACGGCGAGCTGAAGGCATTGGTGTTTGTACCTATGTTGGTTTTAAATGAGCTCATTCTTTATTTTACTCTTACTCTGTGTTTTTTTTTTTATTCCCTAGGCTTGTCATTCTCGATTTTAATTTTGGCTTCGGTGCAAATAGCCCTAGAGGCTAATGCACCATTGCCTATATGTCAGTGTCGTGACATTGGAGATAGTATATTTAAGATTGAAAACACTTCGGTATAAGTAACCTTCAAATATATTCCGTCCAAATTCATGAGACTACCTGCTGCATAGTTCAATTGCCTTTAGAAAAATTTTCCATTCAATTTAGTTTCTACATATACAAATGAAATGCATTTGTCCATGTCAAATTTACTTATATTCAAGGTAAAAAGAAGATGCCTGTACCATGCCTATATTTTGTTTGGTAAAAATAATATACAAATTACCTGATATTATTTTTGATATTAACAATTTGATGTAATGGCATTACTGTCGCATAATGTTATAATTATTTTTTTAATAATATTCATATGTCGTATATTATATGTTTTTTATTACTTTCTTTAATTTTGACATGTAGTGTTACTTTTCAATCATGATTGAAATTGTAGTTAAGAAACGAAAAAAATTTCGCAATTGGTATCAATAAGTGTGGCAAATAGAGATACGTAAATGGCAATTTTTCAATTTTTTGGGCAATATTTTGAAACGAAAGTCGCTGGAAATTTAAATATCTTTAACTTTTATTAGATTCACTTGTTCTCTAAACAGCGTTATTTTCTAGATGTGCAAAACATAATACGAATAAACTAACACTTCCGGCTGAATATTTTTTTTAATCATAGGTTTTCTGGCCTGGGATATACCAATCTTACATTCAAAACATTATATGTTATAGATCGTTTACAGACACCGACACACAGACGTAAATAGTCAAATAGAATTTGTTCAGGGACCCTCAAACCAGATATTTCCATTATAATGCCGAGGTCGATTTATTTTCTGGTCATACTACTTTCTTTAATACATTACGTATAAGAAAATCAAAACACAAAATAATCTTATTTATCTTTTTTTGTGCAACCTTCTCTATATATTACTTGTTATGTTATGTCTAAAAACTGCTTTTCTGTTAGCCGATGAAGTTACTCCAGAGTAACTTCAAGTGATCTTGTGCGTTCCCGTTACACAGATCAAAATGACCCGAGTAACTCTAGCGTTACTTTTTCCTGTCGCCACAAACACCAGACTTTTTTTTTTGGTTATAATAACTCCAAGGTTATATTTGAATGTTATCATGTTTGTTAATTATATTTATATAAAAAATATATTAAACTATAACTAAAAACATATTTTAATTAATTAATTAAACATAGTGAGGATATGAAATCAACCGTAACAAGTTTATTGCGATATTATTTCATGTTATATGCATGCGTCGTGTACACTTAGTGATTTGTGCATTCTCCTAATCATAGGTAATTATATCCAGAGTTACTTCATTTCTAAACTTGAATCATATATTTTTCGACTATTTTCAGTTCTTACAATACTCAAGTCTCATAAATGTCCAACTCATCTGTATAAACAAACCTTCAAACTAACAAGCGTTTGATTTTCAATTCAATACATGAAATTAATAATGTCTAGATTAAAAACCTTTTATTTTCATAATATTAGAAAAAATCTTATAGGAAGTATATTAGGTATTGTATTATATGGTATTGGCTTAGTCTCGACTTCATGGGCCTTGATTTTGCAAGTATTGGTCTTGACAAAAAGGTCTTGGTCTCGAAATGTAAAATATGAAGTTAAATAAACAGTTATAACATTGTAATATATAACTTATATATATATATATATATATATATATATATATATATATATATATATATATATATATATATATATATATAACTTATGCGTTATAATAGTAAAATATTAGAATTAAAGATATTATTCAATATAATGCTAATAGACAAAATAGTTACTGAATTAAAATGCATACCAAGCTTATTTAAATTTGTTGGATTTTGAGGACGGTTGTTTTATATTTCATGTGGCTCAATAAAAGTAAACATTTTCTTCTAAAGGACTGGTCAATTTTTAAATTTAGAAAATTTTGAATAAACATCGATCAAAACGACTAACCGAAAAATAGAAACAAGCATAGATGCAGACACCAAGGTCTTAAGATTTCTGTATTATCTATTCAGTGGATGTTTTAATGATTACTTTCTTTTACGAAGTAATAAGTTCATTAAAAATCAGTGGTTAAAAACATGTATTCTATATAAATAAAACAGAAATTAAAACATCAACTGAATAAATAACACGGCGAGCTTAAGGCATTGGTATCTGCATCTAAGTTTGTTTTTTCTGTGTTCTATTTTAAGAACACCTGCATTAAGGATAAAGAAATATCTGCTATGGTATTTATAGGAATATTGTAAATCATGAATTTAGAGAAAGAAAAATGTATTTATATCCAAGTAAACTTTTATTGTATGTACGGACTCTCACTTTTTCGTATTCGTCCGTGTATTGGTTTATAAAAGTAGCGAGGTTGTCGACCTACGCCATTAGTTTTACTACCTTGAAGGAACAACAAGACGAAGAAGAAATGATTGATTTGTTCTAATGGCCTCCCAACAGTCATTGTCCTCGCACTTATTTGAGAGTCGGTCATTGTACACGCATTGCATATTGACCCATCCCATCTCATCACCAGGTGAAACCGCCGCGTATGTCACTAGTGAAATCACAACTAGATGTCACTGCCCTCATCAGCGTCACCCCATCTGTGTACGGCATACTGGAGATGTTGTGTATATGTATATACACGCATACTCTTCTACAGCGTGTATATAACTCTTATGAAAGTAGATGAGACAGTCACTTTTCTGAAATTATAAAACTAGGTCGTCATTCCACTTATGTGTGGAATTGGGTTATGTATTTTTATACCCATCAAGTGTAGATACCTATACAGCAGTGACCGCACACCGCACTCGTATTTTATGTGTGTGTGTGTGTGTGTACCCAGTTGATTATCTCGCGGTAAAGTTGTAACAATTGTTTTTGTTTCTATATACCAGCATTTACCACAATATTATAGGTACTACTGTGTACATATCCTAATAGGGTGACCAGCTGTAAGAAATGAAAAAGCATGATTTTTTCAAAAGCGGATATAATACATGCGCCCAATTTTACTTGTAGTACATTGTGTACAAAAGAGCTACAGTGTTCGGTCGGGTGTCTGTATTATTTTTGGAATCTAAAAATTCATTTATCTATTCATGATCCTATATTCATTTGCTCATGTTTTTAGCTGGTCGCACAGAAGGTGTATATACAGAAATTCGTTTCATGTCTTATTGATTACGAAAATGGATGTAACTCATACTTCACGGTGTGCCTGAAAATATTTGTGAAATGTAAAGACCAGGGTTATTTTTATTCTTTTAATTGATAACTTCATCATTCAGGAGTAATGCCTTCTTCACACCAAGATTGCTTGTGCCTTCTACTCCTCTGAAGGAACCAAAGCGATTTAAACCAAATTTGCTACACATATTATATGGCATCCTATTTGAATTCGCTCGCAGCTAATAACCAATTGCGCGTATATTTACCGAGTTATAGGACCCCAAAATTATTAAAATATCCAAAAATTCTACCAACAATTCTAAGATATTTTATATTTACAAGATTTTTTTATATTGGTAACCCAACGGTCATAAAAAAATATTAAAAATTATAATTTTGAATTTGAAAATTTGCACTAATTATAATAATTTTTTTTGATATCTCAAATCAATAATTATTTGTCGTGAGATATCAAAAAAATTCACAAATAATATAAATATTATATTTTTATATTATAAGGGAGTGCAGGTTAGTAAAATCTACTGTTCATATAAATAATGTATATTAAAATTTCTTAAAAATATGAAATCGAAAAATAGAAAAAAATTACATTAGGAAAAAAGTGCCGTGTGAATTATTTTCATATTAGTCAATTCTTACTGATGAAGTTATCAATTAAAAGCATAAAAAAAACTTGGTCCTTGCCTTCATTGAAATATTTTCAGGCACACCGTGACTTGGTTGTACGTCGGTCGCTTGCCCGTAAGTCAAACTTAATGTTCTTTGAAGTCACTGGACCGATTTTAACCAAATTTGTTATACATATAAACATATATTGAGCGCCCGTGTCGATCGTAACATTAAAAATTCAATAGACCTTATTATTTTACTTTTGATGTAATAGTTGCAATTCATTGATACCACGATCATCATGAAACCAGTTAGTAATTATGTATAAATTAACCAATTTCAAGTGCAATTTTCCAGTAAATGATACGTTTTTTGAGGAAACTTTTCAAATAAAAAATTATTAAAAATTTGAATATCTTTTATATGAATAACTTTTTTACTTTCTTGGACAGGAAGTATTGTAATCGTGAAAAATTTCCAACTCGATTTTTTATCGGAAATACACGTTTTGACAATCCCAGAATCGAATCTGACTATTGTCAAAATGCCTTCTGTGTGTGTGTGTATGTGTGTGAGCCAAAACTGTTGAAGATGAAATTTCAGACTTGTATATAACCCGGGTGATTTAAAAATAGAAGTTTTTCTTCCGATCTATAAACAAATTTTAAATTTAAATTTTCATATTTTTATCTTCAACAGGTTCGCACTCAGCTATCATCTCGAAAGTAGTCAATTTCATTTCAGGGAAGCGTAATATGCGCATTTTCGTTATTATCTCAAATTGGATAGTTATCATGAGGCCCAGAAAGTAAAAAATATTTTTGAAAAATATTATTGTTCTATTTGTTCCGGATCCTATTTTTACTTTCTTTTACGAAGTAATAAGTTTGTTTTGTAATTATTGAAATCATGAACTCGAGAATGTTACTATTATCGGAATGACGCTTGTGTTTCTGTCTGTCTGTCTGCTTCTCAGTGAACGCTCTAGAGCAAAAACTATCCAACGTAAAATTGTGAAACTTCAAATTTAAAACTTGTATATTATGGTCTAGATGTGCACCTCCTATTTTTGAAAATAATATTCAATATTATATATAATATATATATATATATATATATATATATATATATATATAATATTTTTAACAATTAAGATTCTCCATATAGGTTTTTTTCGTAATTGGTACATTTTTTAAAGAAACTATTCAAAGAAAAGTTGTGCGAAATATTAATATCCTTCATTATATAATATATATATATATATATATATATATATATATATATATATATATATATATATATATATATATATATATATATATATATATATATATATTGTGTGTTGAACTAGAAAACAGACAATGACCGAATGGTGCACGTTCTCTCATCAACGAATGTGTGAGTGAGATGTTTTTATAAATAAGTGTCGATATGAAAGTGTAATGGCATGCGTTCTTCATCACTTTATTTGTCGTGTGCGAGGAGCAATGCACGCTTACCGAGCAAGAATATAGGTTATAGGCACAGAGAGGTAAGCGCTATACACTCTTACACACATAATCATCATCTCTAACACTATATATTTATCGTCGTTAGAGCTGGCTAGGCTATGTATACATAGGTAGCCTGTTTGTCATAAAAACAAACGCGAGTTTCCCGCGCTTTCTGTCTGAAATCACAAGTGACTTCTTCTCAAGGTTACTCGGACACTTGCTCATTTTTACTACATAGAAAACGCATCGCTGCGCCGGTAAAACTGAATTTGTGTCACCATTTTCGTTCTTACTACCATTACCGACGTTTCTAAATAAATCTATTTATATCTCCTACAGGTAATTCATTCATTATTATAATTTTATGGAAATATAATAAACTTAATATGGGTGAGATCAAGAAAGATCCAGATGTGACTGACTTCGCCACGAGATGATAAATTATCGGTAAATAACTCAAATATACCATCGATAGTGCTAGTGGGTATTTTATTATAACGCGACTCCACTATAGAGAAACTATAGAGTTTATCGATAGATGTATCATTTGCAGTTCCGATAAGCGGAACTTATTTAAAATTAAGAAGCAATGCATATTTTATAAAAGAATCTGATGTGTCCTACACTGAACTGGCTTGTATTTATAATTTAGTATATGAGTAGATATTGATTTATTTTGGTTTAATTTTTTTACATCTTTTATGCTGAGATTATTATGATATATGCCACAATTTGGTAAATGCGTATCCATGATAACAAATAATACATTTAACAATTTCAAATACGTTTTTCTAGTAAATGGTATACATTTTGAGAAAAAATTGCAAAAAAAATTTTTTTTTAATGTTCAACTAGTTTATCTATAGTTTTTCTCTAGCTCGTGCCATTTTCAAAGTAACAAAGTAGCAGTAATACTTAAAATGCAGTTAATTCTAACTAACCGGTTAATTTTTTTTTCAAAAATAGTTTTGTTTCGGACTAAATTCAAATATTAAATTTAAAGTTTTATAATTTTATCTTCAATAAAGTTTACTATAGAGTCAAATAGTCAATATCAATTCGGAATAGTTCTAAACGAGTTCGAAATTTTACATGATTACAATATTTCGTTTTATACTTCGTTAAAAAATTATATGTTTTAACAATATTTTAGCAACTGCATATTAATTTTATACGTTACTGCGTTTTATTAAATAGAAGCTAACTCATTAATATAACGAATAAGTGATTTGTTTAGTGAAATATTAGTAAATGTATATAATTCATCGTTTCCAATCATTCCGATTGTACTTAGTGTCAATGACCACGTGGTAAAAAGAACAAACTTATTAGAACACAATTTTTACCTTTATTTATAGAAACGAGTCGTCCTCGATAACTTCTTTCTAAATTAGTTTATATTAATTTTTTTAATTCAATTTCAAGTAGCATGTCAGAGTAGAATAGATCTCTAAAAAGAAATGATAAAGAAAGTTCTCAATCCACAACGAAAAATATGTATACGAACTGATTTGGGAAGCATCATTACGTCAAAAGGGTGTTGAACTCATTTTCATTACCAAACTTTTTCTCTGGTTATTACATTATAAATCTATATGTTCCGCATCTGATAAGCGTCCTGTGGTATACATTTTTATTGGTTAGAAAGTTTTTGACATCATATACGCTCGAACAGATGATTTAAAAGATTTGGTACTTGTTCTATAGTCATAAACAATGAAAGAAAATAATTATTCTCTGATCTATTTACAGAATAATAATAGGTACATGTGAATGTCAAGAATGTTAGCTTAGATGTATTAAAACGAATACTATCCTTATGATAAAGAATAAAAACAGATTATATTTTGATTTATTTTATAATGATACGACTTGATTAACATTCTGACTCTTATTCATGCACTTCGTTAACCCGTGGGCACCAGTGCCCATAACATACACAGATTAAGCCTACTACTTACTGATTCATTTGTCCAATTGAATAATTGACGATTATTATTGTTTTTTTTTTTTGAAAATGTAGATTTAATCATGGATTTTTGAATTTTGGTTGTTTTGTCCGTAATTCTATATAAAGATACATTTTCATCTATTATAATCTACTTTATTGTTTACACAACTCTTAGGTATATGCAACAAACTGCCGATATTTTGACGGTAATTCAAAAATAATATAATGAATGTAAAGAGATATCTATTGTGTGAGCGCTAACAATTTTATAAACAAACTTAATGCTTTTCACAATTCACATGTAATATAAATTAAACTTAGGTACTGCTTCTATTTTTGTATTCACTATTCACATACAATATGTTTATTTTGAAGTTTAACAACGTAGTTATTTTATATACAAGCAGTGCTGACTGGACAATTTAGGAACCATAGAAACATATAAACAAAGTGTTCTACATATTCACATACATATATCTGGGTGTTTATATATAGCAAGTTACATAAAATTTGAAATATATAAAGTGTTGACTTTTTTGATGCAAACATTATAATAATTTAAATTCCACAATTATAATTTCTTTAATGGTTCACAATCTGAATAGATAGTATTTTAGAATTATTTGTAGATTTCATAAAAATATTAAAGACAGTCTATGAGCCGTGTTAAGAGAGGGAGGGGCGCAATTATTATGGCCCCATAACTCCGGAAGTATAAGGACTATTTGATTTAAAATGCGACGGAAACTTTTTGGGCACCCATATTATATGTATACCAAATTTCGAAAATACCGCCTCGGTACCTTCAAAGATGTATCTTCTAATATATAAGTTATATATTTTCGGAATCAGGAAAACGTAAAACGAATTTCTATGAAAATATTTTTTGAATTCGCCAATGCTACAGACACCAGATCAAACACTATAGCTATATTGTAATATACGATATTACAATATAGCTAAGAAGTCAAATATAATTCATTCGAATATGTCTTGTTCTGCAAGTGCTAGTTGAAATGATCAAAGAAAATACTCTAATGCACTTTCAGGATACTAAATAATTTATGATCAAAATAATATCTATGCAGATTCGAATCTCTTTATAGCATTGACTATGATGTCATTGGTGGAGAGATAATTTTTTTTGTATGTTTTACAATGTTCAGTAGGGGTATTGGCAGGAACCGGTGGGGTCGTGGACCTGTCTCCTCGCTCCTCGGATAAAAAATAATTCATTTACCTCGAGCTGCTGACCTTTAAAATGCAAAAATGATCACAATGACCTCTACACACCACGTACCAACACATGATCACAGCTAAATAACGCACGTGCACCCGCGTCAGGTGGAACTACTGCAGCAAAACGAAGGAAAGTAGTATTGGTATTTTAGACGTTCTTCACAAAGTGTAGGTGGATGACCACGCATTAATTGCTACTCTATGAAATATGAACTACATCAAAATGATAAGATGGAATATATTTATAATATTGTTATTTTACCACTGACCTTGATATAGTTAACTAAGATATGAATACTTTCTCGGACGAAGTTTAAAAGGAACTATTGTAAATTGTAATCATAAACATTTTCGAAATCGAGATTTTAACGGAAATACACGTTTTGACCATCCTTGCACCGAATTTGACTATGTTCCGTATGTGAACGCGGTAGAGACTAGACTGTTGAAATTACGAAACAATTAACTTAACTTGGCCGCGTTGTGCAGCTTCTATATAGCAAACAATATCTGAACAGGAAGTAACAGTTTACTCTTGCTAATTTTATAATATCTCGGAAACGGCATGAGTTAAGAAAAGTGATTCAAAATAACTTGTTGTTACTAAAATTTATAGTATTTTTGTTTTAAACGTTTTTTTCGAAAAACGTACTATTTGCTGAGAAATCGCGTTAAAAATGGTTATTTAATATGTACGTCTCCCTAGTTATAATATATACTGATTTTGTTTCATAGCTATTGTAAGGTGAATTAAAATAAAAGAATGTATTATTATAAATACAAATAGTGAATGTACATGAAAGTTTTGTGGAGGCAACTCCAGCTTTTTTAATAAATTATATATTTGTAATTGCCGAAAAGTTATGTATTAAAATTAAATAGAAATTTGGTGGCAGCGACTCAATTATGAGTATGCCTGTTCCACCTACACAGAAATAATTGTGTAAAAATCATAATTAAAACTTTATTTAGAATTTAGATGCTGTGTCCGAATGTACTGTTTTAGTGTCCTAATTTATTTTGATTCCGTTTCTGAATTCACTATTTTTGTCCTAATATATATATAGATATATATATATATATATATATATATATATATATATATATATATATATATATATATATATATATATATATATAATATATATATATATATATATATATATATATATATATATATATATATATATATATATATATATATATATATAATATATATATATATATATATATATATATATATATATATATATATATATATATATAATATATGTATATATATTTGTTTATAATTTAGAAATTTTCTAAGTAGTTTATAAAAAGTAAAAAATACCTTTGATTTTTTTCAACGTGCCAGATAATGCGATGACGTCACGAATGTGGCACGTTGCTATTATTATTACTTTCTTTGCTGTTTGTAAACGTGTATATATTTTTCATTTCGTTATAATAGAGAAACAAGAGAAGAAAAGAACCTAACTGGGGCCAATATTTGTCGACTTTTAGTTTTGTTCGTTACTAGGTCATAGATGAGTGAATGAAGGAAAGATCTACATTCAGCACAATGACCCAATGATGTATTTTTATTAATATAGCGCTGGAATTCTTTTACTTCTTTTTTCTTTGTTCACTCTCACATAACAAGTGTACTCATTTTTTATCTGCAAGTTAGAAGCACATATTTACATAATTTATTGTAAATGTTTTTGGTGTCTCTAAAGATGTTTCAAATTAATTTGTTGTAGGCCCGCTAGAGGTAATAGTTTAGTCGGGTTAAAAATTTTACTTACATATTTGTTTAATATGTACTAAACTTTATCATTATATATGTATATGCAGGTAGTTCTCGGTTTATGAAAACTTTTCGTTTCAAAACGCTGTTTGTTCTACGATTTGTTAGCTATGTATATCTCGCATTCCTGGGTCCCTATTCTAATTCAAAATTTCGATACGCAATCAAAAACATTATCGCAATTTCATGTCTAGCCATCTATCAGCATTTTAAAAATGTTCATTTAACGTCATTATAATTATGTGATTTGAAATGAATTTCGGTAGCACCATAGATCCCCAAATTATCATTGCGATCCATTTATTGTTTATTATCGCAATTTTGAGGTTAGTTTGTGATGTTTTACAAAATTTTGTATTCAAATACAAAGTTTTGTGAATTTGGAAAGTATATATTAACCAAATTCGAGAAATTATAAGTGATCTTATTTATTACTATTATTTTGCTGGTTTTTGTTATTACCCATTTAAAATAAACAGCGAATCTAAATGAGATTTTATAGCGATATCGTATCAGTTCAGAGAAAAAGGTTAAACCGACGTTAGTAATATCGAATATTAATTGGTATAAATATAGTTTGGTTCCCATCTAACACAAATCAAATAAAAATACCGAAAGTGACAGTAGCTACTTTTGAATATTGTGAAATTTGCTTAGTTGGAGATACCACCCGATCTCCCTGAATATCACTAAATATAGTATTTTTAAAATGCCTCTCACAGTTATGCATGAGGCATGACGTCATTATAATTTAATATCACAGAATGGAATGAGTTAGAGAAAAAGTGATTCTAATAAAAGTTTTCTAGTATCTTTTGTTGAAAGAGTTTTTTCGAAAAATATACTATTTACTGATAATTTGTCTTTGCAAGTAGGCATGTTACATTTAAGTTTCCCTAGTTACCACACATATTCATATTGTTTCACGGCAAACTAAAACTTATGTATTATATTAAACTAGGGTCACCCGTGGGCACCATGTGCCCATATGGTACACAGAACATAGGTCAGTTTTGACTGATGGTGAATTTTCATGTAATTTAATAATAATAACACGGTTTTTCTTCATTTTGTATCGTTTGACTATAATAGTAATACAAATTTCCACATCGCAAATAATAATAAAGAAAAAATCGAGTTCTTTCTTTGAACGCTATTTTGTTCTTAGATCACTATGCTGAGATTAACTAATCGATCGCTTATCATGCACTGTGTAACATCCGATAAATTTAAACAAAATTTTGTTTAACTTTGATTTTAACCTTGTATGGTGCATATGTGTTGTATCATTTAGACAGTTTCTATGATTGTATATAAAAAACAGGATTATAAATTTACTTACGATTGCTGTTTATTATTTGAATCGATTATTCTAATAATATGTATTACAAATCCTTTTTACACAACATTTTTAATGATTTGACATTTGATTCATTATTGTTTTTGAATTAAATAATCAGGCTAGATTCTGAATTTTGCAGTATTAAACTGCAGTTTTAAAAGTGATAATAATTAGTTATATGCTAAAATACAATGGATTGTGCCATCAAAAATAAAAGAATAAAATTGCCAACCAAACATGTTTCTAAATATGTTTGAATTATCTCTTCAAGATTTTATTTCTCTAATAATCAGAATTATAAATTTACTTATAATAATTTGACGAACTATAAAATCTTACCGCAACTCATATTTTCAAAAATCACTGCTTCTTGGCCATTTTGAAGTGAAAAATATTAACTATGAATTAAAATAAATGAACAGAAACACGTATTTACTAAAAATATATGCTAATTAGGCAATAATATGCACTTATTTCATATTATACACTTAAAAATTGAAATTATAGCATGCTACTCCCCTTAAACTTAAGATTAAACTTTGAATTGAAGATTTATCACAAAAACCAATATTGACATTTCATTCTGACGTTTGATTCGTTTTTGTCTATTTCAAAGCAGACTGAACTTCAGAATCGTAGTGATTGTTTTATTTCAGTATAAACTATTTGATTATTTTTTATAACATTATTAACAGTCGCCATGGTGCAGTGGCTAAGTGTCATGCCTTTCACCCTGGAGGTCGTGAGTTCGATCCCCGTCTATGCCAATCTGCATTTTTACAAAAAAGCGTTCTACACATACACACTCACTCACATACACACTCACTCACATACACACTCACATACTCACTCACATACACACTCACTCACATACAAACATTTCTGGGTTATTATATTAATGATAAATAGTGAAAGTATAAGAAAGTCGAGTGAAGACCACTTTAGCTATTTTGATTTTGACTTCAGATGATTTTGCATGTAATTAACTGAATTAATTACATCATTCCAAAATTAATCGGATGTAATCAGTATCTATGAGCATTCATCTAGGAGCCTCACATAATATCCTATTTTGCTCTCTGGATAGTACGGTATTGTGGTTTCGAAATTGATACTGTGCTTTTTAATTATGCCTTGAACTTATTTACTGCAATACACTTCCCTATTATCTGTTCTCAGTATCGTAGGTATCGTTTAGTTTCTTGGCTATATATATATATATATATATATATATATATATATATATATATATATATAAATATATATATATATATATATATATATACATATATATATATATATATATATATATATATATACTAGAGAGGATAATCAAGTATTACACATTTGTAAAAAGAAGTAGCTGGAGTTCTTGACTTACTTATACTTAATATTTGACAATATATATATATATATATATATATATATATATATATATATATATATATATATATATATATATATATTGTCAAAAACTAAATATAAGTAAGTCATGAATTCCAGCTATTTCTTTTTACAAATGTGTAATACTTGATTATCCTCTCTAGTCTACTTGATTACAAAATGCGCCATGGGTCGCAGTACCTGGCCTATTATCGGTGCCGCGGGTCGTCAAAAACAATTAAAGGAGCTGCGTGTTCACCGCATGCCTTCAGTTTAACATGCTTAACTACAGTACCTAGATACAAGTACCAAACCAACTGCATGGTCTCAAAGTGAAGTAGAGTATTTTTATTAAGATGCAGACCGAAGCATAACAATTTATAAATCGGAAAATATCTGTATATCGTTATACTGATAAATATATAGTGAAATATCGATTTATCAATTAAAATACCGTTGTAATTAGATATATCGTTAAATATTTTTATAACGTTAAATATCAATGTATCTTTAAATACTGTTATAACTACAAATTTCGATTATATTGACATATGGTTTCATCGAAATGATTTTGGTATCGAATATCGATATAAAAATTATCGAAATGCACACCCATAATTTTGATTATAAGTTTGGCATTTTGCATTATAAAGAACATATTGGTGACAAAAAATATTTAATTAATTCTGACGTTCGTCACATAACAGCGAATGTTTGTAAATCGCACGTTTGTAAACCGAGAGTTGTATTCGACCCACAAAAATTTCCCATAATCTATAAGTGTATTCTATTTTAATATGAAATGTGTTTCCGGTTTTCTATTAGCCCTATTTATCAGTACTACAGAAATATTTCAATTAAAGTACCCAAGTAAGGAAAAACTCGTAGTATAGTACATAATCGCGGCGCACAAAACTGAGATCGATTTTTGTGTTTTTCTACACATATGCGCTTGTGTGTGTGCCTTTGTGTATGTTTAGGTATTGGAATGAACTCCTTATATTCTGTGTATACTTCTACATATACGTACATGGGCTGGCTCCTGCGTTCTTTCGCGACAAATGTCTGATAGCACACGACGATGAGAGTGAACTGGAATTGAATGCATTGAACTGGCGCGTTGCCGGGATAGTGGTCGTCCTTAGATTTTCATAAAAATAAATCCGTTGATCCCAACGTGGTGCAGGTGCTTGACCTGCTCCGCGCTAAATACTTCTGTTCTCAGATGCGCACACAATGCACCAACAGCAGCAACTGCAAGAGAGCAAGAGCACAGCGCGTCGCGAGGCATTCCATCGGCGTCCGGTCTTCGTTCGTTCGTTCGTTCGTTATTCTGTCTGTCTGTTCTGTTGGTTACTACGTCTGTCTGTGTGTGATGTGTCCACGGCGTGGCGGGTGCAATGTCTTCGCGGTCTTTCCACCTGTGTGTAAACATATATACCTACCTAACTAACTTTACTCTCCCGCGGCCATTAGGTCCCTCGTTTTTATTTACGATTTATAGCTCGGCGTTTCACCCGCTCTCACCACGCTTTATCTGCATGTATGGTTTAACCCTTTCACAACTTGTGTGCAAATTAATGTACATTCAATTTAGCTCGTCGTACGGCAGTACAAAGCAGTTATAGTATTCGGCTGTGTCTCTGTAACATACTTGGATCCAACAATTATCTGAACGAAATGTTTATGTCTCATCGCCTTGAATCCAAAAATACTCGTATGCCTGTATGTAACTTACCCGCTCGTAACATTAATTTTGTAGACGTATCTCCTGTGAAGATACTGGACCAATTTGTTCCAAATTTGCTATACATATAAAAATGTATGCCTATTTGGTGCCTAACGATTTGCAAATTTCTTCGTCCTTATACTTCCGTAGTTATAGTGCTCCAACTCTTGAAACCTTCCTTTGAAAATACCAAATTACTTTGAACCCAAAAGTTAAAAAGAATATATTTATAAATTTAAAATATTCAATAAATATTTTTTTACTCTATCAAACAAATCTTCAAAAAATTATAGCATTTATTTCAGATGTTTAACCAAAAGCCCATAAAAATATTAATTAAAAACGCTCGCCTTTAGGTAAAATATGCGTTGCGAGCAAAAAAGTTACACTTTTCATTTACAAATTTGTATTGGCATTATGTGTGTTACCTTAAAAAATGCTGGAGTGGTCTTTACTCGACTTGTTCTTTCACTATCTGTAGTTATAATTATGCCTTATTTTGCTATAAATGAATGTGTAGTGTAACTAGAGAAGTTTAAATATAAAATAGCAATTTTCAAACACGAATTTCATTAAATGTTTCGTTTTTCGAATAAAATTTTAAACAAAAGTTGCTAGAATTTTTAATATCAACTCTTATTAGATCCACTTTTTCTCTAACTCGTGTGGTTTTCGAAATATGCAAAAAGTAGGAATAGTAAACCGTTTCCGGTTAACATATTGTTTTCAAATATAGGGTGCACACCCGGATTATAACAAGTTTAATGTATCATAATTTTTCTTGCGCCTAAACACACACACACAGATGTCTTTTCGAAAATAGTCAGGTTCAGTAATGGTCAAAATGTGAATTACCGTTTAAATTTCGAGTTTGACAATTTTCAGGATTACACTTCGTCCAAGAAAGTAAAAATGATCGTTCATTTTCATAATATGTGATACATCTACTAATCTTTTAAGATCTCGAAAATGTGAACAACCTCGAAATAGTGAAGAAGAATTATCAAAAGTATTTCATTAAATAGCGACTCCACTGAATTAATAATATAAATAGCGCAGGGAATGGTTCCTTCAGACCTGAAAAGGTTTAATAACAAAAATTATGCAGGAATTTAATAATCTTGTTATAATTATATGCAATCTAATTATAGTTTCTTTATGAACTTATTCATGTTATTGGATAACTTTATCGTAGTACAAGTGCTAATTTTAGTCCAGTGTGAAATGACGTTTGAAATAACGAAAATTTCAAAAGAATTTTATATTATTTCCACCACCCTTGATTTGAGAATAATTCGACTACACTATAAACCTTTCTGTTATCGATACACAGCTGTGTGTACTCCTTATTTTGCACACGTGCATCGTTTGTTAATAAGCTGTTCTGTATTCCGAAATCATCGGCGCCGAACGAAAGTAAGAGTGGTTTGCGATGAGCTGTCTCTATAGTTGTACATACAGCTACATACATACTATTCATAAACTCATATAGGTATATTAAAACGCGCATGTCCAGCTACATTCAGATCGGATACGTTTTATATAATAACCGACTATAGATTGATGACGTCAAATCATAACGGAATCAAATCATAAATGCTATCAATTGAGCTTTGCATTTTCATTTCTGTTGGGTGTTAACCTGCATGGTCTGTGATACTCCAGACTTCATATTCATTAGTTTAATATATTTTTAATTGTTTTTATATTATAGTTTTACTTTCTTATACCAATGTATATATGGAAGATATTGTAATCACAAATAATTTCAAACTCAACCTTATTATCGAAAATACATACTCTGACCATTCCTGAATCGTTTATCAGTATTTTCGAAATGATGTATGTCTGTATGTCTGTTTGTCTGTATGTCTGTATGTCTGTATGTCTGTCTGTATCTCTGTATGTCTGTATGTCTGTATGTCTGTCTGTATGTCTGTATGTCTGTATGTCTGTATGTCTGTATGTCTGTATGTCTGTATGTCTGTATGTCTGTATGTCTGTATGTCTGTATGTCTGTATGTCTGTATGTCTGTATGTCTGTATGTCTGTATGTCTGTATGTCTGTATGTCTGTATGTCTGTATGTCTGTATGTCTGTATGTCTGTATGTCTGTATGTCTGTATGTCTGTATGTCTGTATGTCTGTATGTCTGTATGTCTGTATGTCTGTATGTCTGTATGTCTGTATGTCTGTATGTCTGTATGTCTGTATGTCTGTATGTCTGTATGTCTGTATGTCTGTATGTCTGTATGTCTGTATGTCTGTATGTCTGTATGTCTGTATGTCTGTATGTCTGTATGTCTGTATGTCTGTATGTCTGTATGTCTGTATGTCTGTATGTCTGTATGTCTGTCTGTATGTCTAACCGAATATTAGAATACTGGTTATCTGAGAACGCATGGCTAGTGTAAATATTTGAGTAACATTTGTCCAGTTATGTTTGCTATATTGATTGTACGAAACTATAATATTTTGAACCAAAACACGTCCAATTTCTTTTTTTTTTTTTGCTGTACTATGCATAACGGCTTTTCGGTGAGGATGATTTTATTATATTTTTGTTAGTTTCATAGCTTAAATAAAATCCATACTAACTATATTTGGGAACATTATCGTAATCAGGAGGACGTGAAACGAATTTCTGTGCAAACATATTTTGAATCTAAGAATGTTATAGACACTGGACCGAATACTATAACCCTTTTCTACATACTTACTGTATGACGACCTAAAAACATGAGCAGTATGAATATGGGATCATGAATTGATAAATGAATTGATCGATTGTTTATTATTTCTAACACAAGTTTAGACTTTGTAATACATCAAAGTTAATTTGAATTTCTAAACATTGGAGCTTGTTCGGATAGAAACTGTAAATTATGTTTAGTATCAGTTGGTGATTCAAAAGTTGGGGAGCTTGTCGGCTTTAATATCGAGAAAGTTTCTTATTTGAACCAATAATTTAGATTCAACTTGAAGTAATTTTTTGAACATACTATACCGTCGTATAGTATGGAAATAATATACATATTTTAATACAGTCAATCTTCCTTAAGTCGAACATAGAAAGTGCGGGCAATACTTTGTGATATCAAAATAATCGAGTTATGGATATATAATTTAATATTGAATACAGAATACACAAATCTTAACTCCGAAAATTCGACATAAGGAAAAGTACAACTTAAGACAATTGGAGATGTGGAATTTCGTCTGTATTTTAATTAGTGTATATTAATTTTATTATTTTATATGATACGTTGTGCGAATCATTATATAATATGTGTACTAATTATAACTCGAATGAGCTCAGATTTAGTATGTAAATTACCGATTGTTTCCAAATATTTTGAAATAATATATTATGCGTAATAATGTCGAGAAAACTGAACTCTGACCTATTTGTATTTTAACATATGACCATTTATCACACCACCATAGGTAATTAATTTGAAAGAAGGATAAAAACGAAATAAACGTTTAATTAAATAATAATATTGGTAATGAGGTCAGTATTGTGCATTGTATAATCTATTCATATACAAAATGGAAGCAGGAAGTAAATTTAAATTCCTAATATTTGAAGATATAAAATTATATTGTTCTTGTCACAAACATGAGAAATCAACATTTATCAATTATTGTAATTTTTTTGAATTAGGTGAAACATGTGCATCGAATAATCTATTAAAATAAAAATAGAAGCAGTAAGTAAATTTTAATGCTATATGTTTTATATTTATTTGCAGATGTATTTTACAACGATATCAATACTAGCTGTAACAATCATAACGCTAGTCGCATGGCGCTTCTGGACCCACCGAAATGGGCCCCCAGGTCCTTGGAATCTACCGTGTTTGGGCTATCTACCGTGGCTGAATCCTGACAAGCCATACATTACGTTAACAAAACTCTCACGCAAATATGGACCTGTATACGGCCTGTGGTTGGGCGGAGTTTATACTGTTGTTGTTACTGACTATAAGATTATTAAACGAATTTTCAACAAGGATGTGTTTTCAGGAAGGGCACCGCTTTATCTTACCCACGGTATCATGAATGGCTATGGTAAGTGTCTCATATTTATATATCCTTACACTCTATTATTATTAATACTAGGTTTACCCGTGGGTATCATGTGCCCATATTATGTACAATTCTGGTCATGCAGTTAACTCCTTGCTTGGCATGCTTGCAGTTAGTGGTTCAAACCCGGCCCATACCAGTTTGTATTTTTAAGAATAAAGCACTCTACACACATATTCATACATACAAACACATACAACTAGGCGTTTATATATATATATATATATATATATATATATATATATATATATATATATATATATATATAAATATATCCGTGGGCACCATGTGTGCATATCATATACTGTCCATTCTACATCGATATAATAATAATAATGTACATTTTTATAAAACTAAATAATACAAGCAATATATTAAACATTTGTACGTATGCATTTGTTCTCATGAATTTTATTGTTAAATTTTATTCTGTACTGTTTGTCAATGACAATGAATCAATGTCATTATCGTTTTATCTCTTCAAAAATCAGGATTATACATTTAAACTTCTATTATGTAAAAGAATCGATTATTCAAAATATATTTATTACATGACGCTGAACTTTTTTGAAATTTGCAGTAACCTTGCTCGTCAGATACATCCGGATTCATCGGCCCGACTGATCAGATTTACTTTACAAACGCGAAGAGATCCATTACGAATTTTTAATATGTATACCGTATTGCTGTCAATTTTAAAAATTTCTTAATAGGCACTGTTCACAAATAACAAATAATAATAAGAACTAAGCCTTTTTTACAGTAGGACAATTTTTCTGATTATATAGAAATTTAATAATCACTGTGGTGCAGTGGTAAGATTCTCGACTTGCTCGGTAAAAGTTGGGATTCGATTCCTGCTCACTCCAGATTGCATTTTTAGAAAAAAAAAGTCCTAAACATAAATATAAACATATATACACATAGAAACAAACATATAAACACATACATCTGAATAGCTATAAGTATAATAATTACTTAAGATAAGTAGTGCAGGGCTGCGAACCCTTTTTTAGCTCGCCGTACAAAGTACCGAAGAAGCTAAAGCATTCGGTCGTGTGTCTGTAGCATTCTCGGATCAAAGAATTTCATTAACAAAAAGTGTTTGTCTCGTCGCCCTGAATCCAAAAAAATATATAACTTATATACTTGGATGTTAGTCGTCGCTCGTAAGACTAAATTTGTGCCCTCTACTCCTCTGAAAGTACCGGAGCGATTCACACCTAATTTGGTACACATATTATTTGGCATTCCATTTGAATCAGCTCGCAGTTTAAATCCAATCGCCCGTATACTTCTCGAGTTATAGGGTCACAAAATGTGGAGCCCCCCTTAATACTGCCCTTATAAATATAATTAAATCACTCAACAATTCTAATAAAAAATTTAAGATATTTTATGTCTACAAGATTTTTACATATTGTTAACCCAAAGCCCGAAAAAAATTATTAAAATTTATAATTTTGAATTTTAAATATGTACAAAATTTTTTTTTACTTTCTTTTACGGAGTAATAAGTAAGTATTGTAATCATGAAAAATTTCGAACTCAAGATTTCAAAGGATATACATGTTTTGACCTTCCCTGAATCGAATGTGACTATTTTCGAAATGACGTCTGTCTGTCTGTGTGTGTGTGTATCTGTGTGTCTGTGAACGCTCTAGGGCCAAAACTGTCGAACGAAGAATTATGAAACTTCAAACTTAAGACTTGTATATGCCTTAGATGTGCACCTCCTATTTTTGAAAATAATATTTTGTTCTCTCCAATCACCGCAAAAATAGTTATGTTCATAATGAAAGATATTAATATTTCGCACAACTTTTGTTTGAAAGATTTCTTCAAAATTTACCAGTTGCTTATAAAATCGGATCATCTGCTATTTTGACAGGAAAACAAAATAGACTCAATTAGATAAATGACATTTCAGAATATTTCCGTAGAGTATTGGTTAGTTTGATAGCTGGTTTTGGTTATATATATATATATATATATATATATATATATATATATATATATATATATATATATATATATATATATATATATCTAGTGAAAGAAAGTCGAGTGCAGGCCACTCCAGATATTTTTAGTTTGTACCTAACCGACATAGACCAATATTTCTTTTCGGTTCAGGTCCGACAAAAATTACGGTGTTTTTCAGTTTTCGGTTCAGTTCCGGTTCGAAGTGGAGTAGGGGATATAATTCCTATAAAAAGATATATACAATTTGCGAAAGCCTTTTTCTGGGATTTAATCTAGCACTTACCAATAAACTAACGCAGTTGACATAATTTGGTAGTTTTTAGCTCGTTGTCGCGTCGTCGGTCGTGTGTCCGCAACATGCTCGGATCAAACAATTTTCTTAACAAAAAGTTCTTATCTGGTCGCCCTGAATCCAAAATTATATATTACTCATATACTTGAAGGTATATTTCTCGCTCGCTTTGTCGGTCGTTAAATAAATAAAATTTGAGTAGTCAAAAAGTTCCTGTCACATTTCAAATTCAATGGACCGTACAGATCCGAAGTAATAGGGCCCCAAAGTTTGGAAAATAGATCAGATCAGATAGATTTTTCATGATTACAATACTTACTTATTACTCTGTAAAAGAAAGTAAAAAGTACACGTTTTGACCTTCTGTGAATCGAATGTTAGTATTTTTGGAATGATGTCTGTGTGTGTGTCTGTGACCGCTCTAGAGCTGAAACTATCGAACGTAAAATTGTTAAACTTCAAACTTCAGATGCTTATACGGTCTAAATGTGCACCTCCTATTTTTGAAAAGAATATTCAAACCGGAAGTGCATGTTTACTCTTTGCATTTTTTTTATCATCTCCAATACCACTGAATGGTTGCACTTATAGCAAAAATGGGTTGTGGCCAACGCGGGACTTTCTTTTACGTATTTTTCATCAATATTTATTGATTGTAAAAATATAATATTAGGAAATAATAATCCAACAGAAACAATATGAAAACCAAGCTTACCTTATATAAATGAATGGGTTGAAAATTATTCCAATACCAATTTGTAATGGTTTTGAAGTACCAACTATCAAAACTAACCAATTCTCAACAGAAATATTTTGAAATATCATTTATCTAATTCAGATCATTTTGTTTTCTTGTCGAAATATTGACAGGCGCAGATGATCCGATTAATTAAGCCACATTCGAATCCATGACAACGTAAACAAGATTCTCAAAATTTTCGGTAGCGGTTTTCTCGTAACTGGTACATTTATTGAAGAAATTTTTCAAACAAAAGTTGTGCGAAATATTAATATCATTCATTATGAAAATAACTATTTTTGCCATAAGTGCAGCCGTTCTAGTGATATTGGGGATAGAACAAAAAATGCATAGAGTAAACATGCACTGCCGGTTTGAATATTCTTTTCAAAAATAGGAGGTGCACAACTAGACCATATACAAGTCTTAAGTTTGAAGTCTCATAATTTTACGTTGGACAGTTTCGGCTCTAGAGCGTTCACATACACACGCACACACACACACACACACACACACACGCACACACACACACACAGACGTCACTCCGAAAATAGTCACATTCGATTCAGAGAAGCTCAAAACGTGTATATCCGTTGAAATCTCGAGTTCGATTTTTTTGGTGATCCCTATACTTACTTATTACTCTGTAGAAGAAAGTAAAAATAAATATTTCATAATAAAAGATATTCATATTTTGCATTTATCTCGCAACTGGTACATTTTTCGTAGAAACTTTTCAAACAAAAGTTGTGCGAAATATTAATATCTTCCATTACAAAAAAAAACTATATTTGCCGTAAGTGTAGCCGTTCTTGTGATATTGGAGATAGAACAAAAAATGCATTGGTAAAAAGCGAAAATTCGGGACGAAAAAAGATAGGTAAAATCCAATTGCGCCAGTTTATTCGGCATACATTTGTCTTCAATTTAGAAATTTTTCGACTTCTCCGAAGGTCCTGGGAGCCCGTGTTGCAACTCCACGCAGAAGACCTTTTTAAAAAGGTCTTTTGCGGTGACGGCTCGTTGAGGCGCAGAAATCATCAAAAATCAAAAATTCCAATTGCGTTGCATTACGAATGAGTAAATGCTGTCGTTGATCGTTCGGTTTTGAGAAAAAAAAATGACAAAATGGCGGTCTCCTGAATAAAAAAGTGCTTTTTCGGGTCTAAAAGTCTGTCTTTGATCGGCTGTAAAAAATCGAAAATAAATAATAAGCGAAATCCGAACAATCAACGACTAGAAAAAATAGTTTAGAATACGAGACAAAAAGCCCCAGTCATATTGAATGAATACACGTTGAGTCACCGACTTTGAAAATGTGGTATCGAGATAATCGAGATAATCGCGTTTAAAGATTTCTGGTCACGGTATTATAAGTGACTTCGGTAATTTGTATCCAATCAACATGAAACTTTTTGGGAAATGTACACACTTTTGAATTCCGCGATTAAAAAAACCGATTTTTTGAACCTATGTAGGTAGGCATCACCCCTTAAGGAGCCCCAACTCTGTATTAAGGGAAGCTCTGTAACTTCGGAAAATAGTCCCTATCGCGCGAGCGACCGACATCCAAGTGAATCAAATTTCTGTTCATTTTTTTTATCCGTCAATGCTACAGACACACGACTAAACACTATAGTTCTTTTGTACGATGATTTAAAAATCATACTGAAGAAGGTTAAAAAACTAGCAACAGATGCTGTTTCTAATAAAAATAAATGCAAATTGGCACAACCGACACGCATGTTTTAAAATGTGCGTAGCCTATAAGCACATGTCAGGACAGACATAATCTCTCTGTCTCTTATATGCGAACGTTCAAAACTCCGTGGGGCACGGGTCGTTGACTTTTGCAAAGAGTTTCTTTTCACGACAGTGTGTGTGTGTATTTTTTTGTTTCTCTCAAGTGTGCGTAGCCAGTCAAGCGTTTTGTGTATACAGACAAAAAAAATATCTGTTATTGGGTTAGTATGTCCAACTAAAGAGTGCCTCCTCCTCCCCTTTTGCCCCTGGCATCACCCTCTCATTCTTACTCTATGATGTGGTTTACGTCACCATTTTTTTTTTGTTTAACTGACTGGAAATTTGCACACGCATAAAAAAATACGCGTGTCTGCAATTAGTGGTTTCCTTTGAAAGTTCAGTTGTATCACGATTTCCTTGTGTTTTTCGATTGAGAACGATATTATTGTAACTTAAAATTGTACTCATTTTATATTAGCACGACTGCCATTTTGTTCCAAATTGCGAGGAATCCGCCGTTAATTTTTGACTATTTTTATCTATTGGTGCAATCAAAAATACACCATTTGGTAGTGGTTGATGTGGTTTTATTTGATCATAATTTATTATCTTTTATAGTTTGTTTATAAAGTTATATATATTTGCACATTGGTATTAAATATTTAATTTTATGATATTAGAAACATCTATTTATAAAATATTATGTTTAGTAGGTATTTCCTGGTATACACTCATTATGCGCATTACACACTACAAAAATATGCAGTTTAGCTATATAACTAACTCATGGAACTTGTTGCCTAATATTTCTATAGTAATATTACTCAGCAATAGTAATGCGCGTTTACTATATATTAGTTACATTATTATTATATATATATATATATATATATATATATATATATATATATATATATATATATATATATATATATATATATATATATATATATATATACTCCTCCAGATGTATGTGTTTATGTATATATGTGTAGAACTTTTTGTTGAACTGGTATGGGCAGGGATCGAACCCTAACTTTCACCGAGCCAGTGGAGAATATTTCCTCGACGCCACGGAGGCAATTGAAATTCTATATGTAATCAAGAAAACTGTCCTACAACCTATATTGCAAAATACAATAGCTACGTTCCTAAACGTCAAAATAATGACTAAATATCAATATATATATATATATATATATATATATATATATATATATATATATATATATATATATATATGTGCGCTCTACTTTTTTAGCTCGAAATTGTCCTTTCATTATCGATATCGTTTTGATACCAATGGAATATAATTTTCATATATATATATATATATATATATATATATATATATATATATATATATATATATATATATATATATATATATATATATATATATATATATATATATATATATATATATATATATATATATATATATATATATATATATATATATATATATTGTGTACATACACAAATAGAAGAAATACTTAAGTTAAATTATGCGTGAATTATTTATAATCGTTGTCAGTATTCGCACCACAGATTACTTCTTGTATCCATTACTTAATTTTTGAATAATCTCTTTCATATCATTATTTTCGTATTCCCAAAATGCTACACTGAAAAATAATTAAATTTAAAATGAACGATATTAAAAATTTGAACAACTTTTGTTTGAAAAGTTTTCTCAACAAGGCTACCATTTGTAAGAAAAAATAGCATATGAGATCCTTAGACGATCGATAGCAATCACATATCACAATCACAGTTGTCAGAATCAGAAACAATTGACGATTGCTAAGATATTCGTATTATTTTTCCTATTACCAAATATTTCACGTGAATTTTTGTGATTCAATCCAAGTAATCATAGAAATAGTATGATTCGCCAGGGGAAGGGGACTGTCAGTTTCTGACCACAAAATGAAAGAGAAGGGATAACTAATAACGAACGAAGAAACATTTTTCTCATAATCATGATTACTGTTTGATCTGAATTTGAAGAAACATGCCTTTTGTATCAATGTTTATAAGGGAGTCTTTTGCTGGCCACAACATATTTTAATTTTAATTTGTGCCGTTTTCGTGATGGCATTAATGCAGCAAAAATAAAATGTAACTTTTGATTTAGACTTTGTTTAAAAATATATATTATTTTCTAGGCTATTTACAACCATAACGTTACATAAATATATTTGCTGTACAGCGTTTAGACACACGTACGTCTTCTTGAAAATAGTCAATATCAAATGAGAGAAGTTCAAAAAGAATATTTCCGTTAATACCTCCTGTTTAAAATTTTTCATGATTTTCATAACATACTTCATAAACTATGAATAATAAGGCATCGTCCAAGAAAACAAAATAAATCAACTTGAAAAACAAGCGATTTGAGCTGTGTAAAATATGTAAACCTCAGATCCGTGTTGCTAAACGTAAATTCGTGTATTGCCTACTTTTGCACTAGTCGCAAATCTGAGATACGTGTGAAAGCAGCCGGCCCTGCCCACCCACAATATTGGTTACATTGGCAAGCACGGGCAACGAACGATAGACCTTCATTGCCAGCTACTCATTCCCACTCACTATTAGAACGTCTCGTTACGTTCAATACGATATATAATACTATCAAAATTCTACACGTATCTCGCGACTGATTATTCCCGATTCCAACTGTGAAATTACACATTGTGTAACACTTTATCTAATTATCGTTTACTAAATCTATCATTGAATCTTTGTCGTAACTTTTATCATATTCATAAATTATAATCTGTATTAATACATTACAGCAGAGGATTACAATTTGTTTTTCCCAAATGTTAACGAGATAAGACATAAAACTTCACCTCATCTTTATGACCAATTCGCCACTTGTTGTCCAGCCCTGCATTACAGCAATGTTCTCACCGTACGAATTACAGAAGAGCTAAAGCGGTCGTGTGTCTGCAACATTCTTGGATCAAAGATTTCCCCTAACAAAGAATTGTTGTCTCGTCGCCCTGAATCCAAAATATATCTAACTCATATACTTGAATATTAATCGTCGCTCGCTCGAAAGACCAAATTTATTATTTTCTCAATGACGTTTATGTTTGTGTGTGCGTGTGTGTGTTTGAGAATGCTCTACAGCTTTGAATATAAAAATATGATGTTTAGAATAAAAAAAATGTATATCCCGAGAAAGAAACATTATTTTTGAAATAGATCTCTAGCAATTTTTGTTTGAACAGTTCTTTTCGAAAAATTTACCATTTAGCTATATATCATCTACGTTTCCCTAGATACCAACATAATAAAAATGTTTAATTGCAATGGAAACATGTATTTGAAACACAATAAGCTAGATTACATATATAGAGAAAAAACTATACCGACTTTATACAGAACAAGATTTGGTACGCGTAAAACGCACCAACGCGCAGAGCTCGCCCCCTGCGTTGCGAGCAGTGCTTTTTAATTATTATGGCCTTTTGGTTAACAATTTGAAAATATGTTGTAGGTGTAAAAAGTCTTACATTTTATTTTAGATTAAATTGATAAAAAACAAATTTTAGTTCAAACTTTAATATTCAAAATTATAATATTTAATAATTTTTTTTGGGAGTTGGATTAACAAAATGAAAAAATCTTGTAGATGTAGCATATCTTAGAATTCTTAGTAGAATTTTTAAGTGTATTAATTATTTTTATAAGGGCAGTATTAAATTTTGGGGCCCTATAACTCGGGAAGTATACGGGCGATTGGATTTATACTGCGAGCGGATTCAAATGGGATGCCAAATAATATGTGTACCGAATTTGGAGTGAATCGCTCCGGTACCTTCAGAGGAGTAGAGGGCACAAATTTGGTTTTACGAGCGAGCGACGACTAACATCCAAGTATATAAGTTATATACATTTTTGGATTCAGGGCGACGAGATGAACACTTTTTCTTAATGAAATTTTTTGATCCGAGAATGCTACAGACACACGACCGAATGCTTTAGCGTACGGCGAGCTAAAAATATAATGCAATTTAAGAAAACTCTAGTAACGTATTTATTCAATAATATTTACGCAAGCGCAGTGCGTGCGTCTTCGTAGGTAGTTCCTTATGTAGCCGCCATAATTCGTACTAGTGTTGCTAGTTGTGAAGAATTTTCTTAATTTAAAAGTTTTTTTTAACGAATTTTACAGAGATTATATATTTCCAATAAATTGTCATTCTTATTTATATTAACCTATAGTATTCGTCCTGGCGAAGAATTTAAATGGAAAAGAAGTATTTGTATTAGTAAAGAGAAGGATATATTTGATTCTTTAATTTGATAACCCTGTTCATAAGAACAATTCTTTTATACATGTATATGTCGTCGTATAGAATCAATAAATTCAATGTCATTTATTCATCTTCGGAATCCATTATTCCTATCCCAATAGACACAATAAATTATTAAAACACAAACTTAGAAACGTTGATTACTGTCATCTGTCAAAAAATGAGGACTTGAACAGGAAAACCAGAAAAAACACCATGCGTACTGGGTAGACTCAGCTTTATGTAAGAAAAGTAAGCAAAAAGATAAAAATTGGTCTATTTCTTAAATTAACATTAAACAAAATTTATATAAATGGTTACATACATTTGTATAAATGGTTACATTAAAATTAAATTTATTCTGTATAAAGACGTTGACTGAAGGGCACTTCAGATTCATTTTTGTAATATTTTTCTACAAATAGCTACCAACAATGCTGAAAAGTATTGTGGGCTGCAGTTATATCAATATCACAGACAATAATTTGTTTTTGATGTTATACCTACATTACCAACACTCAAATAATACATTATTTATTAAATGTTTTTGTGATTATAAAATACTTTTTTTTTTTTTTTTCTGTTAACGTTCTACTGCTACAGCAAAATTTGTTGAAGATAAAGTGTGATACCTGTGTGAAAGAAAACCTCCTATTTAAAAAGAAACATAACCTAATCAGGTATAAGAGTTTGTTCTTGCCACTTTTTCTCTATCTCGGAAACGGTACGAATTGGAGAAACGAAGTTCTTATAAAAATGGAAGATACTGAAATATCTAGCAGCTTGTGTTCGAAACTTTATTTCAAAAATCTTGAAGGAACCTTCACTTCTTCACAACTGTCTTGTAATTATGAAAAATTTTGAACTCGAGATTTCATCGGAGATACACGTTTTGACCTTCACTTAATCGAATGTAACTATTTTCGGAATGACGTCTGTGTGTGTGTGTCTCTCTGTGTGTCTGTTTGTCGGGGAACGCTCTTGTATATTTTTTGTATTTTAACAAGTGGCGAGGCTAAATTTGTGGAATGGTTCAGCGTTTTTACTTTCTTTTACGAAGCAATAAGTAATTTATGTAATCATGAAAAATTTCGAACTCGAGATTTCAACGGATATACACGTTTTAACCTTCCCTGAATCGAATGTGGGTACATTCGGAATTTTGAACGCTCTAAAGCCAAAACTGTCGAACCTAAAATTATGCAACTTCAACCTTAAGACTTTATATGGTCTAGACGTGCACCTCCTATTTTTGAAAAGAATATTAACCGAAAATGCATGTTCACATTATGCATTAATTATCCTTTCTCTAATATCACTAGAACGGCTGCACTTATGGCAACAATAGTAAATTTCATAATGAAAGATATTTATATTTTGCACTACTTTTGTTTGAAAAAAAAATGTAGTACCAGTTACGAGAAAACAGCTATGGAAAATCTTAAAATTCTTAGTTATGTTGTCATAGAATAGCATTTATGAGATATTACTTTCTTTTACAGAGTAATAAGTAAGTATTGTAATCATGAAAAATTTCGAACCCGAGATTTCAACGGATATACATGTTTTGACCTTTTCTGAATCGAATGTGACTATTTTCGGAATGACGTCTGCCTGTCTGTGTGTCTGTCTGTGTGTGTGAACGCTCTAGGGCCAAAACTGTCGAACGAAAAATTATGAAACTTCAAACTTAAGACTTGTATATACCCTAGATGTGCACCTCCTATTTTTGAAAAGAATATTCAAACCGGTAGTTCATGTTTACTCTATACATTTTTTGTTATCTCCAATCACCGCAAAAATAGTTGAGTGCAGGCCACTCCGGATATTTTTTTTATTATTCGTATGAACTGTGCCTGAATATATTTTGACAGGAACAAAATAGAAATAATTTGTCATTTTCCACCGGTTAATACAAATAGATCGACAGAGAACGTGTTAAATATTGAATTATACTTTGAAAAACAGTATGTATTAAAAATTATATTTGAATACATTGATAGGGTGAATATTAAAGATACAATCTATATTTTTTATTGAAGAAACAATATTTGATAACGTAATAAAATAATAAGCCAAATGGTACAATTTCAGGGTAATACTGTGGAGTATTGGTATTATTTGAAAGTTTGTTTGGAATATATATTACTAATGAATACTACGTAAATGAAAGTCGAGTGCAGGCCACTCCTCATATTTTGCTTTCATATACAAGTACGAAATTTTCGGATTCCAGATTTTAACGGAAATACACGTTTTGCCCTTCCTTGAATCGTTTTTGACTATTTTCGAACTGATGTTAGCGTGTGTGTTTGTGTGTCTGTCTGTGTGCCTGTGAACGCTTTACAGCAAAAACTGATGATGATAAAATTATAGAACTCTAAACTATACAAAAGGTTCAGAAGAAGATCTATTATTGGACAATAACTTAACCAGAAAACGGCTTGAGTGAGAAAAAATTAATTTTACAAAAGTTGAAGATATGAACATTTCTAGCAAATTTTATCTGAAATGTTTTGTCAAAAAATCAGCCATAAACTGGGAAATTACTTTTAAAAATGACTTGTTACATTTACGTTATCCTAGTTAGAATACATATTAACGTTTCAAAGCAATCAAAAATACAATTTAAAACAAAATATAGCAATATTATATATATAGAATATAGATAGTGACAGTATAAGAAAGTCGAGTAAGGTTACTATTATTCTGCTCAATTATTTTCTGGTGGAGTCACATAATGCTAATTGTCAATTATTGTTATCGAATAACCGGGTAATTTAACCCATTACCTATAAAATAAAGAGGCCGGCTTGATATAGTGGCGCCACCCCCAAAGGGCGGTCTCTCAAGTGGTGCGTGCCAACATATGGGCGGGGCTCTACGAATCGATTAATAAATTACACTACCAAAATGAGATCTTTTTAACACTATATAACTCGTACTGCATGTTTTCATAGCATAATTAATAAGAATTTTCGTCTATATTGTAAATTAGGAGAAACATTTCTTTAATTCTATAATATATTATATTACGTTTAATGTATTACATTATACAAGTAAATTTATTTGAAGATTTCATTATATAAATTGTTTAATTATGTAATCAATAAATGTACTAAATGTCATGGCGATATTACATAAGTGATAGATAGTATTAAGTGTTATTACAATATTATTTTTAACAGTTGTAATTGTCGAATTATAAACTATATGAAACTAATACTATTATTCCATAAATAGTTATGAAAGAGATCCGTGATATTTTGTATTAAAAGATTAAAACACATTATTTGTACATATATAATAATTTTAATAAAGAAACAAACATTCTAACTCACAAACTGTTAAGAACTATTATAGTTTTATTCTATTGGTATAATACAATAATACTAGTATTACAAAAATTTAAGAATGTAATGAAATAATGAAAAAAATATCTGGAGTGGCCTGCACTCAACTTTCTTTTACGTAGTTTTCAATAGATAGATATTAATATACATATATATCCCAAACTGTCTACATATATATATATATATATATATATATATATATATATATATATATATATATATATATATATATATATATATATATATATATATATATATATATATATATTGTAGTTCATGTTTACTCTATACATTTTTTGTTCTATCTCCAATATCACTAGAACGGCTACACTTACGGCAAAAATAGCAATATTCATAATGAAAGATATTAATATTTCGCACAACTTTTGTTTGAAAAGTTTCTTCATAAATTGTACCAGTTATGAGAAAACTGCTACGAAAAAACTCAAATATCTTATTTACGTTGCCATGGTGATACCTACAATTGTGACTAATTTTATTATTTTTAAAACGAATCAACCATGAGTTACATCATTTGTTTCTTGTTTATTGAGAACAAACAAGCATTCCTTTGACAGTTATCTGTATGAATTAATATTTAAAATATTGATTTCTTATTAGAATACATTGTATCAGGTAAATTATTATAGAATCAATTTATATTATATATTTGCTGACATAATTAATTAACAATTTCAGAGTTTAACTGTGAAATTTGACTGTTTAAGAGTGAATACGATAAATACTTCAAATTCAGATCCATTATAAATTAGTATAATTATCCAGTTATTTTCATTATATATTAATATCTATCTATTGAAAACTACGTAAAAGAAAGTTGAGTGCAGGCCACTCCAGATATTTACTTTTTGTTTTCAATAAACAAGAAACAAATGATGTAACTCATGGTTGATTCGTTTTAAAAATAATAAAATTTGTCACAAGTGTAGGTATCACCATGGCAACGTAAATAAGATATTTGAGTTTTTTCGTAGCAGTTATCTCATAACTGGTACAAATTATGAAGAAACTTTTCAAACAAAAGTTGTGTGAAATATTACTATCTTTCATTATGAACATTACTATTTTTGCCATAAGTGCAGCCGTTCAAGTGTTACTGGAGATAGAACAAAAAATGCATAGAGTAAACATGCACTACCGGTTTGAATAATCTTTTCAAAATAGGAGGTGCACATCTAGGGCATATATAAGTCTTAAGTTTGAAGTTTCATAATTTTTGGTTCGACAGTTTTGGCTCTAGAGCGTTCACAGACACACAGACAGACGTCATTCCGAAAATAGTCACATTCGATTCAGAAAAGGTCAAAACATGTATATCCGTTGAAATCTCGAGTTCGAAATTTTTCATGATTACAATACTTACTTATTACTCTGTAAAAGAAAGTAAAAGAATACGATGCTATTAATATCGGCTAAATAAAGTCTTTAAAAATATTAATCAAACTTATCCGATTTTTCGATATATCTATATCTCACTCATACAACCATGTTTTATTAGGATTTTTTGACTACGTTACCAATTAATCATATACAGTCCCTGGCCTTATTACTAGACGCAACCTGAATCTGCCGGGGTTCAGCTATTTATTTTATGTCTAAATGCCTAAAAAACCTCAAATAGTATCTTTGGATATAGTCAAACCGTTTTTCAGTAATAATAATGTATTTAACTATTTCTTACAAATATACTATACAGTCGAAAATTGTACACAATAACACTATTTTCTACACAAAAAGTATGAGAATAAGCAGGGAATTTTATATTTAAAGTTTCAAATCACAAATAACAGTGAAAACTAAATTTAATAGCACAGTCAAAACACTTCCGCGTCCGCTAAAAACTATCGACAGCATCAAACATATTCTCGCATATTGCAACTGATAAGTAAGCGACCGGTGCTCATTTTAAAGACAAATAGTATCTCAAGATATTTCAACCAATTTTAACTCGCCATAATATTACGCTGAAAGTTGCTGGAAGTATAAAATCTTATAACATTTATTAGATGCAGTTTTTCTCTAACTCGTGTCTTATTCAAGATATTGATAAAGTTTCAGAAGTAAACTATTACTTCCGGTAAAGATATTGTCTTTAAATATAGAAGAGCACTCGAACCATATAACTGTCTACGCTAAAAATTGCATAATTTTGCCTTCAACAGTTTAGGTTTACACAGTCAGGTTCGATTCAGAGATGGTTAAAACGTGTATTTGCGTTAAAATCTTGATTTCGTAATTTCTCATTATTACAATAATTTCTTATATACATTCGTATAAGAAAGTAAAAATAATATGCTGGACTGACTTATATACAAGTTCTAAGTTTACAGTTTCATTCAACAGTTTTGCCTCTAGAGCATTCACACACACTCATACATACATAAACACACATAGACGTCATCTCGAAAATATTTAGATTCGTTTCAGGGATGGTCAAAACCTGTATTTCTGTTAAAATGAGTTCGAAAATGTTCATGATTACATTACATGTTTCCTTTTAGACTTCGTCTAAGAGAATAAAAAAGTATCCACTAAATTAACTAGAGTTAGCTTAGGTACACAGCAATATCGGTTACAACGCTGAAGATAACATATAGCCCATAGGTTCGCATGCACCTGTAACAAATGTTATTTCTGAACTTTTACTCGAATCGTAAAGCAGTAAAAAATAAATAACGTAAATAAATACACAATTGTTTCCACTTTTGCTTTTGGTACACACATTTATGTATGTATGTATGTACGATTATATTGCGTGTTTGTTGAAATCGCAAGTGATTTTGATGCTGCACTGCTTCACCGCGACGAACCAACACTTTTATATACGTATGTATGTATACCTACTTACTACTCGTCATACCGCAAGAAAGACACGCTGGAAATACACATGTCATAAATTCGCATTATTTTATTCTGATTTCGTCAAAATATAAATGCATTTTATTTTGACTATACTGTAAAATATTGAGTTATTTTTTCGTTTGTATAGAATAGTTATACAACTGATTTATGTAAATTTATGTAATTTACTTTTGAATTTAAAATACTACGCTTTGTTTGTCGGGTAATTTGTTCAAATCTATTCCATACAAAAGGCTTTTAACCGACCATGACATTTGTTTGGCATATCATTAATATGTCGTTTGAAAAATAATATTTATTTCGTACATTTATATTGTTTTATAAATATTCATAAAAGGGAATATAAAATATGTCATATTCATCTTTTTAGTTTCTTATAGAAAAAGCATAAGGACTGTGAAAATCCGTTTTGAGACAAATAAAAGAAAATACGTGATATTTTTTTTTGTTTTTATTTTTTTTTTGGACAGTCCGAGTTGATTGACATTAATGTCATTGTCTGATTTGTCACTATTACTGAGAATCCGGGATTCTGAAAATATAGATAAAATTTCTACATCTTCACCCTCGCTGTTGTTCTCAATATGAATATTTGGTGTTTTCACATGATTCGCCATTACAAAATCCACATATATTATTTTATATTTAATAATATATTACTTAATTACTTACATAATTTACTAATAAGAAATGTGGTTTATCATTTTTTTAGCAAAACTTCATCTTGTCGTCGCTGAATTTTGTACCCTATTAGAATTACGTTAAAAATATATACATAGAAATTGTGGGAAATTTTATCAGTTTCAATTTTGTGCTGAACATATTTTCTCATAGAATCAACTGTTGCCGAATTATTTCATAAAAACCTATGTTTGTACCTTTCATTCAAGATGGCGGCTCGCACGCACCCATCCCAAGGCCCGAAAACTTGTATTTTTCATCAGGGTCACTATTTAAACAACATATCTCAAAATCATTTCTACCCCACCTTATGTAAGGTAAAAACACCTACTGACTGGCCTAATTAGGTTTTATGTAAACTCTTGGAACTTAGAGTAATTTTTGTTTTATTTAAGATTTGTTTTCCCGGAGGTAGAGTGTTAAGCTGTGTTCACAGCGAACCAATTAGTAATATTAGAAATTACAAATAATAATCCAGCTTGTATTATGACAAGCAATATGTACTAGCATTCACAGCAACAAAATTAACACAATTTATTATAAATTTTGTTACTGTGAAAGCTAGCATTGGTTGTCATACAACAAACTGGATTTATTAATTATAATTTCTAAGCTAAATTACTATTTGTTTCGCTGTGAAAACACCTTTACTCTACAACGTACAGAGAACGAAATAAATATTTATTGCAAGTGATACCATGGAAATGAACAGCATTTTAATCATAACGACGACAACCATTATAAAATTAAATCTACACATATTAAGTAATCATCTTTTAATTTGATCAAGATTACTTGAAGATAATGAGCAAATACACTTTTTACTTTCTTTTACGAAGTAATAAGTAAGTCTTGTAATCATGAAAAATGTCGAACTCGAGATTTCAACGGATATACATGTATTGACTTTCCTCGAATCGAATGTGACTGTGGATTGACGTCTGTGTGTGTGTGTGTGTATGTGTGTGTGTTTGTGTGTATCTGTGAACGCTCAAGAGCCAAAACTGTCGAACGAAAAATTATAAAACTGCAAACTTAAGACCTGTATATACCCTAGATGTGCACCTCCTATTTTTGAAAAGAAAATTCAAACCGGAAATGCATGTTTACTCCAAGCATTTTTTACTCTATCTCCAATATCACTGGAACGGCTACACTTACGGCAAATATAGTTAAGTTCTTAATGAAAGATATTCATATTTTGTACAAGTTTTGTTTGAATAATTTCTTCAAAAAATGTACCAGTTCCGAGAAAACTGCTACGAAAGATCATAAATATCTTGTTTGCGTTGCCATGGATTCGCATGTATAAATCGGATCATCGGTGTCCGTCAATATTTCGATAGATAAATAAAATAGACTCAATTAGGTAAATGACATTTCAGAGTAATCCTGTAGAGTATATATTAGTTTCACAGTTTGTTTTGGATATATATATATATATATATATATATATATATATATATATATATATATATATATATATATATATCTAGTAAAAATTACGTAAAAGAAATTCGAGTGCATGCCACTCCAGATTATTTTTTTGTATGTTTGACACATAATTATTAAATTAATGACAAACAAAATAAAACGCAAATGTCAACAATTAGTGGAATTGAAATCTACCCAGTAACGGCCTTTTCCTAAATTGTATTTTCGTATTTTGGAGGCCAACATGTGTTTTTGCATGTTGCAAATGTCATTTATGTTTCCAGTTTATTAGTAGGTGGATGCAGTTTTTTTTTTATAATTAAATTTATATGCTTGTTTATGTTAAATTTGCATTCAAATGCTGAAGCCAAGCCTTTTATTTAAAAAAAAAAACCTCTAACCTAAGTTAAACACATTTAGAAAGGAGAAGTTGCATCTAATAGTTTTTACTTTCTTGAACGAAGTGTAAAAGGAAGTATTCTAATATTTCGAACTGAACATTTTTACGAGAATACACATTGATATTGGTTATTTTCGAGATGCCGTTTCTCTGTGTCGTTCTACCCTGTGTCTGTGTATTATTATAAAAACTGTTGAAGATATTTATATGAAACTTTAAATTTAAGGTTTTTTTTTAAATAATAATCTAAACGAAATCTAATGTTATATATAAATATCCAGCCACTGAAAATTTTGAAATGTTGTACTACGCGCCAAAGCACCGAGAAAACTGACCTATGTGGATTTTTACATTGGCCATTTATCTCTTTTAAAAAATGCTTCACCCCGCTAATATTTGGGCGTAGATTAATCTATTCAAATACAAAATAAAAGCAGTAATAAATTTATAATCATGATGGTACCCGCGGGATAACCGAGTTTAATTATATAACAACATTTATTCATATCTATATGTGAAATGTAACGAATGTCAACATTTATAACAAAAGTACAATCTTATGAGAGTCTCATATCAATGATCGTTTACACTTTTGTAATAAAATAATATAAATACAGCTCAACTTAGCAATGATATCAATATCATTTATAACACGTACAAGAATTTCCAGTGTAGGACACTGCAGTTTTTTTTTTTGGGATATTTGTGTGAACCACTGTACAATTTCTGTCCTATTGCAAGGTTACAAAAAAACAAGAACTGGCGCTAGCGCCAGTGCTATCAGCTCGCCGTTCCGGCGAGCGCGGTCACATCAATAAATACAAAACTAAAAGAGATAGCAATTATTATAGTACAAAATTTATTGTTGTTATGATATTTCATCGGCATTTAATATGAAATGAATAAATTTCTAAGTTTACGTATATAATTCTTAATCATCGACATTATACTCACATTGCCCATTGAACCAATCTAACCAATTATGATCCCGACATTTATTTATTCCTATACCATAACAGTTTTAATTTCCAAAAACCCCACATTTAAAATTGCACACATCCACATGGGTTACGTTAATATCGTTCGTTTCGTGATTTGCCAAGGATATTGATAATTATTTGATGAACATTTCCTAATTTTATTCATTAAAACACAGAAGCAAATGGTTTATACATTGGAAAATATAACCAAACAATTTACTGTCACATAAATATAACTTCTTCATTTTACTAACAGATGGCGATCGATGTCTGATATACTTCAAAATATATTTATATTATTTTTTTTAAGCCTATGGGCTCACAATTTGAAAAAACTTTAATCACATAAAATATCTTAGAATGTTGAGTAGAAAATTCTAAAAATTTTATAAGTTGACTAAGGGCAGTATTTAGGGGGGTTCCAAATTTTGGGGGCCTATAACGCCGGTCCTGTACAGACGATTGGATTTAAAATGCGACGGGAACATCACGGGCATGGAAATTATATGTATACCAAATTTCATCAAAATCGGCCCGGTACCTTCAGACGAGTTACGGTCACAAACTCAGGTCTTACGACGGACCGACCGAGCGAGCGAGCGAGCGAGCGAGCGAGATACATACATCCAAGTATATGAGTTATATATATTTTTGGATTCAGGGCGAAAATACAAGAACTTTTTGTTAAGATTTTTTTTCGATCCGAGCATGTTACAGACACACGACCAATCACTATAGCTCTTTTGTACTTACTGTACGACGAGCTAAAAACCAAACACGCAGTGGAATATTATAACATATTCTGATATCTGCTTTAAGTATTTTTTGAATGCCAATATTTCTTTCTAGGACTTATATGCGCACAAGGTAACATTTGGAAGGACCAACGTAAATTTGTTACTGGTTGTTTACGTAATTTTGGAGCAGTAAAAAGTAGTCCCAAAAGAGAAAAACTTGAAGAATTAATAAACACAGGAGTCGACGAATTCCTACAGGTAAGTTTCAAACTGGACCCAGTAATGTATAATTAAAAAATAACCTAAAATACGTGCTTCATCATAAGTAGATTACGCTCTAAAAGAAAGTATTGTAAGCAAGAATATTTTACAATTTGAGATTTCAAAGGAAATACACGTTTTGAGGTACCCTGCATGTATATTAACTATATTCGATATGACATCATTGGCCTTTGGACACTGCAGCAGAAACTGTTTGGTAATCAATGTGTATATATCTCGGAAGATAACACCGTATTTTAAAAATAAAATATAAATCGGTTGTAAAGGTTTACTTTAGTTACTTTTTCTCGATAACGGCATGAGTTATAGAAAAAGTTATACTTATATAAGTTGCACCTCGGCAACTTAAAATCTTAAACATATCATATTGTACAAGGGTAACCCATGGGCACCATATGCCCATTAAGTCCATTATTCATCGATATAATAATAATAATAATGTATATTTTTACAAAACTAAATAATACAAATAATATTAAAAATATTTCGTACGCGTTCATTAATACAGTTTCCATGAATTGTATTGTTACATTTTATTCAGTCGTGCCATTGAATCAATAACATTATAATTTTTATCTCTTCAAAAATCTTATATATACTAGGGTTACCCGTGGGCACCATGTGCCCATATGGTATACAGAACATAGGTCAGTTTTGACTGATGGCGAATTTTCATGTAATTTAATAATAATAACACGGTTTTTCTTCATTTTGTATCGTTTGACTATAATAGTAATACAAATTTCTACATCGCAAATAATAATAAAGAAAAAATATAGTCCTTTTTTTGAACGCTATTTTGTTCTTAGATCACTATGCTGAGATTAACTAATCCATCGCTTATCATGCATTGTGTAACATCCGATAAATTTAAACTAAATTTTGTTTAACTTTGATTTTAACCTTGTATGGTGCATATGTGTTGTATCTTTTAGACAGTTTCCATGATTGTATATAAAAAACAGGATTATAAATTTACTTACGATTGCTGTTTATTATTTGAATCGATTATTCAAAAAATATGTATTACAAACCCTTTTTACACAACAATTTTAATTATTTGACATTTGATTCATTATTGTTTTTGAATTAAATAATCAGGCTAGATTCTGAATTTTGCAGTATTAAACTGATGCAGTGTCACAACGGCAGTTATAAAAGTGATGATTATTAGTTATATGCTAAAATACAATGGATTGTGCCATCAAAAATAAAAGAATAAAATTGCCAACCAAACATGTTTCTAAATATGTTTGAATTATCTCTTCAAGATTTTATTTCTCTAATAATCAGAATTATAAATTTACTTCCTTGCAGATATTATAATTTGAAGAACTATAAAATCTTACCGAAACTCATATTTTCAAAAATCACTGCTTCTTGGCCCATTTGAAGTAAAAATATTAACTATGAATTAAAATAAATGTACGGAAACACGTATTTGCTAAAAATATATGCTAATTAGGCAATAATATGCACTTATTTCATATTATATAATTAAAAATTGAAATTATAACATGCTACTCCCCTTAAACTTAAGATTAAACTTCAAACAATGTTTCCGTAATTCGTACGTCACTAATTCACATTGAAATACTACTCACGTGGTAGCACTTTTATTTATATTTGTTCTTTGCTCGGTCATTTTAACATAAATGCTTAATAGCGACTCACAAACTTCAAATCATAATAAATAAAACTTTATTTATTTATTATTTATTTAAGCTCCAAACATTTACATGGTATAAGGAACCTTTAGTAAAACAATTAATAATAAAATATAATACAAATATACAACAAAATAAACATAGAAAATAAACATAGAAAATAAAATATAAATAGAACATCAATACATTAACTACAACTAAAATACATTTTCCTTAACATAAAATTTTAATTTATTTTTAAAGAGTGTGTAATTTTTTATATTTTTTATTTCTTTCGGTATACCATTGAATAATTTTGAAACATTATGACCAAAATTTTTTCTACCTTTATTAGAGTTAATGTTATTTAAAAATAAGTTATTATTACCCCTAGTGTTATGATTATGGTAGCAATTGTTTTCTTGAAAATCCAAATTACTCTTCTCTATATTATTCAAAATTTTGTACATCATTTTCGTATTTTCAAAAAATTTTAGTTGATTTAAATTTAAATGATTTGATAATTTATAAATGTGGTCAGAAGGAGTTATAACTAACAATTATTTATATTTCTCATTGACATACTATATCAATATAATATAGCAGTTGCCACTCTGTGTAAAGTACACAACACACTAAATACACTTCAAATCATTAAATGAATTGAAGATTTATCACAAAAACTTTTTTGACATTTCATTCTGACGTTTGATTCGTTTTTGTCTATTTCAAAGCAGACTGAACTTCAGAATCGTAGTGATTGTTTTATTTCAGTATAAACTATTTGATTATTTTTTATAACATTATTAACAGTCGCCATGGTGCAGTGGCTAAGTGTCATGCCTTTCACCCTGGAGGTCGTGAGTTCGATCTCCGTTTATGCCAATTTGTATTTTTACAAAGAAGCGTTCTACACACACATACACACATTTCTGGGTTATTATATTAATGATATATATATTTCATGACGCTAAACTTGTTTGAATTTTGCACCAAATATGACAGCGACCCTGTTCGTCAGACATCCAAAAAATCCAAGTGGTCCGAACTACTTTTCGTAAACGCTTATAAATTTTGTTTTTAGCTCGCCGTACGAAGAACAGAATCTTGTTTTATTAATTCTCGACAACGAAATTATTTGATAGAACCTTTTTTAATCTATTTGAAGCAACTTTAGTTGTCCGTTAATTTCAGTGACATCCTATATTGAATATACTTTTGTTGTGTTTTAATTCATTCTATCATTGCCATGATGCAATGTAATATGTCTATTTTTCAATGCGATTTTTCAGTATATTTTTCAAAAAAAGAAGAGTGCTAGGGTTATGTTTAAACCGTTACGTCCGGTTGAAATATCATTTTCAAAAACAAGAGATTATCTTGCCCGGAATATACAAATCTTAAATACAAATAAAATATTTATATGTTCAATAATGTAGGATGTTGAGAGACACACACAGACGTTATTGAGAAAATAATCAAAATAAATTCAGGAACCCTCAAAACGGAAATTTTCATTCAAATGTCGAGGTCGATTCTTTTGTGATTACAATATCTTTTTTATGCTTATATATAAGTATAAATATTGCGTAGAAATAGTTTCTTTGTAAATGTTTTAAATAGTATTTTGAAGAACAAGTCAAGCCTGATTCAGCAATATGCCCCTTGTCATCATTGCGTCATTGTTTGGGTAATGTAATCAATGCCTTCGTCTTTGGTTGTACTTGGTCAACGGATGATGATGTGTGGAATTGGCTACAAATTCTTCAAGAAGAAGGAACTAAACATATTGGTGTTGGAGGACCGGTCAATTTTTTACCATTTATGAGGTAAAGAAATATATTATATAGGAAGAGGTTTCTGAAAAATATTTTTTTGAAGTGTGAAGTATGTAAGATGAATAATGAAATGGAGAACGTCCGCCAGTCACGATTTTTATAAGAAGTGTGCGTTAATATTTATTTGTACTTATACTGTTTAGATTTATTCCAAAGTATAAACGAACTTTAAATTTCCTAATGGATGGCAAAATAAAAACTCATCAAGTATACAAATCGGTCATAGACGACCATATAAAAACCCTGGATGTCGACTCAACGCAAGAGTGTCAAAATATTATTGATGCATTTCTCTTTGAACGAAAAAAGCGTAAAGCAACGGATGATCCATCAATTGAGTTCTATTCGGATCAGCAATTCTATCATTTGCTGGCGGATGTTTTTGGAGCTAGTCTGGACACAACTCTAACCACTCTACGGTGGTTCTTACTTTTCATGGCCGCTTATCCCCATGAACAAGAACGGTTATACGAAGAGTTACATGTAGTTCTCGGTGATAGACGACCAACCGTAGACGATATACCTTCTTTACCATTTATGGAGGCAACTATCGCTGAAACCCAGAGAATTCGCTCAGTTGTACCACTCGGTATACCACATGGTACTTTAGACGATACAGAAATAGAAAACTTCCGAATACCTAAAGGTACAATGGTAGTGCCATTACAATGGGCAATACACATGGACCCTTCCTACTGGATAAATCCAGATTTGTTTAATCCTGGACGATTTCTGGATGCAGAAGGAAGATTCTTTGAGCCAGATTGCTTCATTCCCTTTCAGACAGGTAATGATTTTATCCGGTCGCTCAAAACCCAGTATTTTAATTGATATGAATTAATTAAAAGTTTGTTTATTAGGAAAACGAGTTTGTATTGGAAAAGATTTAGCAAAAAAGTTGCTATATTTATTCGGAGCGTCAATCATTCAAAAATATCGTATATCTTGTTCGATTGGTGCTAAAATTGATTTGGCTGGAGAATGTGGAATTACTTTGACGCCAAAGAAGAATAACCTTGTGTTCATTCCAAGGCAGAAAAATAACAATCAACTTTAAGTAAATTACTTATTTTATTTTTACAAATTGTATTTTATAACAATATTTAGTACAAAAACATGTTTTTATTATTGTCAATACCATATTGTCAAATGTTTCACTTATATAGGCAATAAAAACTTGGAATTATATACTGAAATATTTCACTGTCGACATAATATAAAAATAATTAAATAGTTATCATTCATAGTCTTTCTCTCTAAAATTATTTACAACATATAAAACAAACAAAAAAATACAAAATTAGTATTTACAAGTACTTAACTAATACTAAAACGTATGTACTTAGTGTTGTGTATTGTCTGGAACTGAAGCTATATTATATTAGCCAGTCACAGGATGAACAGTGGAATATGAGCGCACACGGAAATTGTACATATAAAAAATATATTTATTTATATAATAAAATATTCACTAATAATAAGGTCGTGTAGCTGCCCTGAAAGTCTGACACTTAAACATCTAAAATAGCCACTGGTTCAATTATAAAAGGTAACAAAAAAGTTAAATATGTTTGTACAAAAAAAAGTAGCATAATTCGTAACGACTGTATGTAATATACACAACAACTGAACAACATTGGTGATACAAATCAACAGTATCGTTGAATTGAAATTGAACAAAATGTGCACCGTCGTCGTTAATGGGTAAGCAGTGAGTGTGTGTGACTAGTTAAAACTATAATTACGATTAATACTAAAGGTTAATGAGAAATGAACACTTTGTAACGCACAGCCGTTCGGAACGGATGAAGAGATCTGTCATATATTTTGAATTGTCTTTGAACACGTAACATGAAATAATTTGAGGCGAACGTTAATTAAGTACATATGACCAGCTATACCTAGTAAATAGGAATTCATTGTAGTCGCATAGGAACCTCTTGTTTGACCGTGCTCTCAAATCGAAACTTCAATGCGATCCCACATTACGGATTTGATTGTTGTTATCGCTATCCATCATGCGCGGTGTCAAACACACTTGATACGCGTTTGGTGTGATTGTGACGCCTGCATTACCTTTCAGCGATGGTAACGTGTCACCTTCAGGCACTGAGATGTCGAACGTGTGCAGTAATGATGAGAAATACAAGAATAATTCCATTCGGGCTAATACGTCGCCTAGACACATACGTCTACCAACTCCGAACGGTAAGAAGTATTCGGGTTTCGTGACTTTGCCTTCGGCGTTGATGAACCGCCATGGATTGAATTGTTCTGGTTCGTCCCATAAATTTGGATCCATATGGACTGCGTGTAACAATGGTACGACTTGAGTGTTTTGTGGCACTAAGAATCCATTTAGTAATACATCTCTGTAAGCACAAAAAAAAAACACAATAATGAAATGAAATGTCTCTGAGAGATTTAGATATTGAGAAAGTAAATGTTTCCTGATATTTAATAGTGTGTTATAATAGAATTTCTGTATGTATTGTTCAATTATTTTTTTGTGGAGAGTTGTGTAGAGTGTGCGTGAGATGACGCAACGTGCGTTGAGAAATCTCCTGCGCACGGGTCCGCGAATTCAGATTATGCTGTGCGCGAGACGAGTAGGGTTCAACGTACCCACCGCTTTTGCACGCAAAGTCGGGACTTTATGAACGTGTATGTTAAGATTTTTTTTGCAATGTCTGATTTTATTTTTAGTCTTAAGAAACTTTCACTTTTTTTCGCAGGTGCAAATTTGACTAGTGACCCATAATATAAATTAAATTCAAGGACCATGTACGCGCACGTTGAATGGAATAATTTTTAAAATACATTTATATTTAAAGTGCTCTATTAGCATTGTATAAACTCGATATGATTAATGAATGATGGACATTTATATAGACTAGTGTATTTCAATATTTTTATAAATAACGGAATAGCCATTTTATAGGTTCCATAATAATAATATATTTGTTTGAATAAATCTAAAATATCACTACATTTGTTTTAAAAAATTCGATGATAATTTTTAGTTATACAACTTTAACTCTCTTTTGCATTGTGATTCGAAGCATTGAGGGATGTTTCCATATAGGAACGTAGTACTTAATACGTAAAAAGTTAAATACTTTTAGAGCACAAATGTGATATATCCTGCAGTATAATTTTGCAGTTATCTACCTTGTTTTTGAAAATGTCCTGAATAGTTTTCTATACCTATTTTAATGTGAAATATTTATTCCTTACATCACAAAAGTGATATGTCCAACTGTAAAATTTTGCAGATGTTTCTTAAGTAGTTAAATGATTAGAAATATTAATTTTATATTTTATCCGTGGAGTACAAAGATGCCACGGCCTGAATAATAATGTAAAATATTTGATTCTTAGAGCACAAAAGTGGTATGTTCCACTATATAATGCTGTATATAAAACTGTTCTACAAAACTTACTTTATTTATTTTTAATTGATTTATTGTTTCAAAGTTTAGCACAAAAATTGATTATATAAAATAATCAGGCAATATATGATTAAAAGAAAACACAATTAAAGACACTTACCGTGTAGGTGCATGTGTTGTGCCCAATGGAACAATACTGGAGCGACGCATAACTTCCAGGATTGTTGATTCTGTGACAGGCAAATAAGCTAAATCTTCGAGTTTTGGAAGTCTTTGACGGCCCACCACTTGATCTAGTTCTTCTTGTACGGCCTTCATTACGTTCGGATGATGCAGCATAAACAGCACCGCCCACTGTAACGATGTTTTAATAGTCTCCATGCCAGCCGAGAATAAATCACCCATGATCTGTTGCATTTGGCGATCTGCAAATAATAAAACAACAAACAATAAATTTTAAATTCAAAAATTGCATTTAAAACACGAATCTATTCAAAACTACATACCATGATCTCTTCCTTCGAATAAATGTCCGTCTGTTCCCGATTCTTGTGCTTTCTGAATTTCTAGAAGATAAGTATCTAAAAGATCTCTAAGATTACTAGGATCAAATGTACAACGGTGTTCTTCGATTGTTTCTTGCAAGAAGTCAGCCATTTCTTGTCGATTCTATAACAAAAACATTTATATTTATTAGTTTTACACACACATACAAAAACCTTATGCCTTTTCCAACGAATATGCTAAATTTATATTATTTCCAAATTGTGTAAGTTATTTACCTTGGCTATTTTTTCTTTAGTCTTTTGTAAACCAGGAAGATATCTGAGTATTGGGATGAAATTTGCTGATTCCATTGAGCCGAACAATTTGAAACCTTCATCGATTAAATTCATGAGACGACGGAACCGGGAATCATTGTGAGAAAATCTCGTAGACATTGTAATATCACAGATTACGTTACTAATGGAAACGGCCAACACAGGGTTCAGGTCAATTGGGGAACTTTTTGATGCTTTCAAAACGCAAAGAAACTCTTCAACTTCACTCTATGATAATAAAAACAATAGGACGAATTAATACAAGTTTCATTTAAATATATATATATATAATATTATTATTTACGTATTGTAAATGATTCTTACCATAATACGGTTTTCCATTTGACTCTTTTTGGTGCCTAGATAAGTCATGCCGAAATGACGAAGACGGTCGTGTAAAAATCTTCTTTGTTCTTTCCACAGTTTGCCTTCGCTATTGATAACACCTGTAAATATAAATTTGACACACGTTTTAGAACGAGAAATCTCGTAATTATTGTGAATTGTGTCTTTGTTTGCGTTTTTACAATCAATTAGTAATAACACAACCAGTGAACCTATCACAAATGACTTAGAATACAACACGAAAATTATATCTAATTTCGTACTAGATTTACAGCACGTATAGTAAACAAACTGTATTCACATATATGTTCACATTTATATGAAACTTTTAACTGTATATTATTTGATTTCACTTTCAGTGCATTTTTGCCATTTTAAATGTTTTGCTTATTCATGATGTTGTTCTTTCTACGGGGCCAATGTACTTCTAGAATATATTTTGCGTGTTCATGTAATTTCGTGAGAACCGCGATATATGATTCCTGTGCAATGCGGTAAAATGATAATGTTACGCTAAAAATATGCTTTTTCTAGTGATGTCATATCGTATATAAATAACATAAATATTAACACTGGCGCCTATCGAATGCGCGCAATTGTTTTTAAGAGAATTAGGTTAAAATTGATAAGTTTAAAGTAAAGATAAACGCGCATATTGCAATGTATACTATACGCAAGATGATAAAGTTTTACAGTTCAAGGTTGTTTAGATGCAAATCCGAAATTTATTGATGCATTTTACAACACACTTTTAGATATATTTGAGTTTATCGTTTGTTGTGTGCCAAAATGAGAAATGTATATGCGAAGTCCGTTCGCATTCGAGACGAGTGTAGAATCTAGTTTACTAGGATTTTGCAATCATGATGTGCTAGTGTGTGCGTGCGTGTGCAGAATTTACATCTGACCTTGTGACCTTTTAGTATTTGAACGCTAATTAAAAATAACTGTCGAAAAGTAGATCAAATTTCGCAGTGGTGTAGCGTGTGTTCAAGATTTAGATGCAAATTTCGTAGAGGTTTGCTTTGATGAAATGATAATCGAAGGTTGTTTGCGCTGTAGCTAATATATACAGAGTAACAATTTATCAGGTCATTTACAACACACTTGGTTGGAATAATTTATAAGATTAGCCGTTGTCCCTTCAGGCGAGCACGCGTCTTGCATTATTTAACTCACACTCGAATTATATTATTGCGGATAGATTCTTCGCTGATCCTATTTACTATGTTCCGTAAATATAAATTGCCAATGAGATCTTGGTTTTGTGTTCCGAAATACAAGTTACTGATGAGATATTTAATTTTTGCAACAAAATTTATAAAAGTTGACTACCAAAGAAAAACTAATAATATAACATTTCAATTTACATTCTTATATATTATAAAAAGGAAAACCAAAATCTCTAGAATTAGTTTGAATTTACGAGCGCATTAGATGCGAGCGTTGTAACATGGCACCTCGTTTTTCGCGAATTTTAAGTACTATAGATGAGTAAGATTGTGTGATTTGCAAAGAGTGCAAGTTGTGCATTGTTTATATAGAAAAATGTGACTCACCGTATCCGCCGAGTATGTTGTTGAACTCGGTGTTCGGCCTGCCGGTGAACTCTTCCTTGCGAAAGGCATCCCTGATCATTTTGTAATCGCTAAGGACGACAATTAACTGCGACCCCAATCGCGTCGAGAACATGGAACCATATTTGTGTGTCAAGTCACGGAAATGTAAATGCAGATCACCCTTGACAAACGGCAAATATCCAAGGATTGGAAATCCCCATGGACCGGGTGGTAGAGAGCGATTCTCACGTAGGATTTGGAGACCCCGAACTAGAAGGAGCACTACGAAGAAGACTACCAAACCAATGGCCGACGTTTCGCGACACAACCACTGAATTGAATAAACAAACATATTTATTTATTTAAAAAATAATAGTTTTTCTTAAAAAAAATAATAAAACGCACTATATATGTATATATATATATATATATGTGTATGTATGATAAAACAGTCTTTGATTGTGTATTTTGTATTTGGACGACACTCGATGTGATAAATTGCAACACTGATAATTGAATTATTTATGTGTTTCGTTGTTGGAGCAAGAATGACCAACAACCACTACATGGTTTGGTTGGCGGCGCCTCGCTTTTATACGCATCTCGTGGTCTACGCATTCTTTGCGTTTTGACTTTGCCGGGGTAGCGAGATAGAAGGCGTGCGATGGGTGGAGCCCCACGCTCCATCGCCAATCATAGCCGGCCGCGGTTCCCCCCTTCTCGTGCGCGAGATGCATTGACACGCGTTATCAAACAAACAAACAAACAAACAAAAATACTGCATCTCATTCATTAGTGTCGTGCTTAATGTATCGCAGGATGGATGTTTACGAATGTGTTCAGTCGTGTTCGTTTTAGTTCGATTTACGATAGATTTCTCCGGGAGATCAGGCAACACACTCTTTGCTTCCTATCCGAAGATGACGACGATACTATAATATCTTTTCTATACATCTTATCTTTTTAATCTACTCTAACCCAATAATGTGAGCTACTTTCTTCAATTGTTTTCACCTCGGTATTTTTCAACAGATATGATGTTACAGTCAGCACGTTAAGCTGTGGGTGATGAAACACGAATAGACATTTGCTGTTGCAGGAAAACCCCGCACCAATGTTTGTACAAAAGAGCTATAGTATTCGACCGTGTCTCTGTAACATTCTCGGAATTCTTGGACAGAAAATCGTTTCATCTCTTCCTTATATCGAAAATATGTATTACTCCATTTATATAGATGCATGTCGGTGCTCGCTCGGTCGTAATAGTACGTCTGAAGGTACTTGGCCGCTTTTAACCAAATTTGATACATATGGGGGCCAAATTTATGTCTGTCGCATTTTAACTCCAATAGCCTTTATACTTTCAGAGTTTTAGTGTTCTAAATAACGAACTCCCTCTTAATATGACGCTTAGATTTTGTAATTTATATATAAATAAATTAATTGTCTTTCATTCTACTTTCTTAGTTTGCACTATATAATATGTAGGTAATATTGTGTTTTAAATTCATTCTACCATTGTCATGGAACAATATCAATACGAGTATGTCGAAGTGATTTTATATTTCTTGTTAATAATATTTTCTATAATATTTTTGATGTATGTAATGTCAGCTTATACCTAAAGGCTAAAGACCATAAAACATATAAATTAAAATTTAAAACATTCAATAAAATAATTGATTTCATTGTTGCGTTTTGGATTATTTTATGCCTGCCAATAAAGTCTGTGCTACATTTGTTTAAAATATCTCTTCAAAATCAGTGCTTGTAATTTTTTCTTCAATAAACAATCCGTGTTCTCTTACATTTATGTATATTATTTATTCTTCGCTGTTTATACGCTGTACGATGAGCTGAATCCATTGGTGCTCATCCATGTTGGTTTTTCCTTATTTCGGAAATTAAATTGTTATCAGTGATAATGCTTCACATTCAAGTATTATATCATTAGAATTATCTATAAATTGTCAAGATTTACTTCAAACTTCTGTATGAGCTTGGGTATATTTATTTTAAAATGTATGTCCTCCTTCAAACTAACCACAATGTTCCAGATTGCTTATTGATTTTATGATTTTACTTTAATTTTGTCTACTTACTTTTTTCTGAAGAAATAATACTATGAATGAATTACTGTAAGTGCATAATACTTATCTGTACATTTTTTTTGTTCTATTCATTATATAACACAAAATACCAAAATGTCTCCTTCAAGTTGTGTTAAAATTTATTATTTTGTACTGTTTCTTAGCGTTATAGATTCAAAAATACCCTATACACTAAAATCTCCCAATTCTAGCTCTAAGAATATTAAATGTTCCTCAATTCAGATCGTCTTTTCTAATCAAACTACTAAACTAATCATTATTGTACCTATGTTTAGCTCGTCGTACGATTTTTGAAATGCTAGTATAAGACAGCTATAATGTTTGTTCGTGTGTCTGTAACATGCTCGGATCAAATAATCCCCTAAATAAAAAGTTCCTGTCTCGCCGCCCTGTATCCAAAATAATATATAATTAATATACTACTTGGATGTATGTATGACCGCAACTTCTCTGAAAGTACCGAACTAATTTTATTGAAAATTAGTGCCTATAACATTTGGGTGACCAAAAAGTTCTCATCGCATTTTAAATACAATCGTCTGTACAGGTCCGAAGTAATAGGGCTCCAAGTTTATGATCCCCTCTTAATACTGCATTTTGAAATAAAAATTAAATATTTAATTTAATGTATAAAAATTTCTAAGATATATTATCCATAACAATTATCCCAAATGGTAAGCCTGCAAACTATAAAAAATAAAAATAAAAAATAAAAATTTTAAAATTAAAAATATAAAAATAATAATGGACTTCGTGATGAAGGACAAACAAATTTGAGTTTTTTGGGAAAAGCAGTCGTTTTTAATAATTAATTTTATTCAACCGTATTATTGAATAAATTTAATGATTAAAAACGACTGCTTTTCCCAATAAACTCAAATTAATTTGTCCTTCATAAAAATAAAAAGAAATTATATTCTTTAAACAATTATAAATCTTTTTTTTTTCTATAACTATTATTCAGATTATGTACCCAAAGGCCAGCAAAGAAATATTAAGAAACATATTTTTGAAATTTTTAACATTGTAGTATTAAAAGGCTGGCTATTTTTGCAATCAATCAATAACAATGTATTTATAATATTTTACATTTTATCTTTTTAAAATTCAGTGGTGATAAATAGATTTTCTTCTTTAAAAATGTCACTGGTTAATAAACATTATTCTAAATAGATAAAAAAATTAAAACATTTATTGAATATATAATACGGCGAGTTAAAGGCATTGGTGCATCTGAAGAACTTATGCTTGTTAATTTAGTAAACATTGTAAGTACATAAGTATGTTGTAAATAGTAAAATCATCCAATTCAAGATCTAGGAAAGACAAATGTTCCTCAACTCAGATCGTCTTTTCTAATGAATATATAAAACTGCGAAAAATAATCAGGTGCACCTATTCTTTAATTTAGTAAGCATTATAAAAACATAAATACTAAAATCTTCTAATTCAAACGTTAAGAAACTATACATTCATATAATCCACTATGAGCACAATTATTTTTGCTATAAGTGCAGGCGTTCTAGTGATATAGGAGAAAGAACAAAAAATTCATAGAGTAAACATGCACTTCCGGTATGAATACTTTTTCAATAATAGGAGGTGCACATCTAGAACTAATGTTTGAAGCTCTAGAGGGTTCATAGACAGACAGACAGACACACAGTCATGTCGAAAATAATCACATTCGATTCAAAATAGAAGGTCAAAACGTGTATATTCAGATCGCTAATCAATATTTATAATACTGCGATACTAATTATCATGCGCAGCTATCCTTTAATTTAGTAAACATTGCAAGTACCATAAATACTAAAATCTCGTAATTCGAAAATTAGGAAACTAAAATGTTCCTCGATTCAGATCGTCTTTTCTAATCAGTATATAAATGTGCTAAATTGAAGATCATGTTTCACCTATTGTAAATTTAGTAAGCTTACTAAAATTCTTAAATACCCTAAATACTAAATATCTTTCAATTCGAAAAAGGCAAATATACCTTAATTGAGATCGTCTTTTCTAATCAGTATATAAAACTACAAAATTAATCATCATATGCACCTATTGTTGAAATTTTTACTTCAAAAGTTTATCAATTAACAACAGTTTGATTATAAAGAGCGTTATTGTGGGGGTCAATGCCTTAACGAGAATGTATCGAACAATTGTAATATTGATTGATTGCTGCCGTTGCTAATATTAGTATAAAATTAGCTCGGCCAAACATCCAGTGAAATATTGCGCGGTATTCATTGGTTTTCATTGCATTTTCACACAGTGTACACTTGGGCGAATCCTACTCGTGCGTGCATCATAGGGTTACATCACAAGACTGCGCTAGCAATTTATTCACCTAGTTTTTCATTTGTGATTATTTTAATAGCAATTAGTAACAACCTATTTGTATAGGTAGGCAAATTATCACTTGAACATTATTTGTTCTCGATACGACCTTGGCTCTATAAACAATCTATAGAGTGTGCTTTTCGTCATTTCTCTAAAAACATTTATCACATATTATTATGGCGATATTATAAAATAGAAGTTTTGTTGTTTTAATAACAAATGCTTAGTTTCAAAGGACAGCAATGGCTGCCTTCTGCGATATGCATTTTTAATTTCCTGTTTTAATTCAAATTGTTTATTTAATTTGGTTAGTTATTTTAATTCTTATAAACATATATAATATTTTGTGTCAGCAACAAATAAATTTACAAATGGCTTTATATATATATATATATATATATATATATATATATATATATATATATATATATATATATATATATATAGTAATAAAAACAAGCACAGGTATAGCCACATATGCCTTCAGCTCGCCATACTACACTGGCAACTACAAGGTACGCACTATATTTAAAAATTAAAAACAATTATTTTTTATTTGGGTTCACAATCTGTACAAATATTATATATATATATAAAAAGTCTTACAATTTTATGTAGATATTTTTGTGTAAAAAAATATCATATATTGCATATTTTAAATATCATAATTATTATTTTTAATTTTATTTGGATTCACAATATAAAAAATGTGTAGACATAAAATATGTTCCCTGTGAACACTACAGCAAAAACTGTTTAAAACATAAAACTTTAATCCCAAGATCTGAATTGAGCCTGGCAGAAGACCTATATTTATTCTAATACATTTTTCAATATCCCGAAAATAACAAGAGTTAGAGAAAAATGATTTTTTTAAAGTTAAATATATTAAAATATCTATCAACTTTTTTGTTAAGAAAGTATTTTCTAATAATGTACTATTTACTGCAGACTTGTTACATTTTGATTCGCTAGTTACAATACATATTGACATTGTTTTATAGCAATCGTATTTTAAAGCAAAATAAAGAAAAATTATAATATATTACATAGATAGTAACAGTATAACAAAGTCGAGTGATGCTCACTCTAGTTTTTTTCTATACAATATTGAGTGTCCCAAATATTCAACACGAACTAGAGGATCTGAGATATCAGAGTAGACATCATTTATAATTTTAGCTTTATTTTGTTTGGTACATATATTCTTGCCTTCATAAAGATGTAAGTAGTTTAAAAAATTAACACGGGCAAAATAGCGACTGAAGATACATTCTCTTCTTATGCAAATCGATTATGGGTGCGTAGAAAAAAAAATTGTCTCTTGTCCTGATATCAATCACTCACTCACCTATAGTCATCATCATCATAGGTCGCATTGATTGCTGTTGTGATGAGTATTCAGGGCAACCGTGACAAAGACCTATAATCGGGTCTCGAACACGGACCAACAAGGTCGTTCACCTTCACGATATACAGCCACCCCCACTGGAAGCTTTCTCTCTGGTCTGCAGCGTTTGTCAGATAAATTACACGACCCTCAACGACTTCAAATTAATCAACAAAAAGTCACTACCATATTATTGTAATGGTAAATTTTGAAAAAGAAAACCTAAATAAATACATTTCATCAAACTTTTTCCCCAATTAAAACGTCCTGACGTAGATTTTGTCATTGCAAATAAGATCAAATCTTTATATTTTCTTGGACAAATTCTATAAGGAGTCGTGTCAATTTTCAAACTCGAGAATTTAACAGAAATACACGTTCTCATCATCCCTGAATCGAATCTAACTATTTTCGGAATGACATCTGTGTGTATGTGCGAACGCTTTTGAGCCAATACTGTTTAAAGCAAAATTAAGAAATTTTAACTTAATACTTTTATATAGTCCTGGTGTATTTCCCGTATATTTCCCGAGTTATAGGGCTCCAAAATTTAAAACCCCCCTTAATACTGCCCTTAGAAAAATAATTAAAACCCCCAATATTTCTACAAAAAATTCTAAGATATTTTATATCTATAAGATTTTTGCATATTGATAACCCAGAGGCCGTATAAAATTATTAAAAACTATTTCAAAATATACACTTAATTTTTATATTATTATATCAAAATCTACAAAGAATTGTAAGACATTTTATAACTTCTTTTTTTCAAATTGTTAATTAAAAGGCCATAATAATTGAAAACAATAATATTTGAAAGTTTGCTGCTCGCATGGTATATATTACCTATAAGGCGAGCTGGACGCATAGATGCGTTGTACCTAAGCTTGTTTATAATTATAATCATATAATCCTTTAGTAATACATCCAATAATGGAATAAGGTTAAATTTTCCATATGTATATTGAATTTGAAATATGATTAGCGCAGGTTAAAATATAGAATGTATTGAGTGATTGTAAAGTATTGTGGTTCAGTGTAGTGGGAGTGACATCTGAGTTCGATGAACCCAGAACATTTTTAGTACAAAATTGAATGTATATAATACCATTTAAGATATATGATATAGTATAAATACAAACATTAACACAGGTACACAAAGTATAACATACAAAATTTGTTACTTTACAAAAGGCACGCGTCTTCTTGCCATATCTTAGATCGGATAGATTATAAAAATAGATCAGTTTTTCATGATTACAATCGTAAATATATTGGTACTATATAAGGATATATATGAACTGCGTATTGAGTCATACTAGTATTTACTGGTTATTTACTTTATATTATCTTTTTGATATATTTCAAATATTTTTGGAATTTCATTACTCTTGTCAAAGTATGTTGTTGCAATATTCACGTTTGTGCACGTATTTCGTGCAATAATCAAATATATAATTCAGATTACGAATTATAGAAAATGTACCCAAATAATAACAATAGCGGTCTAGTTTGTTTACATAAGATTAAGTGTTTATTTCCAATTATATTTAGTAATGTTATATGTAAAACTGTATTCACAGTGAACCAATTTGTAATTTAGATTAGAAATTACATTTAATAATCCAGTTTGTTTATGACAAGCCTATGCTAGCACTCACAACAACTAAATTTACGCATTAATTAAAAAATGTGTTGCTGTGAACACCAGCGTTGTTTAACATAAAACAAACTGGATTATTAATTGTTTACATCCAGATAGAAATCTAGATACCGAGACAGATGGAACTTACTATTTATATTATTAAAATGTACTTTATAATTATAATATCGGTGAGGAGTGGACAGTGTTCCGTATATCATATGGGCACATGGTGGTCACCGTTGCACCTAGTATAATATATATTTACCGATATACGAACTGTACGTGTGGAATTAGGAGATCAGTGGGTTATCGGTTCTTGTTCACAGATTATCGTAGGATGACAATGCAATGATACCTGTGAGTTCATTGAACACGACTCAAATTGTATTGTATTTGATCTACTACTATTCACGAGAAACTGTACATTTGAATCGCGTACTTACAACTTTTGTTTGGTAAGTTTTCTTATAAACAAACATTAGGTGCTGGTACACGCCTTTAACTCGCCGTAGAAAATATGGAAAAAAAATTAATACAAAGAAGCATAGGTGCAGGCACCAATGCTTTAAGCTCCCCTTAGGTGAGCATTAAATGAAACTTAACTTAACTTTCATATACGTTATGTATAAATGAAAGTATTATGATTTAAAAAGACAAACAAACTTAGATATAATGCACCTATGCGTCTAGCTAGAAAAAATGTTATAAACATAAAAAAAATCTAATTTTTTGGAGATTATTTTGATAAAAAAGAAAATAATTGTATATTTTAAAATACAAAATTATAATATTAAATAATTTTTTATGGCCTTTGGGTTAACAATATAATGAAATTTTATAGACATAAAATATCTTAGAATCAATAGTAGAATTTTTGAGAGTATGTTATTTTTATAAGGGCAGTATTAAGGGGGGTTCCAAATTTTGGGGCCCTATAACTCCGGAAGTATACGGGTGATTTTTGATATAAACTACGAACGGATTCGAATGGGATGCCAAATAATATGCGTACCAAATTTGGTGTGAATCGCTCGGGTACCTTCAGAGGAGTAAATGACACAAATTTGGTCTTACGGGCGACAATTAATATCCAAGTATAGGAGTTATATATTTTTGGATTCAAGGATACATATATCTGTATATCGTTATATTGCATCTATTCGAAATAATATTAAACTGCACCTATAATCTTGTCGTAGCATGTTCGCTATAGAGGCTGTTCACCTTTTTGCAAAATATACCGTTTGTGGTTGTAAACCCAAACCTTTTCTTAGCAATAGGTACACCGACAACCCTCAAACAATAAACATCCTTTTCAAGTTCTCGAAACCGCTGTCGCTTTTGTTTTCTCAAAGTTCATGGACCTCTAAGGGCACATCAGTCTATCGCACAATATTTGCCAATTGTTGTGTATCTGTACGAAAATTCGAAACTTACAATGATAAATACATTTTAAAACAGCACAGATTTGCGTAATTTTGTATAATTTTATGTAAATGGCATATTATCTCAAATTTCGACCATGTGTACTACAATAACAACGGAAGTCCTTGTTGTGTTTTTCGACACATAAGTTCATTGTTCTAGTGAAGGTTCTAGTCATTGATAGCCACATCAAGGCATCGAGGTTTTATTTTATCCCGCTATTACTTGAAGTTATATAATGAGATTTATTGTTTTCTTGGATTAAATATAAAATAAAGCTAACTAAAACTTTAGCCTTATTATCGTAAAGTTATTGTAGTTATAAGGTAAAAATTCGCTTGAAACTCATGATATCTATCTTGTATTGTTATGGGATAGTATGGGTCTTAACATTTACAGTTATTCTTCTAGACAGAGGGGTTGAAGACCCCAAAAAGTACCTGGTATTTTATTTAGAAACCTACTACAGACCACAAATTTCGAAAATATTTGCTGTACGTTGTATTTAAGACGGCAGCCTACGTATTATGTGTGATGTATAACGTCGATTATAATCATTTTATTTTTTGCTTTTTTACTGATACGTAGTATAAAGTAATATAATGTAGCTCATATTTGTATCTATGAAAGACCTTAACCTACACTACATGTTTAGCTTGCTGTATGAATTACAAAATAGCTAAAGCATTCGGTCGTGTGTCTGTTGCATTATCGGATAAAATGACATCTTAACTAAATGTTTTTATCTTGTCGCCCTGAATAAAAAAATAAAACTGGGTTAGGTTGAAGGCACCTATGCCTTCAGCTCGACTTATAAGTAATATATGCGATGCAAGCAGCGGACTTCATCTTCCTACTCCATGCCTATCTTAACAAAGAGTGTTATATACTTGGATGTTAGTCGTCGCTCCGTCGCTCGTAAGACCAAATTTGTACCCTCTACTCCTCTGAAGGGGCCGGAGCGATTTACACCAAATTTGCTACACATTATTTGGTATCCTATTTGAATCCGCTCGCAGTTTAAATCCAATCGACCATATACTTCCCGAATCATAGCATTATAGGACCCCAAAATGTTAAGCCCATAAATAATTCAAACATCCAAAAATTCTACAAATAATTCTAAGATATTTCTCCATATTGGTAGAGCAAAGGCCATAAAGAATTATTAAAAATTATAAAATTAATTTAAAAATATACTCTAATTATCAAAAAAATTCAATTACATTTTTTTTTAAATTGTGAACCCATAGGTCATAATAATTAAAAACAAAAGCGCGTAGTGGGAGGGTAGAGTTCGCTGCTCGCACCGTAAATATTTCCTATAAGGTGAGCTGAAGGCGTAGGTGCCTGGACCTAATATTGTTTTCCATTAAAATTATCACCGGTTAGTAACGTGTTTTCCACGTATATATATATATATATATATATATATATATATATATATATATATATATATATATATATATATATATATATATATATATATATATATATATATATATATATATATATATATATATATATATATATATATATATATATATATATATATATATATATATATATATATATATATATATATATATATATATATATATATATATATATATATATATATATATATATATATATATATATATATATATATATATATATATATATATATATATATATATATATATATATATATATATATATATATATATATATATATATATATATATATATATATATATATATATATATATATATATATATATATATATATATATATATATATATATATATATATATATATATATATATATATATATATATATATATATATATATATATATATATATATATATATATATATATATATATATATATATATATATATATATATATATATATATATATATATATATATATATATATATATATATATATATATATATATATATATATATATATATATATATATATATATATATATATATATATATATATATATATATATATATATATATATATATATATATATATATATATATATATATATATATATATATATATATATATATATATATATATATATATATATATACCTACTTCAGTACATGTTCACATATGATTGAACGTAGCTATAACTGATCTAATTTTAACAGAACCAATTTTATTACCGTAAGAACACAAAATTTCAGTCGTGACTTAATCCTGCTTTGGATCGAGTTCAAGATTCGGCTTATTAGTGCCCTTAAATAACATTAGTTCACTCGTAACTATGAAACGGTCTGGATGAACTACGACTGCTAAACAAGGCATTAGCATTTGTTAGTTCTACTAGACACTAGAGTAAAATTTATGTATATTTAAATATAACGATGCTATACTTCCAAGAATCAAGTTTGATTTCGCAGAATTGTTTACCGATTATTTACAATTAGAATGGGAGAATTGAATAAAAGGATTGAAATTCTTGAGACGTCACATAATCAAGGTCTTCCATGGAACGCTCTATTCTGGAGCCACACCTGGCGCCTCGTAAATATTTTCGCAAAACAAAAAAAATGACATTGAACAAGTACGGTTCATTGCACGGCAAATTTATTTTTCAATTTGTTAAAAATCAATTATATGCTTAATTTTCGGAAGTATCACTGTTAGGTAGTAGCAGATGAGTACTGTTACGTCACAGCACTAGCGTGATGTCACTGTGACGTGTATGTTGATGTTGGTACTGAGGTCATAATAATATCACGTTGCCATGTAATTCCGCGGTTCAATCGCCTTGCACTTGAATACAATAATCGCGCATCTTGTCAATAGGAATACCACGTAATGCAAAGATTCCACTTCATAAATTTTCTATACTTTGAGTGATTAATGGAATGCCAGACAGATTGTAATTGTTTATTTGATTTGTTTACAAAGTTTAAGTAAAGTTCATTCGATATTTATCGTTTCCAAACAGTTTATATCATCCCGGAATTTAATATGCATTGAGGAAGTCTGAGTATACAACTAAATAAATAATAATGTTAAAAATAGAATAAATTAAAATTAGAATTTTTTTTTTTTGTGTTCGTATGTGTGATATTATTTTTAATCTGCGGTAAACTGGGGTAATATAAAATCTAAAGCATATATAATATAAACAAATTCGTCATCTAAAATAATATTTGGTAAATACCCGTAAAACTTAAAAACATCGTCGGTACATTTTCCATTATCGTCATGAATAGATTAAATATGAAAACAGTGTTTAAATTTACTTTATGTACGAATCACCGTAATAATCACGCATGTTGCCTGTTTTGTTCTGCATTTATTATTGAAATAACAATTACACATTTGTTTGTGATGATCATGAGATTGAAATAAAAGTACAAGAGTTATTTAAACACTTCTGGTTCAATCTGTGTATTCCAGGTTTATCTCTTCTACAGTTCATAAACCTTTTTTGGATACTTCTCTATTCTTTTTTCTATTCTTATCACTATATTAAACATATTTTGTTTGTATATATAAAAATATGATTAGTAATTAATAATTATGGTGAAATAATTTTCAATGTATCACAATCTTTATAAATTCAGTAAAGTAGCGATTAAGGGAACTAATTTTGGCTTTTTCACTATTTCGAGGTTAGGAAAGATTAGTAGTGTCCGTGCCACCAGAGTTGATCCATTAAAATAATGCAACTGCCGTTTAATATCACAAGTCGAATGTTAACAATGTGCACATTATTAGTATAACCTACAGGTAACATGTTGACATCGCTCTGTTTTAATTGTGTATTTACATGAGCACAGAAAAGTTGTATGTATAAAGATGCGAAAATCACAGCTACAAATCGAAACATTTTGTGCGCATGTATTAATCCGAAGTTATCTCTACTTTATACTGTATTAAGGAGGATTCCAAATTTTGAAATATATTTGGTTGCAATTGTTTCAGTAAAGTAGCAGAGTTCGTTTTACTACATATAGTTCAACTCAGTTATTCTTGCAGTGAACTAAGCATTAACTGAAGTGAGCTATGTTTTCGGAGAAATAAATAAAATTGTTGTATTAGGAGGTAAGCAAGCGGCTACCTATTCATTTAGTTATTGCCATAAAATAAAATGCCTACCTCCAATAAATCATCAAGGAAATCCATATTACTCACACCGTAAATTTACTTTCTTAGGATGAAGTTTAAATTACAGTATTGTAACCATGAAAATAATCGAACTCGAGATTTTAACGGAAATACACATTTTGACCATTCCTGAAACGAAACTTTTTTTTTTAACGTCGTGTGGTTGTGTGTGCACTAACGAACCAAACAATTTTGAACTTAATCTTGTGCATATTTTAATCGTAAGTCTCATGTAATATTTTGCATATCTTGATAACAACCCGTGGAATGAAAAACGTAACTTAATTAAGTTAAAGATGTAAAAATGTATAAAAATTTTTATAAAAGTTATTTTGAAAAATGTACCATTTACTGAAAATTAGCTATTTTAAATGTAGGGATGTACGTTTCCATGATTTTAAAATAAAATTAAAGTTATTATAATATAATAAACAAGCATAGGTGCATAGGTTCAGGTCGTCGTGTATTCTACTATTTTTTATTTAATTATGTAGAACATATTCATTTAATCACTGCTGTTTTAAATGAAGAAAACCTAATTAAAACTACATATTATTGAAGAGATAACATGATTAAAATTAATAATGAAAATTATAGCAATTGTTTGAATACAAAATTTATTGTTCCAATAATAATTTGAAGAAACTTTGTAGACATGTAATTAGTAGAATTTTCAGAAATAAAATAAAATGTACTAAGGGCATTATTAACCGCAGTTGTGCCTGAGGGATGTTGAACACCCCAGACATTTTACGCGATTTCGTATTACGCGATTCAAAACAATTATTTTATTATGTTAATGTTGAAAATACGCATTCAAACCAACTGAGCATTATTTAAGAGGCTTCAAAGAATATGCAGTTACTTGTTATAGTCAAAAATTGTTCTAAGTGGCTGGGGTGTTGCACACCACAAGTGCACAACTTGAAATTATTCGGAGGTGTGCACAACTAGGGCTCCAAAGTTTATAGCCCTATAACTCTGGATCTGGACGATTGAATTTAAATTGCGACGGTTACTTTAAAGATATGGAAATTATATGCATATTAAATTTCAATAAAATCGGCATAATATCTTCAGAGGAGATACGTTCACAAAGTTGGTCTTACGAGCGAACGTTGGAGCGACATAATCCAAGTATATAAATTATATACATTTTATATACATTTCGTAGTCAGGATTGTTCCGATAATGCTGCAGATATATTATCAAACACCATAGCTGTCTTGTACTATCATACGATGAGCTAAAAATGCGTATAATAAGATCGAGTTAAGGACACTCCAGCTTTTTTAACTCGCCGTACGAAGTACAGAAAAGCTAAAGCAATCGGTCGTGTGTCTGTAGCATTATCGGAACAATTAAGCGCTCGCATCGCAGTTTACTGTATCGGAATTACCGCTGTTCGTCATATCCCGACCATTTAAATTTTAGTAAAATTAATCTACTGGGGTTTTTTGGATTTGATGCTGCTTTTTGATTAATTTTCGTTTTCCTCGATATATCGCGATTCGCGACTCAATGTAAAATTTTGTGTGTTCAGTCTTCAGAGTAGTTAACTCGGTACTATATCGCAAACCCGTTATATGACTGTTTTACGCGTAAAATTTATATGTATTTCATATTGACTCCAATTGCACTGATTTATTTGAGGAGGCTGAAAAATTAACGTAAATCTCTACCTGCAACAGTTCACACATTTTTTCCGAATGAATAGGACATGTTCTATTTTGCAGTGAATTACATGGAATGCTTAGTTATCAATTATCTACTTATGTAATATTCTATAATGAATATATAAACACGTTATAATTATAAATGGTTTAATAAATAATAATAAATTTGTTATTACAATAATGTCATCAGCTTCCATTAAATATTATATTGATTTCTTCCACGAATCATGACTGTTTTCATACATTTAACGAATAATTATTTGCTTATCTGCAGTAAAATAATAATAATTGTTTTAATTTGTACAACAACAAAGCCCAAGATATACACTACAAAAATTTGAAATGTAAAAATATTAAATTGCACAAAATAGCCTATAGTTATTACTAATTTAGTAATTATTAGACATCATTTTATTCAATTTATAAAGTAAAATAAATTCCTAGATGTAATATTTTTTTCTAAATCTGATTATACATGTGAATCTTAATAAATAATTTAAAATTTGACCCCTCTGAAGAAGGCATAAGAAATGCCAAAGGGTGGAGAGTAAATAAAAATATTTTTTTTAAATTTGGAGTGATCTTCACTCGTTCTACTTATAATTCATATTTTATTTTAAATTAATTCTTTCATAGCCATAAAACAATATCAATTTGTGTGGTAGGGAAACGCAAATGTAATAATACTATTTTTAAATATGAATTTTTAGTAAATGGTACATTTTTTGAAGTAACATTTCAAACAAACGTTACTAAAAATTTTAATATCATAACTTTTATAAGATTCACGCCCGTCCTTTTGAGATATGCAAATATGACACAAGTAAAGAAGCTCTTTCGGTAGAAATTCCTTTTTAGAAATTGAAGTTTTCTTTCTCGGGATATAGAAATTTTAAATTCAAAACATCATAATACGTTCATCGGTATTGGCTGTAGCCACAGCCAAACACACACACACCGACATCATTGATCAAATAGTCAAAATGGATTCAAAGACCTTCAAACGGATATTTCCTTTAAAATTTCGAGATCCATTCTTTTTGTGATTCTTTGAATCTTTCTTATATATATTCCGCATTAGAAAGTAAAAAAAAACAACTGTATTAGTAAGATTAATTTCCGTTATAAATACTAATAACTAATCTATATCAAGGAATCAGTAATGACTAATTCTTTGATATTCATATTTTACACAATAATTCTTCTTCATCTTAAATGGAATGTGTCCATAGCCACCCTAACCTAAGAACTAGTGATGCACAAATAAATATAATCTCTATATCTCGGGTGTCAGCTCATGTATGTATTTACAAGTAGTTTAGTTACGTGGTATTATACATTTATGTGACAACGTATATGGCAATGACGACCTTGGCCTCTAACTTCATGTGATGTTTAAATTTATAGTTTTATACTCTGAATAACAAGGCTATCTTTCGCAGAGTGTACACGTTTCACCGAAATCAGTTCTTTCTAGATTTCATGGAAATTTCATTAAGTCTAAATGTTTGTCACATTGAAAAAAATGAATTACATTAAGATAGCATTTATCATGTATTTACATTTGTTTACGTTGTTTATATTATTGTCGAGTGTCTCGTTCTCATCTTTGGCATGAGTATTTGTTTTAGAAACTATCTTCAACAAGCATACAGGTACCAATGACTTCAGCTCATTGTATAATCTTCTTGATAGAATATATATTTCTACTTTCATATACAATGTATTTAGGGTAATCATAAACATTTTCAAACTCGATATTCATATTACGGTACTACACATTTTGACCATCCCCGAATAGAATCTGACAATATTTGAAATGACGTCTGTATGTGTTTGTGTGTGTATGTTAAAACTCTGGGACCAAAATTGTTGAATTAATTTTAACAGATATGTATTTCTTCTTTTTGAATACAATATCTTACACAGAAGTAATTGTTTGTAATGATATTACATTTTTTAACTGATATCTAAAAAGTTTTTTTGAAATTATTTATTTATTTATATTAGCTCCAAACATTTACAATGGTATAAGGAAACTTATTTCTAAATCAATTAAAATATAAACAACAAAATAAACATAGAACATAAAATAAAATATAAATTGAACAATAATACATTATTCACTAAATTACATTTTCCATAACATATAATTTTAATTTATTTTTAAAGTAAGAGTAATTTTTTTTTCTTTCGGTAAATCATTGAATAATGTAATATAATATTTACTGAAAAATCGCCTCTGAAAATGGCCTACAATTACGTTTCCCTAGATACAATACAAATTGATTTTGATTCATAGCTATCGTAGCTTGAATTTATAACCGAATTAAACTGAATTATATTATATAGATAGGGAATATATAAGAAAGTCGAGTGAAGGCCACTGCAGCTGCTATAATTTAAGTAAAAAATATTTTACTGAAGTTTCACCATTTTAATTAAACAATTGTTTTATTGAATATTTTTATTATTATTATTATTTATTTAAGCTCCAAACATTTACATGGTATAAGGAATCTTTAAAATTATTATTATTTTTATGGCCCTTAATTTTATAATCTGAAATAGAAAGTTGTAGATATAAAAAGTTTTATATTTCTTAATAATTTTTTTGCTTTACTCAATATTTTTTCTAATTATTATTTTAAATTTCTAAATAATTATTTGGCCATTTTCAAAGAGCGTACATTTGGTTTTACCAGCGGGTGACGACTAACATCCCAGTATAGGAGTTATACATTTTTGGGTTCAGAGCGACGAGACAAAAACTTGCACAGGACATTTTTTAGTTCTTCTGTACTTCGAATGGCGAGCTGAAAATTTGGTATGAAAATTACATGTTCAGGTACTTATTTCTAAAAAAAGATGGTGTACATGTCATTGGAGTTATTATTGAGGTGGTAGCTTATCCACCTTAAAAATATTTGTAATAATACATATTTTTAACCTTACGTAGATAGATGACTGGAGCACATTGGGACTTGGAACACATTTGAGCCACTCAAAATATGATACCTCTTGTATATATGTATGTGCAATTATTTGTACCAGCGCTAAGGTGTTAAATTTAAATTGTCCGATTGTGCCTAATTCTCTTTTACTCATAAAGATAGCACCTCCACCAATAGTCTACTTTATCATTATTTCGACTATTTTGGCATTATATTTTCAAATATGTTTTCAATTACAATCGCAAAATATATAATTTCTCTTTTTACTATCAGGGTCTAGGTCTAAAAGAAAGTATTGTAATCATGTAAATTTACGAGCTGGACATTTTAACGACAATACACGTTTTGAGCTTTAAGTCTGAATTGATATTGCCTTGCTTTGAAATGACGTCTCTCTGTGTGTGTGTGTGTGTGTGTGAGTGGCCCACATCAAATTCTTTAAATTGAAATTTAATTTGTGAATTTCAAGCAGCAATGCAGTTTTATGTTTTAAAATATTTTGTTATGCTCAATGGATCGACATTACGAATGTATTCATAGGCAAGAAGTTCCTGTCGCATTTTAAATTCAATCGCTTGTGGTCCGCTGCCCTTAAAAAAGAAATTAAATTAATTGAAGAATTTGTTACAACTCGCTTTTAACTTACTTGTAGATTTGTTGTAGTCGGAGGCTTATCGACGATATTTAAACACTGATACCTTTTCTGCATGGCACTTTATCTCAATAAAACCAATAATAATATCATACAATTACATAAGTATAAACATACAAAGATTCATACGTGACGGCCCGCGGAATTCGGGCTATCCACCTAATTAGGCTCTGAAATTAGAATACAGGTTTGAGTATAAACTCAGTGAGGAGCCAGTCTATAATTCTCTCTCTCACACACACACACACACACTCACACAGGGTCATACCAAAACCCCATATAAGTTTAACCCTCAACCGGCAACGCGAGTCAATTAGTCAATACGTAAGCGTATAGGTTACGTATGAGGGGTCTTCCGTGCGCGACACACGCCACACTCTGACCGTCGTTGGGACCACCCCCTGAAGAACACATCAACCAGTGGTGTCACCGTTGGAACCACCTCCTGAAGAACACATCAACCAGTGGTGTCACCGTTGGGACCCCCGGACACACCAGACAGGCCACCGTTGGGCCCCGGATACACCAGACAGGCCAACGTTGGGCCCCCGAACACACCATCAGCCAGGCCTTTGTCAATAGTCATCGTCCACACATATTCAACACAACTCATATCATATATATTAAACTCTCTAGTATTATCTCAATACTCATTTAATATGTCTAGCCCATATTCTTTACTTTACTCCATAATTATACCTCAATACCAATCCGGACACTTCGTCCCATCGTCCATATATTAATATCAATAATAATTCAACAGATTAGTCTAACTTCACACATTGATTCATACTCATTCATACTCAGTATAAATACATATAGTAGAATACCCAAATATCATAATACATTATAGGTTTGCTATCAACCTCACCTCAAATAATAATTCACAACACTTTTGTCACTCACTAAATCACGACCGATTTCACTGGCAGATAGACTGTAAATGGTTATACGTTCTGAAATACCGAATTAAAGAAGACTGGTGTTCACATAATATCCTATTTAATAAACGAATATAGTTATAACACACATATTTAAAACGCATCGTAACAAGTTCTACACAAAATTCTAGGTATCTTATGTTCAGCAATATTCTTAAAACTGTGAGCCTGAAAACTATACTAAAAAATGAGGACTGGCCTGCTCTCAACTTTCTTCTACATAGTTTTCATTATAAATATATATCCCAAATAAACTGTCAAATAATACCAATACCCCACAGCATTATTACAATACCCTGAACCACTTAATAGATAATAGGGCGAGCTGTAGGCATTGGTGCCTGCCACCTATGCTTATTTAAATAACATTCCTTTTATGAACTGTTTGAGATTTTATTGGTCAAGACTTGTATGGATCGCTTGAGTATTATAGAATCAAGCAATAATGATCACAATAGAATGCTTATCTAAAACTGAACACACTATTAATTTACATGAGATAGCAATGTGTAATATGATAAACTTTGGTTATAAAAAGTGTCCTTAATTTTTTACGTAGGTCATTTTATTTATTTCGAATAAACTTGTTGCAGTCAAATCATACCATAATTACGATAAAATGTTAATGCACTTGCAGTTTTTGTTTTTATATTTGTAATAAAATTATACTACGAAAATATATAGCTTATTTTTTTATGAGTTGAATGTATTATTAATTGCAGAACTAGATTTTTTTTACTTTACAACTTATATAAATTGTGCAAGTGCTATCAGCATGTCGATATATTTACTTTTAATAATATTTTTTGAACTCGAAATTTTAAAGGAAATACTCGTTTTGAACATTCCTACATCGAATCTGACTATTTTCGAGATGACGCCTGAGTAAGTGTGTACGCGCGTGTGTGTGTGAACGCTCTAGAGCTCAAACTGCTGAAGGAAATATTGTGAAACTTAAAATTTTAGACTTGTATATAACCCGGGTGTGTATTTTCCATTTTTAAAGTAACAATTTAATCCTACTACTTTTTCATTATCTCGAAAACAGCATGAGTTGTGTGATTTTTATAAAAGCGAATGACATTGAAATTTCTAATAACATAACATTTACTGTAAAATCGCCTTTGAAAATGGTAATTTTATATTTACATTCCCCTAGCTACAATACATATTAATTTAAGGGGTAACACCAATAGCCTTTTCAAAAATTCGCTTTTATTTTTCTATCTCAAAGTACTATTTATATAAATATATATATATATATATATATATATATATATATATATATATATATATATATATATATATATATATATATATATATATATATGAAAATTATATTCCATTGGTATCAAAACGATATCGATAGTGAAAGGACAATTTCGAGCTAAAAAAGTAGAGCGCACATACGTTCTCGCACGGCGATTTCAACAAAAACGGAATTGCGGGCTTATTACCTGCTCAAAATCATTTACCTTATGAGTAATTACACTTACAACCTGCCAGTCGATGACATGTATGCTGTTTACTGTTGAAATTATTTGAAGGAAGAGTCCTAACGGCTATAACCGACACTTTTCGTACGTAGGTCGCCATTTTGCTAATTATGGTCCAAATGGACCACCCGAGGGTCAATTCCTAGACAATTTAATATACTTTATAACCCTTTTTTTTTCTTGTTTCAAACAACTGGAACCAGAGTTATGCTACCGCGCGCCTAAATTGAGCAGCCTACTTTGGACCTAGACATCTTCGCCGGTGCTGAACGTACCCGACTTTAAAAAATACCTTATTAATGAGAAAAATTGAATAAATACGATACGAAAAACCGCGTGCGAATATCTCGAACGTACCCTGAGAAAAAAAATGTCAAAAAACAGCCTTTTTTTCGTGATTTAAAGGTGAATGCCCCCTTAAATAGACCTTTTGAAAAGAAATCCCATTCCTTTAACCCAAAATCAATCATCAAAGATTGGTCTTTTTTTCGGTGTCCAGAGTGGTGTTACCTTCATTTCATAGCAATCGTAGATTGACTTAAAATCAAAATAAAACATTATTATAAATACAGATCGTGAAAGAACATGAATGTCTAGTAGAGGCCACTCCAGCTCTTTCTCCTTTGATATACGAATGTATATAAGGAAGTGTTGTAATCATTGAAATTTTCGAACTCGAGATTTCAGATTTAATTGGAAATACACGTCTTGTCCATGTCTGAAACGAATTAGACTATTTTAGGAATGACTTCGTATATGGCTGTGTGGGACGTGTGATCGCTCTGGAGCCAATAGTGGCAAGGATATAATGATGTAAGTTTAACGTGCATATCTTAATTTTTAAAACTATATCTTAACCGGAAGTAGCGATTTTTTCTTGTTACTTTTTCAATATCTCAAAAACGGCATTAGTCAGAAAAGATGTGTTTCTAATAAATGGAGAATATATAGAACCCCACAGTTACTTTGCCTGAAGAATCGCATTTGAATAAATGTTATTTTAAGTTTGCCTGGTTACCATACTTATTGATTGAATATATATTTGTGAGTCGCTCGCACACTCGTAAGACCAAATTTGTGCCCTATTTGTGTCCTCTGAAGGTACTGGAGCTATTTGAACCAGATTTACCACACATATTCTGTGGTATTGAACGGATACGTTTCGGCCATAATAAAAACTTGTTGTTACTTTCCATTGAAAATGAACATGTGAAACTTAGTATTTGAAATTAAGAAAATTGTTATATATAAAATAACAAAATAAATAAAAATCGAGTGAGGTCACTGTAGCCTTTTAAAATATGGAAATGATACACTATGAGCCGACCTTTGAATAATTGCATTTGCGCTATGATATATGAGTTTTAATTTGATTAAAATTTCCAAAACATACTGCATTTTAATTAATTAATGTTGCAAAATATTAGATATTTTTTGCTATTTCAAATCTGAAATAATATTTCTATTTTAAGATTAAATGATTTATCAAGTGCAGCTGATGATATATTTTAACGACGCATTTACAAGTTATCTTTTCAAACAACAAGAATGAATATAATACTAGAATACTACAGTTTGCCATAAATAGTTCAGGGAAAATTATATAATCTTCGCGTATAGTAAATCTATTTAATAATAACCTAAAAATTTGTTAATAAAACATGAATAGAATTCTACCTATTCTTTTTGTATTATAAAAATCGGTTGTGGTCAACACAGAACATTTCTTCATGTAGTTTTCTTTGGAAATATATATATATATATATATATATATATATATATATATATATATATATATATATATATATATATATATATATATATATATATATATATATATATATATTCCACATAAATTGTCAAAAAATACCAATAATCATCAAACACAACAATATAACTCTAAAATTGTACAAATTAGCGTATTATTTAATTATGTTAGCAAATATATAAAATAGAATGATCATTAATATAATAACCCAGAAATGTTTGTATGTGAGTGAGTGTGTATGTGTAAAACGCTTTTTTTTAAAAAAATGCAGATTGGCATAGACGGGGATCGAACTCACGACCTCCAGGGTAAAAGGCGAGTGTCTTAGCCACCATGCCATGGCAACAGATAAGAATTTTGTATATAATATCAAATAGTTTATACTGAAATTAAAGACTACACAACAGCAATTAATAACTTTCTAATCAAGTAATCTGCCCTACGTAAAAATAAAAGGTTATACGTCAGAATAATTCAAATGTCAATTTTAAATATATTCCGAATCTAAAAATGCATATCGAGTTGTGTACATTGTGCCATTGTGTGTTAGCATATTACTTTTAAAACTGCCGTGGCATTGCAAAATTCAGAATCTAGCCTGATTATTTGATTCAAAAATAATAACGAATCAAATGTCAAATCATTGAAAGTGTTGTGTAAAATTGTTTGTAATACACATATTTTTTGAATAATCGATTCAATTAGAAAACAGAAACCGTAAGTAAATTTATAATCCCGATTTTTGTGTTATAATACATGCATGGAGACTGTTTTAATGCACGTGTACAAATAATGATCAAAATATTGTTTGTATTATTCAGTTCGCAGTAATAAATACCGCAGTTACAACATCTAATAAAAGCAATAGACAAATTATGAAATAATATTAGATTTTTGAAGAGGTAGCAAATCTAGCGCCGGTTTTTTTAACTAAGGTACATCTGTCAATAAAATCAAATATCAAATTTTAAATATTTTATTTCTTTTAGGTTTGTTAAGCGATATAAATTGAAGGAAAAAGCGTGTAAGGGTAATCCTTTATTTTTATATTGTAACTATGATTTACAAGAAAATTCTCCACCCGTCCAAACTGACCTATATTCAGTGTACCATATGGGCACACGGTGCCCACGGGTGACCCTAGTTCTATAATAATTTGCCTTATGTAGTATTTAAAAATTAAATAAATTTTGAAAATATTTCAATCAGAAAATTATCTATTCAATCGTTTGTTTTTGTTTTGCAATTCTGACACTCAAAGGTTATACGATTTTAAATTAAAATTTCTTACAATGGAATAAATAATAATTTTAAGATTTTCCATAGCGGTTTTCTCGTAACTGGTACATTTTCTAAAGAAATTTTCAAACAAAAGTTGTGCGAAATATTCTAGTGATATTGGAGATAGAACAAAAAATGCATAGAGTAAACATGCACTTCCGGTTTGAGTATTCTTTTCAAAAATAGGTCACACACACACACACACAGAGAGAGAGAGATACACAAACACACACACGTCACTGCGATAATAGTCACATTGGATTCAGGGAAGGTGTATATCCGTTGAAATTTCTAGTTCGAATTTTTTGGTGATCCCTATACTTCGTAAAAGAAAGTAAAAATGATTATATTATATTATGTAATTTTATATTATGAAATTTCACGGATAGTTACCGCTTACAACAATATAACAAGTTCTTCAAATAATGTCCTTATCAATATTACATTATTTGTGGAAAAATTCTTAAAATGATTTTGTTTACGTTTCTGGAATATTGTTTAAAAATAATCCAATGTCAAATATTCGATAAAATACCATTTAAACTTAATAAACAACGTATTTGTTTTCTATATTTGATAGCAAACCCTAAATATACTTGTACATTATTAAGAATCTTTATCCGACAAACCTTGACTCTGCTGATCTAATTTTTTGTGCTTGTTTATATTTATAACATGCGGTGTTTCTATTATTCCAAAATTATGCTTAACACAAAACAATTGCCAAATAATTCTGCATATTACAATTTATAATATGTTTATAATTCAACTTCTCAAAGGCTGTGTCCAAAATAGATGTTATATATAGTTTTATGGTCATTTGCACCATACAAGGTTAAAATCAAAGTTTAACAAAACTTAGTTTAAGTAAATCTTAGTTTAAATTTATCGGGTGTTGCACAGTGCATGATAAGCGATCGATTAGTTAATCTCAGTTTTGTGTGATTTTTGGGTATTCAGATCATTTTTAGCTCGCCGTACGTAGTACCGAAGAGGCTAAAGCATTCGGTCGTGTGTCTGTAGCATTCTCGGATCAAAAAATTTAATTAAGAAAAAGTGTTCGTCTCGTCGCCCTGATTCCGAAAATGTATATAACTTATATACTTGGATGTTAGTCGTCGCTCGGTCGCTCGTAAGACCAAATTTGTGCCCTCTACTCCTCTGAAGGTACCGGAGCGATTCACTCCAAATTTGGTACACATATTATTTGGCATCCCATTTGAATCCGCTCGCAGTTAAAATCCAATCGCCCGTATACTTCCCGAGTTATAGGGCCCCAAAATTTGAAGCCCCCCTTAATACTGTCCTTATAAAAATAATTGAAACACTTAAAAATTCTAAGATATTTTTTGTCTACAAGATTTTTTCATTTTGTTAACCCAAAGCCCGAAAAAAATTATTAAATACTGCCCTTATAAAAATAATTAATACACTTAAAAATTCTACTAAAAATTCTAAGATATTTTATATCTATAAGATTTTTTCATTTTGTTAATCCAAAGCCCGAAAAAAATTATTAAATATTATAATTTTGAATTTTAAAGTATGAACTAAATTATTTTTTTATCAATATAATCTAAAATTAAATGTAAGACTTTTTACACCTATAACATGTTTTCAAATTGTTAACCAAAAGGCCATAATAATTAAAAAGCAATAATCTTAAACAATTTACGAAAATATATATTTCATTATTCATAATTTATTTTGGCGACATGTTTGGTGCCCCCTCCAAAATGGTGCCCTAAGCGCGCGCCTAGTGCGCTGATGGGTAAAGCCGCCACAGGGGAAACGTAAATATATAATATCCATTTTCTAAGATGATTTTTCAGTAAATGCTACATTTTTCAAAAATGAAAAAGTTGCTCCAAATTTTGGGGCCCTATAACTCGGGAAGTATACGGGCGATTAGATTTAAACTGCGAGCGGATTGAATTGGGATGCCAAAAAATATGTGAACCAAATTTGGTGTGAATCGCTCCGGTACCTTCAGAGGAGTAGAGGGCACAAATTTGGTCTTATGAGCGACGACTAACATCCAAGTATATAAGTTATATATATTTTTGGATTCAGGGCGACGAGACAAACAATTTTTGTTAAAGATTTTTTTTTTAATCCGAGAATGCTACAGACACACGACCGAATGCTTTAACTTTTTCGGTACTTCGTACGGCGAGCTAAAAAGTATGTTCTATTTAAGTAAATTTAAAAAATCTAAACAGTATAATATATGGCAAGCTTTGGTGCATTTCACCTATGCTTGTTTTATGTTTATGATTATTCTCTAGTTAATAAACCTATATATTTTGTTTAATAGCTATCGTAGGGTGAATTTAACACGAAATAAATATATATTATAAATACAGACAATGATAAGAAAGTCTAGGCCAGTCCAAAATATGGTAAAATTATATGTTTTAGCTCGTCGTACGACAGTACAAGACAGCTATAGTGTTTGGTTATGTGTCTGTAATACTGTAACATTCGCGGATCAATAAATTTCCTAAACAAAATATTAGTAATCAAAATTAACAATTATCAAGTTTATGCCATGACAGCAGCAATATCAACGCATTAATTATAAATTTTGTTGCTGTGAATACATGCATTGTTTGTCATAAAACACTGCATTATCCATTGTAAATTCTAATTTTAATTACTAATTGTTTCGCTGGAATGAACCATAAATATGTATTGTACACCATGTAAAAAAGAATGCCTATTCGAATTTGCATGCAGACTGTTTTATCCTAATGTGCCACATGACCTGAGTACCCTGTATGCGCAAAGCACTAATTTACTATCTGACTAAATACTAAAATCTCTGCATTCAAGCATGGGGAATATCACGTAACTTAGCAAACAAAAGATAATTACTGTAAAATAAACGAATGACCTATATTTATTGGTGCCGTGGCCAATTTTGTCATGGATCATATTTCAGCAAACGAAATTCGTTTGTTGTCGAAGTCACAATTGAAATAGGTCACTGTGCTGTATATAATACTCACAGTAGCAAGCGTTTTATGACTAGTGCCATAAAAGTACAGTAATTGTGGCACAATCATGGTACAAGCTTCAAAGTTTGGTTATTTACTAGGAATACCACAATGAAATAGAAAATGGCGCAGTAAAGCCGGTTGAACAATGAATTGGAAACCAATTGCAACTTTCTCTTCCGACGTTTGGGGTTTTACACAAGGGTTTTATTTCATACCCAGTATATCGCGTTGTACAAAATATTGTTTTGTGATGAATTATTTAACAAATTTTTAAATTCAATTGATGTAGTATTTTCGTCCGACCTTAGATAAATAACAATAACAAATAGTGATATACAACTATTTTCGAGAAAACTTACATAACATGATAAAATTTATGGATATAATACGTAAACTTAAATAATATTTGTTTATGTGTAGTGATTTTTTGAGGCTTCTGTTAAATACTTAATTATTTGCGTAATAGTATGACATTCAACTTTTTGCTGATAAAATTAAAAAAATATTTTAAAAACAGGATGGTTCATTGCACTTACGATCCACTACCAATCGCCACACTGTAAGACTATTACATAATTACATCACTTTTAATGTAAAACAAGCTTAGGCAAGCTTACGATTAGAAGCAAAATAATGTAAGATCAAATAATTTATAAGCACTGATTGTTTACTCTCTTGTATGAAGATGCAGTGGAGCATATAAATATATTGCTTTTAATTTCATATTTGTATTTCCTAGGATAAAATTTTTTTATTTTTGAAACGGATATTTCAACCTGAAATGCTTGTGCACTCGGGTAACTATTTAAGCATCTCGCAAACAGCACGAGTTAGAGAAAACACGGGTCTTATAAAAGTTAATAATGATTTTCAAATGTATAGTAGCTGTATTTGTTTTGTTTGTTTCGTTTTTAATTTTCGAAAAATGTACCATTTAATGAATAGTCAAATTTGAAAATAGCCATATTACATTTACATATTCTTAGTTACTTTTTACACATATTGATATGGTTTCATGGCAATAGTAGAATAAATTCAAAACACAATAAAGCTGTATTACATGTATAGTGAAAACTAACTAAATGAGACTTTAATAAGAAGAAATCTTCTTTAAAAGTTATAGTTTCCTTCTGCTCTTTCTTACAGTTATAAATATATACAGTTATTTTCGTGAAAATATAACCTACAATAATAGCAATGTGAATAGTGCTTTGGGTAAACCATAATGTTGTTGACAGTTAGGTAGAAAGTTAACTATTTGCTTTCAGCCCTTCTCGATTTCTCTTCGTTACCTTATTATTAAATCAGTAGCAAAGTAAACGATGGTTGGTTAAATACACACGTCATAAATTGTAAATATCATTGACCGACACCATCATAAAAAGTCCTGCTATTGGTGGCCAAATATTGGCCGCATTTATGCTTCTTTCATGTACACCGACAAACCTTTTGCTGTCGGTCAAGTGAACAAATGTATACAGCGAAACTACAGATGACCGCTGTCATCAATATTTTCTTTCTTTCTTGGAAATTTAATTTTTTTGCAATATGTCGGATTTTCACTACAGGATGTTTGACAATTTGAGTTGAACGAAATGTAAGTCGCGAACAAGCGAAATAAAAGGGAGCATGTAAGATAGGTTTAATGCGCATATAAATGAAACGCGTGTGAAGTGTGTAAGTCTTAAGTTGAATGAAGAATGATTGTAAGAAGTATATCGACGGCTTGTCGTTTTGAAAGACATTGATAATTAGAGTCTATCACTAAGAGCCCTCGATAGGGGTATAAATTCTCTATCGAATTAGAACGAAAACTTCAAAAATTCACACATTAACACAATAACATTATTAACAATAACTGTATTAATTGAAAATACTGACAATAATGTAAATCGAACACATATTAGAAGAATATATTGGGTTGCGTTCGAATTTGGTTTTACGGGAAGCAGCACATATTTTAATGTTAGTCGACCAAATTGGTGTCCTCAACACCTCTGAAGGTACCGGAGCGATTTGAACCAAATTTGCTAGACATATTCTTTGGTATCCATTTTTATTACGTTAGCAGTTTAAATCCAATCACCCGTATACTTACAGATTTAAAGGGGTCCAAAATTTGGGGCCTCCCATAATACTGCCTTTAGGAAAAAAATAAAACACTTAAAAATTCTACAAACATTTTTAAGATATTTTATATCTGCAATATCTTCTCATATTGGTTACTCAAAGACCATAGAAAATGATAAAATATTATATTTTTTTATTTTAAAATGTGCACTAAAATAATTATTTTATTTGTTATATAAAAACAATCTACACACAAATGTAAGTATTTTTATATCTAAAATATGTTTTCAAATTGTTTACCAAAAAGCTATAATAATTAAACACAATTATTATTTAATTTAAAAAGCATATATATTACTTACAAGACGAGCTGGACGCATAGTAAAAACAGGAGACTTAGGTGTGTATCACAGGAAATTTTGTATATCTCATCTGGCAACACTGTCCCATATATTTCTTTTTACAAACAAATTGGCATACAATAAACATATCTAAAAACTAATAAAATCAAGTATAAAGCCCGGGTGTGTTTATTTTTGCCTATCTCTAAAACAGAAAACAAGACAAACTTATTTCTTCGTAAAGGGAAGTAAAAAGTGATTATCGTAAAAATGAATGATAATAAAATTTCTAGTAACTTGTTTTTTTGAAAAATTTACCATTCACTGAAAAATCGCGTTTAAAAGTGATTATTTTATATGTACGTTTCCCTAGTTCTAGTCACAATACATATTGATTTTGTTTCATAGCAATCATAGGGTGAGTTTAAAACAAAATAAAGTATTATTATTATAAATACATCACGAAAGATATATAAAATTAATATTTTTAGACTTTCCTATTAATGTTTTAATACATAATCTGTTTTTGATGTATAGCTATCAATTTACGAACGTAATTTTAACGTGTTTTGCGTTATCTAATAATAGTATCTTAAACTTTGCGAAGGCCAGCATGATACTCGGGATCATGGTAGTTCACAATTTTGTTAATGAATTCACACGGTGATACATTGTCACTAGGTTTTTTTCTGCTTTACAAATAATTAAGCCCAATGCCACACACACACACACGCGTACACACATTGAATTCTGATTGATGTGTTTACAATCAAATCTGTTAACTTTTTTCGCATTTCAAATTTAAATTTTTCATTTTAAGGTAATATAAATATATATGTTTATTGTCCTTGTCAACAATACTATTAGCTACAATATGATGAGAATTAAAAAAAAAGTTACATAATTTATACATTATAGTATCAGTAATTTACATAAATTTGTCGTTGAATGAGACAGTTTTTACATCAAGCGAAATCATGTTTCCCATATGTACGCAAGTATATGAAGTCAAAATTCGTATTAATATTTATTATAGTGTATGGTGGTGTATCTGTAACACTCTAAGATCAAAAAATGTTTGATTGTGAATCAGGTCAGAAAAATATTATTAAACATAAATTATATTCAAATACAAAATCTTGATTACTAGCCTTTAATGGATATCCTTTTTAAGGTCCCATTATCAAGAAATGACTGGCATTAAACGTCCGTGTGTGTGTGTGACTGGAAACTACTTAGCATAGAACAGTGAAATATTTGCGGAACTATTAAGATATTTGGCATAATCGCACAGTTGGAAGGAGGCTCTTATTCTTGTCAGTATCTCCAAAATGACTGCACTTACAAAAATATAGTTAAATTCCAAATAAAAATGAAAATTGGCATAAACGGGGATCAAACTCACGACCTGCAGGGTGAAAGGCATGACACTTAGCCACTGCACCATGGCGACTTTTAATAATGTTATAAAAAATAATCAAATAGTTTATACTGAAATAAAACAATCACTACGATTCTGAAGTTCAGTCTGCTTTGAAATAGACAAAAACGAATCAAACGTCAGAATGAAATGTTTAAAAAAGTTTTTGTGATAAATCTTCAATTAATTTGATGATTTGAAGTGTATTCAGTGTGTTGTGTACTTTACACAGAGTGGCATCTGCTATATTAAATTGATATTGTATGTCAACGAGAAATATAAATAATTGATAGTTAATAAAATTAAGTTTTATTTATTCTAATTTGAAGTTTGTGAGTCGCTACTAAGCATTTATGTTAAAATGACCGACCAAAGAACAAATATATATTAAAAAGTGCTACCACATGAGCGTCAAGAACAGTATTTCAACGTACGAGTTACGGAAACACTGTTTGAAGTTTAATCTTAAGTTTAAGGGGAGTAACATGTTATAATTTCAATTTTTAAGGACTTAATATGAAATAAGTGCATATTATTGCCTAATTTGCATATATTTTTAGCAAATACGTGTTTCCGTACATTTATTTTAAATCATAGTTAATATTCTCACTTCAAAATGGCCAAGAAGCATTGATTTTTGAAAATATGAGTTGCGGTAAGATTCTATAGTTCGTCAAATTATAATAACTGCAAGGAAGTAAATTTATAATTCTGATTATTAGAGAAATAAAATCTTGAAGAGATAATTCAAACATATTTAGAAACATGTTTGGTTGCAATTTTATTCTTTTATTTTTGATGGCACAATCCATTGTATTTTAGCATATAACTAATTATCACTTTTAAAACTGCCGTTGTGACACTGAAATTTAATACTGCATAATTCAGAATCTAGCCTGATTATTTAATTCAAAAACAATAATGAATCAAATGTCAAATCATTAAAAATGTTGCGTAAAAAGGGTTTGTAATACATATTTTTTGAATAATCGATTCAAATAATAAACAGAAATCGAAAGTAAATTTTTAATCCTGTGTTTTATATACATTCATGGAAACTGTCTAAATGATACAACACATATGCACCATACAAGGTTAAAATCAAAGTTTAACAAAATTTAGTTTAAATAAATCATAGTTTAAATTTATCGGTTGTTACACAGTGCATGTTAACCGATCGATTAGTTAATCTCAGCAAGTAATCTAAGAACAAAATAGCGTTCAAAAAAAGGACTCGATTTTTTCTTTATTATTATTTGCGATGTGGAAATTTGTATTACTATTATAGTCAAACGATACAAAATGAAGAAAAACCGTGTTATTATTATTAAATTACATGAAAATTCGCCATCAGTCAAAACTGACCTATGTTCTATATACCATATGGGCACATAATGCCCACGAGTGACCCTAGTATATATATATTAATACAAATATATTTTTATATATATCCCAAACAAGCTGTCAAACTAACCTATACTCTACAGGAATACTCTGAAATGTCTATTTTGTTGTGCTATTGACAGGCGCAGATGATCCGATTTATTAAGCTACACGGTAAAAAATGTTTACAATGATAATCATTGGTTTATTTATGACCCTCGATAATCATAGAAATTTTACATAGCAGTGTATCTTTACTATTTTAATTTTATAAAAAGTAATATTACAAATTGAACAGTATTTTTATTTACATATCTAGATTTATGTTATGTAATTTTACAGATACTTAACATTTCATACAAATTTAAGCAAAATTGGTTCAGTAGTTTTTTTTTTGATATCGTGGTCACCGATTTGAAAAATTCAGATTTGAGATAAACGCATTTGAAAGTTCAAGTACATATTACACACACACAGCGCGCTATGGCGCAGGCCGCAAACACCTGCATCGTTCTACGTCTGTAATTTTCCAATGAATTCAAATATCGAAAAACCCTTTTTCTTACTTATTCTACACATATTATAGAAGATATTTATATAAAAATATTTTTTCTTTTTGTTTTGACATACAGCAAGACCCTCTTAATGAAGCAATCCATATTTTATATTGTTTTGGATGCATTTATTGAAACAAAAATAATAATTCAATCGTAAATAATATAATCCATGTTGATAGGTTATGAGGAAAATCGCCAATATTAACTGTTTCGCACCTACTAAATTGTTGAGACATTCAAAGTTATAATGTTAGTTTTGGCCAAAAATATTTCGGATACAACATGAAAAACGTTTAGAATATTCCATTACTACGGTACCATATCCTGCAGACCTTCATTTATCGTCATAATGACTAATTAGGAATTAAATCATTTCGGTTTCGTTGTTGAACTATGCGAATCTACGGAATTCAGAAAGGTGATTACACTTGTCTAAGGACATCTGGTCTATAGTGACAATACTATAATATTATTCTGCATACTCTCTCTTACAGCTTCCCGATAAACAACGCTATCACGTTAATTTTGAAAGTTGTATCAATCTACATCCCCCACCATGAAGAGTTTTTTTTTTAAATAATATTTAACAGTACATTTACTTTTTATGGTAATTTTTTATGACCAACTATTTTAAATGTAATATTACTACCTTAAGACGATGAGAAACCCATGTGAAAACGACGCCTTCACACTGCCCTTATTTTTGTTAGTATCGTATCTTATTTTGACAAAATGTTTTATGTTTGGAAAGAATGAATCTCTGAAACGATCGGATTATAATTTTCATTTTAGGTTCCAGTTTTTAAATAAATATGTATAAATATGTCCAATTTTTAAACAATTCTTACAGATATATGTAAGCCAAATTCAAAAATCTAATTCGATCGTTTCAAAGTATGTTATTTCATTTCACAACATTCATCAAATCTTTTCTATTTAAAACGAACTCCCTGTGAAGGCGCAGAAAAAGTACTTTTTCGTGTTATTTTTCCAAAATGTGTGACCTCTATCGTTTATAAAATTAACTATATTGCTAGAAGTGAATTGGCACCGCCCAGTACAATATTTTCAAAAGTATTTATACAATGAAATATATTTTATAGACATCATGTAGTATTTTGTTCTAATAAAATAATATACAATCAACGTACTTATGATATGAAAGGTGAATTATATAAGGTGGTAAATTTTAATTTCTAGGGTCTTATTCAATAATGTGTTACACTAATTTTTTATAGGTTGAACTTAGAGGGTAGTTCATTATAAATTCCTCGCCCCTGAATTAATAATAATATATATATATATATATATATATATATATATATATATATACATATATATATATACATATATATATATATATATATATATATATATATATATATATATAAATATATATATAGATATATATTTTTTTTATATATATATATATATAAATATATATATATATATATATATATATATATATATATATATATATATATTAATCTGTTAGTTATTACAACTAACATTATTTTCAAGCATTGATTCGTGTATTATTATTCAAATATATATATATATATATATATATATATATATATATATATATATATATATATATATATATACTATAAATAATAATATATAATAAATATAATATAATATATATATATATATATATATATATATATATATATACAGGGTGTCCCATTTTAATTCGCCAGTAGCGATAATTCTGAAACATTGCATTGAATCAAAAAGTGTTCCAAATGAAAAGTTAATGGTTCTGAGGGGGACATCTGATGCCGTAGACTTTGCCCCCCCCAGCCCCCCAAGGGGGGCGGGAACAGGGGGCAACTTTAAAATCTTAAATGGAAACCCCTATTTTTTATTGCAGATTCTGATAGAGGGTTAAAAAGTATGTAAGTTTTATCCGAAACATTTTTTTTATTGGTCGAGAGATGGCGCTGCAAATGTAAAAATTAGGTATTTTGTCAATTAAATTGCGAAAATCGTCACGTAATTAACTGTTATTATTACTTAGGACTTACTCACAACCTTACAAGGTTGTTTTTTTCTCAGCCTGCCCAAATACTACCCCCGCCCCCCCCCCTACAAAGACGTAAAGTACTCAAAAATAGCGATTGAGTACTTATTTTTCAAATTAAATAATGGTAAAATAATTCAAAAAAGAATGTCATTTTTTTTTCAAACAGTGTTTGACCGGGCCCCCCACATAGCCCCACCCCCCTCCCGCCCCCGGTGGGGGGGGGCTGGTGGCAACTTTAGAATCTTAAATGGAAACCCCTATTTTGTACCTCAGACTCGGATAGAGTTTTAAAATGTAGGTCAATTTTAGTCGCCATCTCTCGACCAATAAAAAAAATGTTTCGGATAAAACTTACATACTTTTTAACCCTCTATCAGAATCTGCAATAAAAAATAGGGGTTTCCATTTAAGATTTTAAAGTTGCCCCCTGTTCCCGCCCCCCTTGGGGGGCTGGGGGGGCAAAGTCTACGGCATCAGATGTCCCCCTCAAAACCATTAACTTTTCATTTGGAACACTTTTTGATTCAATGCAATGTTTCAGAATTATCGCTACTGGCGGATTAAAATGGGACACCCTGTATATATATATAAAATGAAAATGAAGCTTACCTTAAATTATAAATGACTGGAAAATTATACCAGTTTCTAATGGATTAGAAGTACTATTTCCGATAATTATCAAACAATATTAACCAAATTTTATTCACTTCCCCAACTATCTCCAAAGTAAAACTCTGAAATTGTACCAATTAGCTTGTTATTTAATTGCGTTATCAAATACTGTTTCCTTAATATACAATATAGATTGTTTCCTTAATATTCACCTCATCAATATATTAATATATTATGTTCAATTTTTTTTATAAAAACAATCACAAATTGTTGATTTTATAATTTGTTTTACGTTGTATTTTTCAAAATAAAATACGTTGTCAGGCATAGCTCATACGATTTTATAATTACATGTGTAACATTAGAAACATAAAGAAAATATTTAAGATATTCCATAGCAGTTTACTCGTAACATTTCAAACGAAAGTTGTGCGAAATATTAATATCTTTCATTATGAACATAGCTATTTTTGCCAGAAGTGCAACCGTTCTATTGATATTGGAGATAGAACAAAAATTGCATTGAGTAAACATGCACTTCCAGTTTGAATCTTTTTCAAAAATAGGAGGTGCACATCTAGACCATATACAAATCTTAAATTTTAAGTTTTACAATTTTACGTTCAACAGTTTTGGCTCTAGAGCGTTCACAGAGAGACACACAGCCAGACGCTCACGTCAATCCGCAAATAGTCACATTCTATTCATGGAAGGTTAAAACGTTTATATCCGTTGAAATCTTCATGAATACATTACTTACTTATTACTTCGTATTATTTTCAAATTGGGAACCTAAGGGCCTTAATGATTTAAACAATTATATTTGAAATTTTATGCGCAAGTGCGAAGAACTCGCGTCGCATAAATTTCCTATAAGGCAAGCTGAAGGCCTACCTAATCTTGTATTATCATGACTTGTTTGAACCCGACAAAAAATCAGGTCCCTCCCCCAGTATTCAAGAGGGCTCCTTTCTAGGATATAACCATGGTGTCGAGTAAAATATTCCACTGATAATATTTAATGTTGTGCCCTTTCCCTAACATATTTCTAATAAATGAATGCGAGTTTCTTAAAAATATATGGCCGCGCCTGAATTACAAAATCTAATATTTATGTCGGGTGACAATATAATGCCTATAATTTTGCAATAATTTATTATAAATGCTGCATTCAAATTCAAGATTATCATTTATTATCATCAGTTGCATTTATTATAGCAGACATTCTATAGCTAAGGCTGCAATTATTAATTGTTGCAACTATTGTATTTATTGATTATAATAATACGTGTAACTTTATTGTTCTATATATTTCAATCAAATAGATCAATGTTAAATTATTACCATTCTTATATACGCAAAGTTGAAAATAATTGTTAAAATATTTGTATACTTTAGTCCACCTTAATAACATTACTCACTACGTTTACGTAGCAATATTGTTGCCATATCGAAACGAAAATGTTACGGTAGATCAGTGTTAAAAGAAGTGGTAGTTAATTAATCGTAAAAAAATGTACACAATAACATAATTACATAGTTTTTGTTTAAGTTACTCTTATACTTCAATTTTAATCGTCAGTCGCTCGAAGACCAAATTTGCGCCCTCTACTTCTCTGTAGGTATAGTACCGAATTGATTTAAACTAAATTTGCTACGCAGTACCCCATTTGAATTCACTCGCAGTTTAAATCCAATCGCCTTTATACTTCCGGGCAGTCTTATATTTACACAAGGGCAACATGGGCAGCAAATCCTGGGGTGCGGAAAATTTCAAAAAATATTCAACGTGGGAAAATGAATCACAGGTGGATTTTCAGACGGTTTAAACTTTCATTCATCATTATTTAAACTTACTATTTTGGACAGAATTTGAAAAATGGTGGCTTTTTGTTTTGTAAAAGGAAAGCATTTTTTACTACTGTCCAGGGGCGGTGCTCATTGTAAATAGAGCCCAAAAATTTAAAGCCCTTCTCGATAATACCCTTAGAAAATTTCAAAAATTCTACGAAAATTTTGTATCTGCAATGATTTTCCTTTCTTGGACGAAGTTTAAAAGGAAGTATTATAATCATGGACATTTGTTAACTCAAGATTTTTACGAACCGCCGCGCCGGCCGCCGCCGTAATACGTGATGGCGCGAACATCGGCGCGCCACTAGCCGCCGGAAATTATTTTATATTTCGCCGCCGCTGTATAATACTTGTCAGCGCACAGGTCTAATGTATAGATAGATAAAATTTAAATTATATATTATCTTAATGAAAACTACTTATAAGAAAGTTGAGTGAAGCACACCCCAGAGTAGGTTGCCCGTTATCCTCTTTACGTGTTCCGTTTCTAAATTTGGAATTATGGGATCTCTAGCGTATACAAATCGATACGTTTGTCAGGCAAGCGTTCAATTATTCAAATAATCATAACACTAGTATAACCAAATTTGTGATATTTAACAGTGAAACTTAAAATAAATGATCTATGTGATTTCCGTAAATAATCGACAATAAATGAAATTATATTTGGGCTTTTGGGTCACGATAGTTTATGAGATGACTGAGCATATATTTCACAATCGTCTAAGTAGGACCACATACATATTGTGTGTATCACCCACACAGAATTTGCAAACTTCCAAAAAAGGCCAAACGCAAAATGCGTGAGTTAAAAATTTGCATCATTCAGTTTATTTTTTTCGTAATGATGATTTTAAATTATTTGCGAATCTTGGGTAACACACATATACGAATATTGCAATATAGAAAATTTGAGTGTCAAAATTTTTTTAGGTTATTCCGATTACAACATGATTTTTTTTCATATATTATTTGTGTCAATCGTATCTTACGAATATAGATATTGATTTTTTTGGGCTGTTACTCGGCCAAGGTTAAGCATATACAGAACAGTCATCGTCTGACCATACTGATGAAATTGTCACTTATGAACATAGTATCAAGTCGTGTATTGTATGTTTCTCAGTCGGACGCCCCAGCATGGGTATAAGAGAGATACCTATTCAAATTGGCAATGTTTTTACCGCACGTGTGATGTAGTAGGTATGTGTAACGAAATTAGAATGGATTGGACGGTGTCATTTAACAAACGAAATTGCAAATCATTCCCATATTTATTATTTGCTTGAATTTCTTTCAAGTATTTATCTTTAATTTCAGGGCATTTCATATGCAGTTGTGCACCCAAAAAAGAGGATTCGGGTGTTAAGCCCTTTTCAGAACTTTCGACCTGCGGGAATATATGTTTCAAACTTCCCTGAACTAATATTTACTATGTTTGAGATAATGTGTGTGTGTGTGTGTGTCTTTACGCTCTACAGCAAATACTGTCCGAAAACCTCGTATTTTTGAAAGCGAAATTTAATCCGGGCAGCAGTTAAAGTTAACACCTGCTACTTTATTTACTATCTTGAAAACGACATGATTTAGAGAAAATGTTATAGAAATAAAAGTTAAAAGTATTAAAATTTCTTATAATTTTTGTTTGAATAGTTTGCTTTAAAAACGTACCATTCTCTAGAAAATCGGTTTAAAAATTGGTAAGGATATTGTAAACATTGGTTAAGTATATACATACGTTATATTTTACTAGACTTTTATTAGACTTTTAATTTTACAGTGGCTCAGCTTGTTTATAAGTATGGTAAAAAGTCCTCCTCAATATTGAATTTTGGGTGCGCCACTGTGCTAATGTCCAGTATTACAGTTTATTCTAACATTTGTCTGATTACGATTTTTGTGTATAGTATTCGCAGATTTCATACTTCCGAATAAAATATTCTATTCAAAAATAGGAGGTGCATATAAAAGAAAATGTTTCTAAAATACATATATCTTTACTGCATACATAATATCTAAACATAATAAGTTATTGTTAATAATAACTGAAAATATGACACAAGTGTCTCATTAAATTTAGTGTTGTCATATTTAAATCTCTTTTTTTAAATCACCAAAATATACATATGTATGTTCCTTAAGTCAGGAGTTATTATTATATAATTAATATCGTTTGCAAAAACCCTGCAGTTTTTATATATTATTTATCATTTAAAATCACATAATCACTGAAATTATCATTATGTTAAGAAATTGTATTTCTAGTCTAAAAGGTACCAAATATCACAACCAGGCACCAGCTTCACCGTGTGACGATTCCAATTGGCTTACTCAGCGGAAATTCGGCCACAAACTCAGATCGTGCGACCGAGGACCGACCAAACTCGAGAGTGAGGGACCAACATACATCCAAGTATTAGAGCTATATATATACTCGGCAAAAAAAAAAAAAAATTGATTACGAGAATATTAGAAACACACCAATGAACACTATAGCTCCTTTATACGAGTTAAAATCAATTAAAATAACTGTTAGATAAATGACTGTACAAAAGTTCACTTTTTGTGCGATTGGTATTTTAATTGAAAAATCTGTGAGTATCTTGATCAAGTCCAAGTAGAGGAAATTCGCAAATAAATTTACATTATGGTAGGTCATGAATGAGAACCTGAGCTAAATGAATATATTATTGAGTGATTAATGTTATAGCTGTCGTATAATGGGGTTAAATATACTGATACTAAATTTTACTTTCTTTTACGTTATGTATAAAAGATAGTACTGTGATCACAATAATAATCAATCTCGACGTTTTATTGAAAATATCCGTTTTGAGGGGCCTTGTATTCATTTTAACGTCTGTGCGTTTGTTTGTGTATGTTATCTGTGTGTCTGTATGTCTATCTGTGAATCCTGTAAGTCAATATTGAACATAAAAATATGTTGTTTTGAAAATAAGATTTGTTTATACCTGGAAAGAAATCCTTCTATTTTTGTAGAGGATATTTCAACCAGAAGTGTTCGTTGAGAGTGTAATTTTTTGCATATCTCGAAAATTACATGAGTTAGGAAAAGTAAAACTTATACAAGTTAAAGATTTAATTCAAATATCTAGCAAACTTTGTTTAAAATGTATTTTTCGTTGTAACCATGGTTGGATTTTCTGTACTACTAGTCAAAAATCGCATTTGAAAATAGCCATGTTACATTTACGTTGCCCTAGTAACTACATATGTATAAGTATTGTTTCATGGCAATGGTAGAATAGATTATAAATACAACAAAGCTGTACAACATATATAGTGAAAACTAAGTACAAGTCGAGAGAGGAGCACTTCAGATTTTTTATTTTTCGATTAATTTTATATGTGTAAGAAATACGGTTATAGAATTAAATTGATCTATTTTTAAAACCTGTACAATGACTTTAAAAAAGTTTACTGTTTTTTTGTGCTGCTTGTATTTTAATTGTAAACTCTGCGGGTATCTTGATTCGTGAACGAAAGTCCATGTAATTCGCAAATAAATTCACAGTGTGGTAGGTCATGAATGTGAATCTGGTCCAACTGCATGTGTTTTGTTTGTAATTATCGATTTTAGGTTAGTAGGTTCTTAAAAATAACGTATCACATATACATATGTATATCCAAATTAGACCTTGAGATATCATTTTTATTTGATGTTCTGTTCCTTTTTAAACAATTTAAAGATAAACTATATTTTAATACATCATATTATATTATTTCTTTTATCATATTACTTATACAAATATAGTAACAAATTTCGGTCGTGTGTCTGTTAAAATCTCAGAATCTAAAATTCGATTAAGGGTAGGTGGGTAAACAGTTGGAAGAGAAATTTTTAAAAAACTCTTGTCGTTTTTTCAGTATCTCCAAAATAGTGACACTTACATAATCATTATTACATTCAAAATAACAATATTAAATATTTAAACAATTTTTCTTTCATATGTTTTACCAAAAAGTTGTACCATTATATATATAAACATTCAGATGATATATGTTTATTTATATGTGAGTATATATGTGTAAATCGTATTTTCTAGAAAAATACAAACCGGCATGGGCAGGAATCGAACCTTAACTTTCAACGTGATAATCGAGTCTTTACACCACAGCTTAGTAATTGATTTTCTGTATTTACTCAAGATAACTGTCATATAATCTTGAGATATTCCAAACATTTTTAAACATTTTGGCGGGCTAATATATTTTTATATATATATATATATTATATTTCTTTCAGGCATAGTATATGCCCTAGATGTGCACCAACTATTTTTGAAAAGAAATATTTAAACAGGAAGTGCCATTTTTTGTCCATTCTACAATATCACTAGAACGGCTGCACTTATGACGGCTCTATTAATATATTAATATTTCGCACAACTTTTGTTTGAAAAATGCTACGAAGAATCTTAAATTTCTTAATTATGTTACCGTAGATACGAACGTATCCCTATACGTAATTACATAATTACGAAATTTAAGAATTATATTTAATTAAACAAATTAGACTCAAATAATTTAATATTTGTTATTTGACATCGGCAATCACAAAGGATCTACTGATGAGAACGTGTGTCGAGCGATTTGGTTACTGAAAATTAATATTGGAAAACAATACACATTAAATATTGTATTTGAATATAAGGTGAATATTAAAGAAACAAATCTATATAATATATTGAGGATACAGAATTTAATAACGTAATAAAATAATTAACAAAATTGTACAATTTCAGAGTATTACTGTGGAGTATATGTTGATTTGACAGTTTGGAAAATATATTTATAGTGAAAACTAAGTATATGAGAGCCAAGTACAGGCCATTGTTCTATTCTTCTTTCTTTCTTTTTTTTTGTAGTCCACATTTTATAGATATTTAACTATTTTCAAACTGCATTTAAGTGATTGGCTAATTTTTATTTACATATACGCAGTAATTAGTAAGTCTTGTAATCATAAAAAATTCGAATTCAAGACTACACGTTATGGTCTTCCCTAAATCGAATGTGAGTATTTTCGGAATGACATCTGTTTGTATTATACAAAGTTGAGAAAGTTTGGCAACCCTCTCTCTCTCTCTCTTATATAGAAATATCAACCTTATATAGATATACCAATGCAGTGTGCGAATTCGCTGTTTTAGTGCGCTAATGTATCACATGACATAACATGCGCACTGTATTTTTACTTTCTATTACGAAGTAATAAGTAAGTAAGTATAGGGATCACCAAAAAAATCAAACTCGAGATTTCAACGGATATACACGTTTTGATCTGAATCGAATGCGACTATTTTCGTAGTGACGTTTGGGTGTGTGTGGAAAATCTTTATATTGCCATGGAAATACATATGTAATAATTTTTCTTGTAGTAATCGTATTACTTATGCCTGAGAAAAATTGACAAATAAACAAAATATAAATAATGTATGTCATATTGCACTGTTTAACACAAATAGTTTGACTGAGAAGGTGAATGTTAAAGAATCAACATTTATGTTTCATATTGAAGAAACAATATTTGACCACATAATAAAATAATAAGCTATGGTACAATTTCAGTGTATAACTGTGGAGTATTGGTATTGGTTAAAAGTTTGTTTGGAATATATTTCTAATGAAAACTACGTAAAAGAAAATTCTGTGTTGGCCACAACCGATTTTTAAATTGATTAACAATAATTACAGATTGATAATTTATAATAAAGATTGTTACGTGGAGTTACAAAGCAATATTTTTATATAAAAACTTAATGGTTCCGTGTTGCCCCACCTTCCCCTACAGTTGGATTCCGAAACTGTATATAACTTACACTTGGATGTCCATGTCCACATATCTACTGCTGCAAGCATTATATCCCGTCAGTCTTAACAAATACCTAATCTCTAACCATATTTCAAAACTAGTTCATTGGCCTTACATTGACTGGGTTAGGGTTAAAACTTTCCACTTGAACTAAACTAACATATAAAAAGTGTTTAGATGAGCCTGTATATACAGGTCGTTTACTCCTCCCTAGGCCGTCTGTGACGCAGACACTAACAAAAAATTAAATAAAAACTATCATATATAGGGTTAATGGCCTCTATTGAATCGAAAGGGTCGTGTGTTAGGGTTGGTTAGTGGAAAATACTACCTGTGGGTCCGTTTGTGGTAGACCGCATACCCAGCGTGATAATATAAAGAAAGAAAAAAGAATGGTTCAGAATTTGAAATTAAGGGCATTCACCTGATTTTTTGTACGATAATATATTAGGAGGGTTAGATGGGTCCAGACTCATTTTTCTTTCGGAACACCCATCTGTTTTTATCTCATCTAGAAAGTTCCTTTGATGCTAATATATTGTTTCCCACCAAGACCAACGAGATTAAGTTTGTATAACCTTCAATTATTATGAAAAAAAGAAATTAAATTACGTTACAATAACTGTTTTTTAATCAAATTTAAAATTGCTTAAATATTCTACAATAAGTTTTACTGGAACTTTATTTTAGTGGAACTTTATTTTAGTGGAACTTTATTTCTATCCCGACTCTAAATAATTGTTGTTCTGGTTATTAATTTTTGTAGTTCCATTTAATTTACAATAAAACAAATTCATAACCACTTAAATCAGAATGGACTATGTTACAGAATTCCATCCCTGGTTTATTTTAAAGCTTGTTAAATTTACCATTTTAAATATCAAAATAACTAAATCATAAAAAACATGCATAGGTGCATCCACCAATGCCTTCAGTTCGCCGTTCTGCAAACTTAATCATATTAAGAAAATATTTTTGTAACCACTGATTAAAATTCAACTTGTTTTTAGCCCCGGATTTTTGAAGTAATAGCACTATTTTAAACAAAAAGTCAAATGCAACCCCTATTCGGCAATTTCAAGTACTGATATTAATTATATGTACTCAAATACCAGAGATACATCCACAACTGGCGGACGGGCTAATTACGGCCAATTCCTTAATACATATAATGCTGTCTTTCGATATCTCAGTTAAAAAAAAAATTATAATATATCTTCATTACGATGTTGTGCTTATGGCAGCCGAAAAATATTTCACAAAATGCGGTTAATGTAGGAATTTATTTTTAAGTCAGACATTATCACATTTACATGTTTTATTAATGTGTATACAAAGGAGGATTCGTTCGTGTGTCTATAACATTATCGGATATAAATTTCCCTTTACGAAAGCTCTCGTCTCGACACCCTGATTCCAAAAATGTATATAACTTATTATGTTTCTCTAACTTAATTTATTTTTTAGGTGTGCCGTATATAAAATAATATATTTGTCGTGTATATAGTGTTGTATTATTACAATTTCTGTTCTTATTAAAAAAAAATTATTTATACATAGAGTCTAAAAGAAGTATTGTAACGATGAAAAATTTCGAACTCATGATTATAACGAAAATACACATTATGTATCTCTGAATCGAATTTGACTATATTCGGATGAATGTATGTTTGTGTCTTCTGTGTGTGTGTACGCGCTCGTAGAAGAAAACACAATGAATCTAAAACTTAAGACATGTATATGCCCCGGAAGAGAACTTCCTATTTCTGAATATTTTTACTAGAATTAATGATTAACTCTTGCTGCTCTTTGCATATCTCGAAAAACACACGAGTTAGAGAAAAGTGCAACGCACAAAAATTAAAGATAATAAAATTTCAAGCAACTCTTGTTTGAAAAGTATTTTAGTAAAATGTACCATTTACTGCAAACTTGTCTTTAAAAATGGTTATTTTATATTTACGTCATGAATTTTTGGAATCAGGGCGACGAGACTAGAACTTTTTGTTAAAGCCATTTTTTGTTTCGAACATGTTACAGACATACAACTAAACATTATAGCTAATAGCTGGTATTGTACTATCGTACTACGATCTAAAAACGATAACATTCAAATATAACCTTTGGGTTATTAAAACCCGGAAAAATCGTGGAGCTTGAGGGGGCAGAAGAATGTAACTTTGGTCATTTTTATCTGCGTAACAGGAACGCACAAGTCACTTTAATTTACTCCGGCGTAACTTCAGCTAACGGGAATATAGTTTTTATTTCTATTACGTTAATGCTGTATCGTTTTCTAGCTACCCAAAGTTCCAAACTACAAACCGAATTTAAGATTTCATACAAATAATATTACTTATGTATTTAGAAGTTGCATCTACTTAATGTTTCTGAAACTGAACCGGTTTAGCTGAAATAATACATCTACTATCGTAAACCGTTGAAGCAAGTACTGAAACGAACAAACCTATTATACATCGGTTTATAAACAGTATATTTTACAAGTCACACATAATAAGAGCTGTACAAGTGACGCAATTTTCTGAGGACTGATTCCATGGTCAACCTGCCGGTTGACTATAACACTACCCCTGACCTAATGATCTTGTTTTTGTGCACACTCGACGGTTGCTGCACTTTATCTACCTTATCGGTCTACTTATTCGATTATCTCATCTCGACATATTTTTAGCTCGTCGTACGATAGTACAAAAGAGCTATAGTGTTTGGCGAGCTACAGTGTGTAAGTGTAGCATATGCACATTTTTATTTTTATTGCCCCGATAATTGTTTCACGTCGTTCTGATACCGACCATCTATTAAAAATATCTGGAGTGGCCTGCACTCCACTTTCTTTTACGTAGTTTGCACTAACCTAACCTAACCTAACCAAAACCAACTATCAAACTAACCAATACTCTACAGAAATATCCTGAAATGTCATTTATCTAATTGAGTCTATTTTGTTTTCCTGTCAAAATAGCAGATGATTCGATTTTATAAGGTACATGCGAATCCATGGCAACGTAAACAAGATATTTATAATGTTTCGTAAACTTTTTCTCGAAACTGGTAATTTTTTTGAAGAAATGTTTCAAACAAAAGTTGTGTGAAATATGAATATGAATATGAAAGAAAGTAAAAATATATTTGAAATATGTCGCTCGCTCGCTCGTAAAACTAACTATATGGACGCATCTCGTTTAAAGATACCGGGTCGATTTCAACCAAATTTTGTACACATATAACATGAGTGCCCAAAAAATAGCCCTTCTTCTTCCAGAGTTAAAGGTCCCTAATAATACATCACAAAATCTACAAAAAAGATTCTTCAGCTTGAACCCAAGGTCGTAAAAGAAATTGTTAATTTTCAAATATTCAATTGCTTTTATAGTTATGTTTCTTTACGTTACCAATCAAAATGCTTCCTTCAAAAAACGCAACGCAAAACGCAACTAGCTACCTTTATGCAGTTATACTCGTTCTTTTGGGTATGAACTCGGTTCAGTTGGGAACAAAGAAAATATATCATATTCAGGGAGACAAGAACTTTTTGATAAGAAAATGGTTTAATCCGAGAATGTTACAGACGCATGACTCAACACAATAGCTGTCTTGTACTATTGTACGATTAGCTAAAAACGACATGGCTTAAATTTTCAAAGTGCAAAAATGGTATTGGTATTGCATTGCCATTATTAATTCATTATAAGATGTAATCATAATTACTATTGTTTCAATGCCAACATTTATTGTTTAGAATTTGCTATTATTTATATTGTTATTATTAACATAATAGACAAAAATTCTTGAACGTTATCTGAGATGTGACCTGGAAACTTGGTCTTACGAGCGACCGACATGCATCCAAGTATATAAATTATATATTGGTTTGGAATCCGGAAGACGTAAATAAATTTCTGTTCAAACAAATTTTGATTTTGAGAATGTAACAGAACACGACCGTAGGCTATACAATAGCATGTACGGCGAGCCAAAATATACACAAAATAAAGATAATATAATACATTTACAACACCAGGTAATTGTTCGCTAGTATGTAAATAGTTTGTTGTTTATTTAAAATGAAGTAATTTATCAATTATGCCAATTATAATTGTAGTAGATTATGAATAATAGTAAACGTACAAGCTACAAGGACTACATAACCTTGAATTTTGGCGCACCATTTTAGAGCTACAAAGTGTTCTGTAATCGACCTAAAATTTAGTTCATCCGGCCATATACTACACGTCTAATATGTTTGACAAATGTGTAGTATGACCGTGATCTCTATTAATTTGGAATTACGTAATTCCATTTATGAATGTTCATAGTGAGAAAGGTGTCATTGTCTTTATCAATTGCTCTACACGCATTACTTCTGATACCACTAAATAGGTCACTAATTTTACTGACACACATTCTAAGCTGCTAATAATCAGTTTTATCTGCCTTTTATTAATTTCAACTAAATTTTCATTGAACCTGACACAATTTTAGATCGTCATGTTTCGGTCATGTATCTGTAATATTCTCGGTATCATTAAATGTTTGAACAGAAATTGGTTATCCAATTCTAACCAAGTTTGGTGTACACAAATATAATATGGGTGCGTGAGTCGATCTAAGTGCATTCAAATATGCAATAGCTGATATAGAGTCCTAAGAAACGGAATGGCCCTCAATACTACTTTAAGAAAATATCTGGAGGGGCCTGCACTCGACTATCTTTTACGTAATTTCACTATATATACATACATATATATATATATATATATATATATATATATATATATATATATATATATATATATATATATATATATATATATATGTATCCAAAACAAACTGGCAAACTAACCAATAAACTGTGAAATGTCATTTATCTAATTGAGTCTATTTTGTTTTCCTGTCATGGTTTCTCCTTAGCTACTCGACCGTTGTATCCATTATCTCTTGTACAATGTCTTATAGTTTCTGGATGAACTTCCATTTGGCAATAGACTGATAATTCAGTGGCCAGTTTAGGAGCACTTAAACGGGGGTTTTGCTTCACCATTCGCATGATCCAACGTTTATTAGGATTGTCAAGTAAAGGTGATCGTCCCGAATATGAGTTAGAATAAATGCAATTTTTTTTTAAGTGCCTAATAATGGTGCCAATTGTCCTTCTAGGTACATGCTACATTTCAGCTATATTTCTCTCACTCTTTTAGTTCACAATAAACAATTAGCGCTGATCAAATGTCGTATTTGCTCTTTTTCGTCCTATTTTACAAACTAATTGTAATTATATGTTTTTTCTAAAGCTTAAGTTTATACTAAACATCGTTAATGCCAAATATATTCTACAATCAACGCTACTACACTATAATGGCTATCTAGAACTGATGCACTTTAAAGAATAACGCTTGGCCCAATATTTTTGTGGCGCACTATTTGGTTCAACTTGTATGAATATGTCAATAAAAACTGTATGTTTATCATTTATGAGTCATAAGTGATTGTTTATATGGCAGACATTGTTTCACATAAAAGTAGTATATATATATATATATATATATATATATATATATATATATATATATATATATATATATATATATATCTAGTGAAAACTGCGTAAAAGAAAGTCGAGTGCAGGCCACTCAGGATATTTTTATTTGTTAAGTTTAAATGAAAGAATCCAATAAAATGTATTTCTGTTATTTATTTTATAGATTGTGAAAGTAATTTTGGAGAAAATAACAAATTCTTGTTATAGAAAGATTACATATTACATATTTTGGGATCAAAATAATAGAGAAACAATATATATTGCCAAGCGTGTAAAATAAAACTAAAACTAGGATAAACCATAATAAGAATGATTTAAAATTAATTTTTCAAGGATTGATTACTCGATCTTTTGATATCAATTCAATCGTGATTATATTGAGAGGTATAAAAACTTCCGTATGGCCTCCGTAATGTTGCAATCCTTTTGATTTATGTAAATTGTATATAAAAATAGTGATCTATTTAGTTAGGTTAGATCCCACTGCTTATTACTATTGAGAAATCGTGCATATAAATGCTGAAAACGTATTTGTATTCCCTTGACTAATTTCCATGACACCGTATGAGGTCAGGGACTAAATAATTGGAAGCTTTAAATTATTAACTAGATAAATGTTAAATATTTCGAGAAAAAGATTTAGTATTTTTGTTGATTATTAATGAGAAACAGAAGGTCATACCAGGAAGAATATTATTCAAATGCAAATTATGTTCATTTTGGGATGTAGTATAGCTCCAGGGCTATTCACTTAGTGACAGTGGGAATGACCTATCAAGGTTAATTTTTACACATTTTCAACATTTTACATAACGAACGATTTTAAATTCTACGTATACAAATCTCCTACTATGTTGCTTGTTCATTTATTACGCCTTTTACTTCACACTACACAATGTATTCATGTATTCATTCATTTATTATTTATCTATTATTTCCCATTTTGCTTTTGAAATATTTGTGGATTTTACTTTCTTATACGCAGTAATAAGTAAATCTTATAATCATGAAGAAATTCGAACCCGAGATTTCAACGGATATACACACGATTTGACCTTCCCTGAATCGAATATGACTATTTTCGGAATACTATCTGTGTGTGAACGCTTTAGAGCAGGGATGGGCAACTTTTTCATCAGCGGGCCGAATGAAATATTGTGACGTGAGCTGGAACAAAAAAAAAACCGATTTAAAAAGAAAAATAAAACTATAAACTATGCACTGCCGGTTTGAATATTCTTTTCAAAAATAGGAGGTGCACAACTAGACCATATACAAGTCTTAAGTTTGAAGTCTCATAATTTTACGTTGGACAGTTTCGGCTCTAGAGCGTTCACATACGCACACACACACACACACACAGACGTCACTCCGAAAATAGTCACATTCGATTCAGGGAAGCTCAAAACGTGTATATCCGTTGAAATCTCGAGTTCGATTTTTTTGGTGATCCCTATACTTACTTATTACTCTGTAAAAGAAAGTAAAAATGTACCAGTTGCAAGAAAACTGCTGCGGAAATTCTTAAGATTGTTATTTATGTTGCCATAGATACGCATGAATGGGAATTATATTTATTAAATCGGATGAACTATGCCTGACATTATTTTGACAGGGGAACAAAATATACTCAAATCATATGATATTTGACAATTTAAAATATATATTGAATACCAATACATATTAAATATTATATTTGAATACATTGATAATGTTTATATTAAATTGAAGAGACAATATTTAATAACGTATTAAAATTTTCTGGAGTGGCCTGACCTCGACTTTTTTTTACGTAGTTTTCACTAGATATATATTTGTTTGGGACATAAACAAGATATTTATGATTTTTCGTAGCAGTAACGTAAAATATTAATATCTATCATTATGAAAATAACTATTTTTGCCATAAATGCAGCCGTTCTAGTGATATTGGAAATAGAACAAAGAATGCATAGAGTAAACATGCACTTTCGGTTTGAATATTCTTTTCGAAAATAGGAGGTGCACATCTAGGGCATATACAAGGCTTAAGTTTGACGTTTTATAATTTTACGTTCGGCAGTTTTGGCTCTAGAACGATCACAGACAGATTCAAGGTCAAAACGTGTACATCCGTTCAAATCTCGAATTCGATTTTTTTCATGATTACAAGACTTACTTATTATTTCGTAAAAGAAAGTAATAAACTAAATGATAAAATTTCAGACTATTACTATGGAGTATTGGTTGGTTTAGCAGTTTTGTTTGGGATATATATTTCTAATGAAAACTGCGTCGGATCACGGTAAAAGTAGTTACTGTTTGCAGTATTTGCTATAGATAATTTAATATTTACTACGTGATTTCAACTGTCTGTGGTAAATTATTTCAAACGTTTATTGAAATCAATTTTAATAAAATACCTGATGTGATGCATTTGTTTTGAATAAATGGCCTTCAGTAAGTAGTACACGGGGATTTATTTGAATTTATTAATTCTTGTACAATTCTAAATAAAAATGTGTGCAAGGGTCGCAATGACAAATTAGAATAAACTAGAGAGGCCTTTATCGACATTCTTGTCCTACTATCTGTATTGGCAATAGTGTTCTATTTTGTTTTAAATTCATCCTGCGATTACTATGAAGCAAAATCAATATGTATTGTACCTAGAGAAACGTAAAAATAAAATTACTATTTTTAAAGGCGTATTTTCAGAAGCAGTGCATTCAAGAATACTTTTCAAGCAAACGTTGCTTTAATATTTAATATCTTTAATTTTATAAGAATCACTTTTTCTCTAAAGCTAATTCCACAAAGAGCGTTGCCAGCGTATTTCGTTTTTTGTAGAATTTATCAATATTTCAATTTTAACCGAAAGGTAATATTTGAGGGATTCCAATTTTTGTGGCTCTATTACTCCGGACCTGTACAGACGATTGGATTTAAAATGCGACGGGGGTTCCTTGGTCACCTAGATTTTATGTATTCCAAATTTCAGTAAAATCTGCTCGGTGCCTTCAGAGGTGTTGCGGTCACAAATTCAGATCTTACGATCGACTGAGCGAGTGAGATAAATACATCCAAGTATCCGAGTTATATATATTTTTGGTTTCAGGGCGACAAGACAAGTACTTTTCGTTAATGATTTTTTTTGATTCGAGCATGTTATAGACACACGAGCAAAAACCTTGCCCTATATTATAATGGGATATCACGTTCCTTCTACATAGAAAATGCGATAAGTTAAAATTAGCAATAGTATGACGACATCTTGTTTGTATTTATATATGTTTATGAAACTAAGCAGATTTATAAACAAATTTGCTAATTGTTATGATTCTGTAAATCGCGACACTGGTAACTGACCGGTGTATGAATTTTAAACGAACTAACATATATATATTTAACTTGCATAACACCTGGCTACCTATATGTCCCACATTCAAAGCTGATTCTCCTCCACACATTAAGTCAACGTATGAATGTGTGTGTGTGTGTGTGTGTGTGTGTTGTAACTTCCCCCTTTCCGCTCCGTGCAGAATAACAATCAGTTTATTTTTAGCAAACCAAAATGATCGGCAACATAAGTTGTATGCTGTGTTGTAAAAAATAAATAAATATATTATTGCAAAATCAAAATTAACATTATGTTGTATCACATTATAGAATTTAAAGAAACAGATAAATTATGTTTAGCTCGCCGTACGAAGTACAGATGAGCTAAAGCATTCGGCCGTGTGTCTGTAGCATTCTCGGATCAAGAAACTGTAAAATATTCTATGTCTACATGATTTCTTCACATGGGTAACCCAAAGGCTTGCAGGTTTTGTTTGAAAAATATGAAGTATTATTTACTAGATAATCATTATAGAAATTAGTAGACTGTATCCTTGGTTATCTCGAAAAAGGCAAGAAATTAAAAAACTAAATAAAAAATTACAAAAATATAATAATTTCACATTTTAATATTCCTTACAAGTTTTGTTGAATACAATTTTAGTAGTCAGCGCTAACTTATCTAGATTTACATTTTTAGCTCGCCGTACATAGTACCGAAGAAGCTTAAGCATTCGGTCGTGTGTCTGTAGCATTCTCGGATCAAAAAATTTCATTAAGAACAAGATTTGGTACGCGTAAAACGCACCAACGCGCAGAGTTCGCCCTTAGGTAAAATATGCGTTGCGAGCAGTGGTTTTTAATTATTATGGCCTTCTGGTTAACAATTTGAAAATATGTTATAGGCGTAAAAAGTCTTACATTTAATTTTAGATTATATTGATAAAAAAAAATTTTAGTTCATACCTTAAAATTCAAAATTATAATATTTAATAATTTTTTTCGGGCTTTGGATTAACAAAATGAAAAAATCTTATAGATATAAAATATCTTAGAATTTTTAGTAGAATTTTTAAGTGTATTAATTATTTTTATAAGGGCAGTATTAAATTTTGGGGCCCTATAACTCGGGAAGTATACGGGCGATTGGATTTATACTGCGAGCGGATTCAAATGGGATGCCAAATAATATGTGTACCAAATTTAGATTATATTGATAAAAAAATAATTTAGTTCATACTTTAAAATTCAAAATTATAATATTTCATAATTTTTTTCGGGCTTTGGGTTAACAAAATGAAAAAATCTTGTAGACAAAAAATATCTTAGAATTTTTAGTAGAATTTTTAAGTGTTTCAATTATTTTTATAAGGGCAGTATTAAGGGGGGCTCCAAATTTTGGGGCCCTATAACTCGGGAAGTATACGGGCGATTGAATTTAAACTGCGAACGGATTCAAATGGGATGCCAAATAATATGTGTACCAAATTTGGAGTGAATCGCTCCGGTACCTTGAGAGGAGTAGAGGGCACAAATTTGGTCTTACGAGCGACGACTAACATCCAAGTATATAAGTTATATACATTTTCGGAATCAGGGCGACGAGACGAACACTTTTTTAGCTCGCCGTACGTAGTACCGAAGAGGCTAAAGCATTCGGTCGTGTGTCTGTAGCATTCTCGGATCAAAAAATTTCATTAAGAAAAAGTGTTCGTCTCGTCGCCCTGATTCCGAAAATGTATATAACTTATATACTTGGATGTTAGTCGTCGCTCGCTCGGTCGCTCGTAAGACCAAATTTGTGCCCTCTACTCCTCTGAAGGTACCGGAGCGATTCACTCCAAATTTGGTACACATATTATTTGGCATCCCATTTGAATCCGTTCGCAGTTTAAATCCAATCGCCCGTATACTTCCCGAGTTATAGGGCCCCAAAATTTGGACCCCCCCTTAATACTGCCCTTATAAAAATAATTGAAACACTTAAAAATTCTACTAAAAATTCTAAGATATTTTTTATTTACAAGATTTTTTCATTTTGTTAACCCAAAGCCCAAAAAAAATTATTAAATATTATAATTTTGAATTTCAAAATTTGTTTTTTTTTTTTTTTTTAATATAATCTTAAATTAAATGTAAGACTTTTTATATCTATAACATTTTTTCAATTAGTTAACCAAAAGGCCAAAATTATTAAAAACTGCTCGCATCGCATATATTACTTATAAGGCGAGCTGGACGCATAGGTGCGTTGTACCTAAGCTTGTTTTTAATGAAATTTTTTGATCCGAGAATGCTACAGACACACGACCGAATGCTTTAGCTTCTTCGGTACTACGTACGCTAAAAAGTGAATCCAAAAATGTATATAACTTATATACTTGGATGTTAGTCGTCGCTCGGTATCTCGTAAGACCAAATTTGTGCCCTCTACTCCTCTGAAGATAGCGGAGCGATTCACACCAAATTTGGTACACATATTATTTGGCATCCCATTTGAATCCGCTCGCAGTTTAAATTCAATCGCCTGTATACTTCCCGAGTTATAAGGCCCCAAAATTTGGAGCCCCCTTAATACTGCCCTTATAAAAATAATTATAACACTCAAAAATTCTACTAATAATTCTAAGATATTTTATATCTATAACATTTTTTCAAATTGTTAACCAGAAAGCCATAATATTTAAACACCACTGCTCGCAACGCATATTTTACCTAAAGGCGAGCTCTGCGCGTTGCAACGCGTTGGTGCGTTTTACGCGTACCAAATCTTGTTTATTTTGCTTTCTATATATAATTGTTATTTGCATTTAAATTTTCGTTAAATGCAGATTTTAATAACTCTAATTAAACAAGCATAAGTATAGGCTTTAGCTCGCCGTATAATCTATTTAGTAGTTCTTTTTACTATTTATATAGAAATAATATTTAACATACCTTATTGTTTAGAGAGATAAAATTATTAAAGACAATAATGACATTGTTATTGTTTGATTGTAACAAAATTTTAAATTTCAAAATTATTATTTTTAATATTTCTTTTGGCTCTCACAATCTGAAAAAATGTTATAGGTAAAAAAAGTCCTATAATTATTAGATTTATTTAATATAATAAAAAAATAAAATAAAAATAAAATTATTTAATATAATATAATAATAATAATATATATATATACATATATATATATATATATATATATATATATATATATATATATATATATATATTATATATATATATAAATATATATATATATATATATATATATATATATATATATATATATATATATATATATATAAATATATATATATATATATATATATATATATATATATATATATATATACATATATATATATATATATATATATATATATATATATATATATATATATATATATATATATATACATTCCAAAATTATTATATTTTATAACCTTTGGGCTCACAAATTGAAAAAATCTAATAGATATAGATTTTTTTTTAATTTTTTGGTATTTACATAAAGCGCAGTATTAATGAAGACTCCAAATGTTAGGGCCCTCTGGATGTGTATGGATGGTTGAATATAAATTTCGCTGAAAACTTCTTGGACATTCAAATTATATCTATACCAAATTTCGTACCCGATACCCTCAGAGGAGATGCGGTCACAAAGTCAGATCTTGCGACCGAGTGAGATACGTACATCTAAGTATATGAATTTTATAAATGTTTGGATAAGGTAACGATACAAGAACTTTTCGTGAGGGCATTTTATGATCTGATAATGTTACAGACACACGACCGAATGCTCTAGGTCTTCTGTAGTTCATACGGAGGACTAAAAAACTTTTGAATGCATGCTCGAATCAAAATGACCCACTTCATGCATCAGAGGATTAATATAGATTGATGAGTAATTAATATTGTTATATAAATTAACCTTGTAAAATATTTTTAGTTTTTACAAAGTTTAAAAGTGTATTCACAGCGAAACTATTAGTAATTAAGCTTAGAAATTACATGTAATAATTCCAGTTTGTTGTATGACATAAAATGCAAACGTTCCCAGCAACAAAATTTATAATAAATTGTGTTAATATTGTTGCTGTGAATGCTAACATTGCTTGTCATTATACAAACTAGATTATTATTTGTAATTTTCTAATGTTAATTACTATTTGGTTCCCCTTGGTACACCTTTAAGCTGTATTCACAGGTAGACAATTAGTAATCACGAATAGAAATTACTTATAATTCAGTTTGTATTATTAGAAATAATGCTACCGTTCACAGCGACAAAATTAACGCATGAATTGGTGAAAATTGTCCAAACTACATCTGTCAGATTAATACTATTTGCAATATATTTACATCGTAGTTTTATTACTAACTTAATAAATTTAAATGTGAAACGTAGGTATAAGTATTTCAAATATTTTAATATTGATATATTAAATAACAAAGCATTTTGAATTTTACATAATATTATTGTTGCTGAATTTAATTTAAACACGCAATGCCTTAAGCTCGCCGTATTATATATTCAGTGAATGTTTTAATTTTCTAGCTCGTCATACGACAGTACAAGACAGCTATAGTGTTTGGTCGTTTGTCTGTAACATGCTCGGATCCAGATAATTTCCTAACAAAAATTTCTTATCTTTTCGCTCTAAATTCAAAAATATATAAAACTCATACTTGAATGTATGTATCTCGCTCGCTCCGTCGGTCGGCGTCGCTCGCTTGGTCGGTCGTAAGATCTGACTTTGTGACCGCAACAAATAAAAATAAATATAATTTTTTTTTATTATAAAGAAAATATATTGTGAACCTGAAGGTCAAAAAAAATTATTAATAATAATAATATTGAAATTTAAAATTTGATTGATTGTTGGATGATTTCAATAATAAATTTTGTACTCTAACAATTGCTATCGCTTTCATTATTTTATTTTATTTATTGTGATTGGGCTTTGCAGACACCTTTTTCTCAGTATACATAGTAGATATTTATATATCGTGATTTTGATTGTGTACAAACACGTGCTCGACAATGTGACTGCAAAGATAAAATTGAAATATGTTCTACAATTAATTGATTAGATTTCTTTTTTTTTTTTAGTATACGAAAATTCATGATATAGTGCGTATTGATAACAATTACACATAATATGATATGACATTATATAATAATCTAACGATATCGTTAGATATATTACGTCGGATATTGAGTTGAATGAACGGCCCTCAAAAAATTGCTCACTAAGGCCATGTTTGTATCTGTGACCTTATCGAAATACTGCCGTAATACATATTATGTATCAGAGTTTGGCCTCTTCCTGTATTTACTCATGTGCAATATTATTGACGTCAATATCATTCACAGTATCGGTTATTACTACAAATTTTCCTCGAATATCTCATTATAGTATAATAAGTTAAATAAATTTAATTATTCATATCAAACAAACTAGCCATTGCTGATAGTATTTCTTTCTGAATTAATTTGAAATTTATTATAATTCAATCACTGTGAAATAAGCATTTGAACAATATTAAGGAGAGACATTTTTATAACCACCAATTTTTACTTGATTATACGAATGTGTGTAAGGAAGTACATAGAATAAGATTTGGTACGCGTAAAACGCACCAACGCGTAGAGCTCGCCTTTAGGTAAGATATGCGTTGCGAGCAGTGCTTTTTAATTATTACGACCGAATGCTTTAGCTTCTTCGGTACTTCGTACGGCGAGCTAAAAAAAAATCAATAAAAGAGGGGGCTCCTTTTAGGGCCCTTTAACCACGGAAGTATAAGGGCTATAGCATTTAAAGTGCGACAGAGATATCTTGGGCACACATTTATATCTATACCAAATTTCGGCAGATGCATGCAGATTGACACAAGAACAATAACCTAAATTTTCTATATCTTGGTGTACCAAAACTATAAACATTATTGCTATAAGATGTGATGAGATACCAGTTCTTATTCCTTATTTCCTGGCTATAAAAACTCCTCGGTCAAAGCCGTAAGAAATAGTATTGTCTGTCAAACTAAAGAATATTTTTTACACCAATAAAATGCGTTACGCAACTACAATAAAAACATTTATAATAGGTCAGTTTCGACCGCTAAAGCCATAAAACGTTCCAACAAAAGAAATATATCGAACACATTTAAATTTTACATACTAAGAAAACTATTAAAATTTTAGCACTTTTTATTCATGGTTCTTTTTTGTTTCTACAATATTGGTTCTTAATGTTTACTCATTTTATGTTTGTGCTGTGTAAAAACGGAACCAGTTGAAAAGCGAAAGCAATTATTCGTAGAAGACTACGCTTGAAGTTTGTTTTCAGGAGGCCGAAGGTTTAGGGAGCTCAATAAACCCGGATATTATGACTTCGAAGAAGAAACATTATAGTTGTTCCATATATTTCAAGGCAAGAATGAAAATATGGGGGGATTCTTTGATAGAACCGATTGAAATGGCCTTGGCTATTACGTAGGTACTTAGTCAAAATAAAATGAAAAACAAAGTTTCTTAACTACATACCATAGATAAATTTGAGGTTTACATGTTAATTTGCCGGAATAGAACATAATCTATTAGGGCCTGAAACAAACCAAAGCATTCAAGTTGAAACGCCATTTTTACTTTCTTATAAGTTAGGGATTATTAAAATAAGATTAGGTACAAAACGCGGACTTCCCTCTCCTACTCCACGCTTGGTATTAAAATTTAAAAATAATTGAATTTTAGTATTATGGATTATGGGTTTGAAAATAATATTAAACATATGAAATGCCTTACAATTTTTTTGTAAATTATGTTGATATAATAACAATATATATTTGTGTATATGCAGAAGTGCATATTTTAGAATTCTAAATTATAGTTTTTAATATATTCTTATGGCTCTTGAGTTAACAATATGAGAAAATCTTGTAATCATATAATATTTTAGAAATTTTTGTAGAATTTTTGAGTGTTTTAATTTTTCTAAGGGCAGTATTAAAGGGGGTTCAAATTTTGAGGCCCTATAACTCCAGAAATATATGGGCGATTAGATATAAACTGGGACCTGATTCAAATGAGATGCCAATGTGTAGCAACTTTGGTTTAAATCGCTCCGATACCTTCAGAGGAGTAGGGGCACAAATTTGGTCTTACGAGCGAGCGAGCGAGCGACGACTAAGATGAGTATATGAGTTATTTATTATTGAGTATATATTTTTGAATTCAGGGCAACTAGACTAGACACACCCCTCTTGTTAATAATATTTTTTAATCTTAGAATGCTACAGCGGTAGTGTGTCTGTAGTATTCTCGGATCAAAAAATTTCATTTACAAAAAATATTTGTCTCGTCGCTCTGAATCGAAAAATATATATAACTCACTAGGATGTTAATTCTTGCTCGCACGGTCACTCGGTCGCTTGGTCGCTCGTAAGACCCAATTTGTGCCCTCTACTCCTCTGAAGATACCGAAGTGATTTGAACAAAATTTGCTACACATGTCCCATTTGATTCCTCTCGCAGTTTAAATCGAATTGCCAGAATATTTCCGGAGTTATAAGGCCCCAACATTTAGAGCCCCCGTTAATAATATCCTTAGAATGAAATCCAAAGATTTCCTATATCCACAAGATTTCATCACATTGGTAACCCAAAAGCCATACAAAATATTAAAAATTATAAATTTGAATTTTGAAATATGCACTCATTTATTTATGTTTTAGTACATTAAATAAATCTACCAAAAATTGTATGACTTTTTTTATATTTATAACATTTTTTCAAATTGTGCACCCAAATACCATAATATTTAAAAACAATTATTTTTAAATTAAAGTTGCTGCTGGGGAGAACTCCACTGACATATATTTCATATAAAGCGAGCTGACGGCATAGGTGCCTGAACCTTACCTTGTTTGATCCGAGAATGCTAAAGACAAACGACCGAATGCTTAAGCTCTTCTGTGCTTCGTATGGTGAGCTAAAAAGTGTTTGTATTGTCGTCCTGAATTCAAGAATATGTCGCACAACTTTTGTTCGAGAAAATAGCTACGGAATATCTGAAATTCCTTATTTATGTTAACAAAGTATCGGGATTATATTTAATAAATCGTATGAAACTTTGCCAGACATTTTGACAGTGAAACAAAATTTACTTAATTTGGCATTTGCCATTGAACATCTGTTATAATGAACCTACTATAACTAACGTATCGTACTCGTATAGGAAGGTTTGATTTTGGTCATAACTGTTAATTATACTTTATAGAATAAAAGAAAGGGTTGTCGAAGACCTTCATCTCTTTTGTATTCCATAATAAATCCACAACAGAGTTAAAACTTTAACAATAAATGGTAGTTTTAATATTATTCATCAAAGTTACTATTTCACAAATAAAATGTAAAAACAATCAACACTACATAATAAAATATACTATAATATTATGAATGAACAACGTATGCATGAATATACTAACGAATGCTTGAATAAGGATCACGTTACGTTGATGATGTGTAGAAAACAAACATTAGATTTGAGTACATGCAGGTGCAGATGAGTCCAGTGGGTGAAGTGACCTGACAATTTGCGTACTGCGTAGTTTCCGTTTGCATAACTTCGAATCCAATTATGCATCGTGGACACAAAACACAAAAAATAATAAAAAATACCATCACAGATTTATTCCCACGTCCCTATATGCACTTGGGTTGGGTTGGACGACCCCGCAGTGGCGTCGCTGCTATAATATTCGCTGGAAGGGGTTTATTCAATAAAAACAATACAATGAACTAATTTTGGCAAAGATTCTTTACTATTTCGGGGTTGTATACTTAGTAAATGAAGGCTTTACACTTTCCGAAATATTCATGCGATAAGTAGAACTCCCAATATTTCATTTTACGGAATTACTATCCATATTTATTTATTTTAACTAATATTAGTTATGAATGACTGATATTTACAAGGGGTATTGAAATATTTCTATTAAATTATTGATATTTTAATCTGTTAGTTATTATAATATATATATATATATATATATATATATATATATATTTATATATATATATATATATATATATATATATATATATATATATATATATATATATATACAGTAAAACTTCCCTAACTCGAATCTCGAGGTGCAGGATAAAAGATTCGAGTTAGGGAAACTTCGAGTTATAGAAAATACACAATAAAAATGTGAAAAAATTAGTTGTTTATTTTAAAGTATTCAGTAATTTTCTTTTGTATTTTACAAGACCACCATTCATTTTCTACAAAATCTTCCACTAAATTTAAAGAATTGTATATATAATCAGGAACATACATTCATCAATATCAGTATAAACACAAGGTGTAAGCCTTTTGCGTTTACTAGTACCACTGTAGTTATTAACTTTTTCTAAAAGTCTATCCTTGTTTTTTAAAATGATCGATAAGGTGTTAGGGGGAATACCGAATTGTATACCAATATCCTTTTTCTTCTTTGTGCCCTTTTCTACCTCGGCAATTAAAGAAAGTTTTTCTTCTAATGATAAGCACTTTAAATTTCGCTTCATATTCAAGATACATACATATGCACTTCAAAATAAAGTTTTGTTAACTAGTAATTACAGCACTGTATCACCTAATCTTCAAACTAAATCAAGCACTAAATTATATACAATGACATTCTGAAACACACACTGAAATAATAAATATATGTCCTACGCCTCACACATACAAATTTGATTGTCAGTGAATACCCCAGCAACGAGAGAAAATATCACTTTGAATTAGAGAAATATTCGAGTTATAGAAATTCGAATTAGAAAGATAAAATAACATGTAAAATCGAACGAAACATTAGTGTTCAAGAAAAAAGTTCGACTTAGAGAATATTTCGAGATACAACGAGAGAAAATATCACTTCGAATTAGAGAAATATTCGAGTTATAGAAATTCGAATTAGGGAGATAAAATAACATGTAAAAAAGAACGAAACATTAGTGTTCAAGAAAAAAGTTCGACTTAGAGAATACTTCGAGTTATAGAAGTTCGAGTTAGGGAAGTTTTACTGTATATATATATATATATATATATATATATATATTTATATATATATATATATATATATATATATATATATATATATATATATATATATATATATATATATATATATATTTATATATATATATATATATATATATATATATATATATATATATATTTATTTATATATATATATATTTATTTTCAAATACAGAGGGAGATTAGAATGATGGCTAGAGAAGAAAAGGCAAATCTGGACATATTAGGAATAACAGAAACAAAAACTAAAAGAAAGGAGATATAAAACGAATAAAGGACATATATTGGTATTTAGTGGAGTGGAAGAAAGCAGAAGAGCGTCAGCAGGAGTAACATGCATGGTACATGAGAAAATAAAAAAAGTAATTATATCATGGGAAGCGATAAACGAACGAATATGAACAATAACAATGAAGGGAAAAACGATGGAAGAAACGAAAACAATAATAATAGTTTATGGACTAAATGAAATGACAAAATAGAATACAAAGATGAATTCTGGAAAAAACTAACTACAGTAACGGAGGAAGCAAAAGGAAAAACATATATTGAAGGAGACTTCAATAGCAGTATAGCAAAGAGAGACGATACATATAAGACAATAATAGGAAATAACGGGGAAAATACAAGTAATGAAAATGAAAAAAGGATGCTAGAATACTGCCAGATGAACGAATTAATAGTGACAAATCCATTTTTCAAACACAAAGATATTCATCAATAACACAAGAGAAGAAAGAAGTAGAAACGAAAAGTTAATAATTGGCTTTCAGACAGCATGGAAAAAATACTTGGGACGGAAGTCGGTAGAAAGCTACAATGAGTATAAGAAAGCAAGAAATAAGATAAAAGAAATAATAACGGAGGCAAAAAAACAAAATTGGGTAAAATTTGCAGAAAAAATTGAGAAAAGCAGCAAAGAAAACATCAAACTAATGGGTCTTTCATTAAGAGTGACATGCAATTTTTGGCATGTAATGCTATTTTATGGCATAATATAGCATGTACATGCCAAAAATAGCATGTACATACGAAATAGCAGTTGGGTTATGTAGTATATTATCTCCGTGATTCTTGCCGGTTCAAGGACACAGAATGCCATCATTGTGGAAAAATGGGGCATATCGAGCGAGTTTGCAGGATGAAGAGAAACTCATTCGATTCACATCGCAAACCGCCGCAGAGGTCCACCCCGAAATCGACAAATACCTTTTTTGACAACTGACCTCAAGCTAAGTATTAACCACACTTGCACACTACTTCCGATACACTCTGTAACGAAACAAAAAACACTCGTTACATTAGACGGCGTTCTTTGTAAGATGGAAATTGATTCTGGTTCTGAATTTTCAATTATTTCTTTTGATACGTATAAGCAACTAACCAGGGCCCAAAAGTTGTTCCCATTCCTTTTCAGCTTTGCGATTATAAGATACAAACTATTCCAATGCAAGGAATGTGCACTGTTAATGTAACTATGGTACCTTGTTACGTGAGTTACGTCTACTTATCGCTCAATGCACTAGAGGTAACCTTCTTGGTTTTGAATGGGTTGAGCCACTGGGAATTTCCTTTGCGGGCGTACATCACATTTCAAGTAATATTGTAAGTGAGATTTTGAATACTTCCAAGAAGGTTAAATTTTTACAACAATTTCCTACGCGGCAGAATAACAGTCGCTAAGCCTTTACACCAACTTCTCATTAAAGAGGTAAAGTGGTGTTGGAAAGCGGAACACGCAGAGGCTTTCAAGAAGATAAAGAACTGCTGTCGTCAGATGACTTCTTGGTTCATTTCAATGAAAAGAAGCCTATCTACTGACTTCTGACGCCTCTCCGTATGGCGTTGGGGTAGTTCTCAGCCACAAATTACCCGACGGAAGAAAATTACCCATTGCGTATTCCTCTAGATCACTCTCGGCCGCTGAACAAAATTATGCACAAATAGACCGAAAAGCCTTAGTCATCATTACAGGAGTTAAAAAGTTCCTTCATTTCCTGTAAGGACATAAATTCCTAATTGTTACAGACCACAAGCCACTTTTAGGATGCTTGGCAGCCAATAAACCCATTCCAGACATACTCTCTCCCCGCATGATTCGATGGCCTCATTTGTTGAACGCTTATGACTATGAATTGATCCATAAACCTGGCACACAGATTCTGAATGCAGACTGCTTATGTCGTCTTCCTCTTCCTTATCCAGATTTCAAAACACCAGATCTTGCCGTGGTACTTTTTACAGAAAAGCTGTCAAACCCACCCATTCTGGTAAACGAAATTGCTCAGATGACTTCCAGAGACAAAAATGTATCCAGAGTTTTAGGTTGGGTGCTCTCTGGTTGGCCGCGGGACAAGGTTGATCTGGAATTTCAGACCTACTAGAACAAGCATAACGAACTATCGGTCTACAAAAATGTCTTTTGTGGGAAATCGCATTATAATACCAAGGGTCGGACAATCACGAGTCCTAGAGGAACTCCACATCCAGGTATCGTGCGAATGAAGGTGTTTGGTGATCAAAGATCGACGACGATATAGAACAATGCATCAACTCTTCTCAGATCAGCCAGCAAACCACCATGCCCCATCCAATTTTACTTAACTAACATGAAGGATGTTTAGATGTTATTGATGGAAAATTAGTAAAGCCTACGTCACTAGCAGTAGAAGCTTCGGAATTACAGAAGAAAGAATATAAAAAAAGGCTGAGTTATTCCGTAAAGCAAACAGTTACGCCAAGTCAATGATCACAAGTGCGATTACTGACGCTGTGTATCAGAAAATCAAGGACAAAACAACTGCCCATGATGCGTGGGAAGCGTTGAAACTCCAGTTTGAGGCAATGTCCAAGGATCACCGTTTCAAGATCTGTACAGATTTTTTCTCTTTCAGTTGGACGTCAGGTGAAGATGTTTCTAAACTAAGAAGTGTTTGGAACGAACTAAAACTAATGCTAAAAGCTAAAGACGAGGAAGCATTTCCAGACCTAATGTTAGTTTGTAAAACGTTGCATATTTTGCCAAGCACTTTTGAAACGTTTCGTTCTGGTTGGATGTTACTAACCAACCATACAAACAAAAACAAGAAAGCAACACCAACTTCGTAAAACAGCGCTCAAAAAGTTTGATGTATGTAATTATTGCAAATGAAAGGGCACACACAAATGATAAGAAACTTATTTTATTCCTATATGTAGACGATGGATTGGCAGCTGCGAGTCATCTTCGTGATCTGGACATCTTTCTTTTAAAGAACTTAAAACCGAATTCAAAATTACTACAAAAACAGCAGATTACTTTGTTGGACTCGAAATCAAGAAGCAAACTAATGGCAATATCAAGATTAGTCAAAAGGCACACGCAAAGATAATTCTTGAACGTTTCAATTCCTCAGGGTGCAAACCAATGTCAAAGAATTCAGAAGTTTTAGAATCAGGGAAAGACGAGGTGGAAAAACATAATTTTCCATACAGGCAAGCAGTTCGGGCACTCATGTATTTAATTCTTGGGACAAGACCTGACTTAGCATTCAGTGTAGAATTCTTATCAAGATCACTTGAAATTCCCTCCACTGAAGATGTTATCGGAGTGAAAAGTGTGTTTCGTTACATTGCAGGAACTCTAGATTTGGGCATACGCTCGAATGTGAAACAAAGAGTGCTGGAATGTTACAGCAACACTGATTTTGGAGGATGTACGACATCAGATCGATCAACGTCCGGAGTTGTAATATCATATACAGGCGGAGTCATCTCTCGGTTAAGTCAGAGACAAACTATGGTAGCAACATCAACGTCAGAAGCGGAAATTGTTGCAGCAAATGAAGCAACAAAGGAAATCATGTTATTTGAAGAAATCAGGTTATTTGGAGAAATCATTAAATTGAAGAATATCCCGGTCCTACAAGTTGATAATTCAGCCGTAGTAAGACTGGCTCAGAACCCAGAGTCCGATCGAAGGATCAAACATATAAAAATCAAGCATTTTTTCTTTCGAGAAAAAATAACAGGACAGCTGGGAATTCAACAAATTCCGACTGAGGAACAGTTTGCAAATATTATGACGAAGCCAGTCTCCAAGATACGTCTTCAAGTATTATGTGATAGAATGGGACTATCATAAAACAACTAATTTAATGTTGAAGTAAAAATATAAAATATGTTAAATTAATAATTATGTATGTTTGGTAAAACAAAAACTTTAATATAGTTGTCACTCTTTGAAATTACAATAACTACTGACATATAATAATATCACAATAAATATAACAGCATATTGCAATAATTATAACAAAGAACAGAAATGGAAAGGAATACAGTAAAGCTATGAAGCTTTACTTTATTCCTTTTTAGCAGCTTCATCAGCATTTCTCGCAAGTGGAACAGACCTTTTTAAAACATCCATTACAATTTGTATTATTTTATTAATTGTGAGTTGCAAAACTATATCAAACTTGATCAGTTTCTCTCGCCCTCCAACTTGTCAATAAACAAATATTTTTCCTTCTTGACGAAATATTTAGCAACAAGAATTAATTAAGGAACTTTATTGTAGAAATCCTTTACAGAAAGAATGAATGTATATTTTTAAATATATATGGTAAGTAAGACAAAAAAACATTCAAAACGACTATGCGTGCTTTTTTTTTAATATTATTTTATCAGAAATATTTAAATACGAGAACCAATCGATAATTTTAAAACTATCGATTGATATAATCTGTTCCGTCACCGAATCGAATTGTAAAGCGTCCTTCCTTCAAAGTTGGTTGGCATACGTGACCACGATGTGCATGGTGATGCCGGCCAAGTTCGTGTCAGGGCAGAGCGTCTCAAGAGTCGGCCACCTCTGCATACTGCATAGACATCAGCCAGACTGCATGCATCTACCACGCACACCAACAACTCCTTTTAAATGTGAGTGATGAGGCTCATTGACGTCATTGGTTCGGGACATTGAGACGCCAACATCCACGCACTCGCCGCACAGAATATCCAAACAAACAAACAAACAAACAGGTGCCATCCACTTCCCATTAATTTAAAATATATATTTCACTATTGCACAACACAGAAATAACAACAACTTTAATTCAAGGTTAAAATAATGCGTGTTCTTCTAATTCGAAGGTTCCAGATTCAAAGACCATTGATATGAACATGAACTACAGTGAACTCTTTAAAGAAATAACCTTTAACTGGAATATATTGAGAACACTTAAGAAGTCTAAATTTATTAAGAATAATATTTAACAATTATACTATAAACATATCTAGTATTTAACTATAGTTCATTTTTTTAACAGTAGAGAATATAGAACCCATTTCACCTTGTTAGGTCACCGTACAAAATATAGAAGAGCTAAAGCATTCGATCGTGTGTCTTTAACATTCTCGAAACAAAAAGTAAGATTAAATTTGTGCCCTCTACTCCTCTGAAGACACCGAAGAGAAATGAACTAAATTACTACGAGGAAAAAGGGCTATCGGACTAAAAATAATTATTTATTCTATCAAATTATTCGGGAATAGTAAATTAAAGCAATGTATTCTAAAATTCAAAATCAACAATATCGTTGGTGGCGTTGTAGCACGTCGTAAGATGGTCACTACAAAAGGTCACTGAAATCTTTTGAGTTGCGGTGAAAAGGGTACATTTAAAATGTATTACGTTGATTGCTAAGAACTGTCATCACACTAACATGGTCTCTCTTCGGGGTGGATGGTGTTTGAATTTTTCTCCGCTAAATAGCGAGCAATTAATCTTGTTCGCGAATAGATTTAAACTCCAAATTTAAACGCTATATACAATTATTACAGGATAAATTGTTCTAAATTAGTATTCTCAAAGCATTTGATGATATACATATATAAAGAGTTCTAGACACTTTCTAGTTCGATAGAACCATTTTATTGGAATCATCTTCCGTATTTATTCTTGTAATCATGAAAAATTTCGAACTCGAGATTTCAACGGATGTATACGTTTTCACCTTCCCTGAACCGAATGTGACTTCTTCGAAATACCGTATGTCTGTGCATCTACGATTGCTGTTCGCCGGTACGGCGAGCTGTAAGCACTATTGCTTGCACCATAATTACAACATAATTAATAAGATCTTTGAACAATACACATGTGAATATAACACGAATTTTTCTTCTTGAGCTCCATAACGCAAACTCTTTATAACACAAAGACCTATAACACGATATTTGGCGATCCCCTCGGTTTCGTGTTAACGAGGCTCGACTGTATATACCTGTATACTCAGTCGCTCCCTCGTTCGTAAGATCTGATTTTGTGACCGCAACTTCTCTGAAGATATCTGGCTGATTTCAATAAAATTTGGTGTAAGAATCCGACCCCTGGTTACGTCGGACGTTCTTACGTGAATATGTAACTGATGGTTACTATTCACGAGTTCGCCTTTTTGAGTGTGATGTGGATTAAAGAAATAAAATACACAAATAAAATAAAATATAATTTAATTAACAAAACAATTAATTAAATTCAGAAAATATAAATTAATAATCACAGGTATATTTAAAGAAAGTTAAACAAAACAAATAAAAGATTTAGACAGATTGAACGATTATAAAAATGCTTCGAAGTCACAATGATTTAAAGCCAACAATTCAAAGTTAAAAACGATTTAAATCAACCAAAACTATTCTCAGTAACAAAAGTAAAATTCACAAAATAACTCTAAGTTCAAAAGAATTAAACACAAAAATAATTCTAAGTCCGCAACCGCATCAATTAAATATTACTCTAAGTCCCAAGTTTTAAACACACAAAACGATTCTAAGTTCCAAGACATTTACTTAAAAACTATACTAAGTCCGAATAATTAAAACACTACATATTGCACTTGAGCGCGAAACTTCCGACTGGCGTGGACCCGATACGCGAACCAACTCCCTGTTTCTGTGTTAAACTTCTGCTTTTATAGCTAAACTCAGCCACCCACTGGGTGAAATTATACCGATTTCACCCCTCGCACCCTAGTTCTAAGCGACGCGTTCAAGCTTGTGCTTAACCCTGAGGCTGAGGCTAGCATTCTTATCTCCAGACAGAATTCAACGAATTGACCAAAATTCTCAGAGATACGATAGTAAATTAAATATATACATATTAAAATATAAAAAATAAACTAAGAAACTCTAGTTTCTTACATTGGTATAGATATTATTTGAGTAACCAAAGAATATCCGTTGCATTTTATATATAATCGTCCTTACAGGTCCGCAGTAATAGGTAGGGGTGGGAAAATTATCGATATATCGATACTTATCAATAATATCGAATAGGTTTTTTTTAATCAATATATCGATAATTATCTATAAATTTCGATATTTATCAATACTTATCGATATTTAACGATACTTATCGGATTATCGTTATATCGAATAAAGAAAAAAATATATATCACTCTTCGATTATATCGATAAGTATTGATAAATCGATAATTTCTCCTCCTTATAGTGCTATCAGAAATGTCGGACATATGGTATTAGTAATACTAAAACTTCATAAATACAACGAAATTATTTACATGGTCTACTACTAGGGGCAAATTTGATATCGATTATCGATATACCAAATATCGTCAACTTTCGATAAATATCGATAAGTATCGATAATTATTGATAAAATATTCAATATATATATATATATATATATATATATATATATATATATATATATATATATATATATATATATATATATATATAATAAATAAATAAATCGTTGAATCGGAAAATCAATCATATTGAATAAAAACCGATTCATAAACATATAATTTTCGAGATTTAACGAAATTTCTCGAGCATTGATATACGGAATGTGTTTTCGTTCCATTATTCAAATTTAACATCACGAAATTTCAAAACTATTCATATATATGTATTCGTTATATGAAAAATAAATCTAGTTTTATATTTCTTATATGTAATATGAGCAAATTAAATCCACAATTCACAATTCAACATTAGCAATTTTTTATAGAATGGTTGTTTAAAATTAGTATATTTTGAGTTTATATATCAATAAGTTTTTCTGTAAATGCAGTCATTGCAAAGGTTGTTAAAAAATGACTCGAGTAAACGAGCATTTCCGGTTGAAATATCCTTTTCAAAATAGGAGGTTTTCTATTTTGGGGTACACAAATCATAAATTCAAAACAACATATTTGTACGTTGAACGGTATAGGCTGTAGAGCATTCACACGCACACAGACATACCGACATCATTGACAAAATAGTCAAAATGGACTCGTGGTCGATTTTATTGGTGAATCGTATTAACTATTACTTCGTAAAAGAAAGTAAAAATGACCTATTTTAAATATTAACTGAGTTGAATTTAACTGAGAATTTTGTTAAAATGAACACGCCTTATATCTGAACTCAGTTTCAGATTATCTGAAGTGAGATTTGTGGTAAAACAAAATTAACGCTACTAGGATTCAGTTGTATTCAATTTGAATAAAGATTTAAATGCAAATTACTGCAGATTTTGTTGTATATCAATATAATAATATATTTGTTAGGTTTTTAAATTATAACATACACTGATTATTAATCTCGTATATAGTTTGTTTTCAAATATAAAAAATTATAGCAGTATTAACATATATTCAGTTATCTTATACACTGTCCTCATTTTTATGTTATTGTTAGTGAAACATGAATGAACATAGATATTGTTAAAATATATATATATATTTACATAATTTATCCTGAAAAAATAATAAATGCGCATATCTGGTCTGCCTAAAATTTACAATACTAGAAATACTAGTTGAAAATAAGTGTTTTTGCAAATTATTGAATTCGTACAGTTCAGGGTCGAAGACATATTTTCTTTGATTATTTTTTTATGGAATACATTGACACGTTAAACCACTATGAAATCATCACTGGTTTGTTTTTAATTGTCTGGTTAAGAACGCATAGTATGGAATGACCATGACATTGTTTATCTTACCTCTGCGAATGTGAGTACAATAAACTTGAATAAACAATCAAAAATTGAAGAAAATATGTACTTTCAACCAAATGACATTAAAGTTGAGGGCAAATTTGACCTTCCATGTGCGCAGCTAGACTATTCGTCAATGTAATTATCAATAACATTTAGATTGACTCGCATGTAATTTGAACACAGTTATTTTTTGCCGCCACAGGTTGCTCACAAAATGGCGGTTACCAATCGCTGCTGTCGCTTCTGTGAATAGAAATGCCGTCAGTGACCGTGCTCAATTCTGTGGTAGCAGTCCGCAGAAGTCCGCATGCGCCACTAATGTCATTTTGACGTTTGGTTGTTATTTCAATGTAAAATTCAGTGTTTTAATAATAATTGATACATGTAGAATAGTGCACAATGTCTACTAGCAATCATATTATTAAGATCAACAACTTCAATAATAATGATACGTTAAGTTATTCTGTAATTATAATAAAAGGCGAAATCTCTAATAATAATAATCAGTGCAATGCTAAGGATAATGTTAAGTTTGAGGTCCAGAACAATGATAATAATTATACAAGTACAACGTTGATTAGCAATGATAGATTTATTCAATTGATTTGTTTAAAACAAGGCAAAAATGATATAACTGTTACCTATTGTTGCACTCGTGTCCAACTTATTTTATATTTTGAACCTATAGCCACCGAATATTATGTAGTTCCACTATATATCGTTTGTAATAATCACGATGGCAATTTCCAATCACCTTCTCATAAAGATAATTGCTTGCAAAGTGCATTGGATCGTATAGTTCTAGGCACAAAATTAATTCAATGCTTAGTTGCTGAAAAATTCTATGAATTAGGCTTGTCGCGTAAAACATTCCAAATAAAGTCTGATACATGTCGAGCATTTTCCAGCGATTTTGATGTGGAAACTGTTCGGAAAATGACACAGGAGGAACTGTGGTGCAATTTCGGCCGTGAATTAATGGATTCCAAAATTGCTAGTGATAAATTCAAGTATTTAGCGTTCATTTCGTGCACGAGATATCGGGGGGATAAATTCGACGATAGTATTACAACACATGATGATATTGTACGTTTGACTGAAGCTTACGCAGCTTTAGGTGGCGGGGGATTAGCGATTTTTGGCAGTGCTTGTCTTCATACATGGCCAACAACTTTGGTTGATGTAGCAAAATGTTTCGATGATAAAACCAGCATTGATAAAACACAATTTATGGATGACAGCTGTTATAGGTAATGAGAAATACATTTAATATTCAATCAAGGATATAAATGAATATCAAGATTTACAAACTATTCTATATGAAAGTGTTGCATGTGTTAGAGGTACATATGGAGGATGTTATGCAACAACACTAGGATCGGTTTGTCATGAGTTATGCCATACATTCGATCTTGGGCACACCGTTGACGGCATAATGGGCCGAGGATTTGACGAAATTAACAAAGAATTTACACTTCCATGTCCACAAAGAGAATCTAAAGTTCTAAAGAAACTACCTCCGGGGAAACAACACTGCATTGTTGATTTTACACCCAATATAAAAGTCACACAAAGTATTTTGCCAAATCGAACATCTAAAGATGATCTCAGCAAGATTTGCAATCCTAACAAACCAATATACAATAAAAAAATCTGGGATACCAAAACTGGTGTATATTGGACAAGAAGTTGCTCAATTTTATTGTACTATCACAGGTAATTAAAATCAACGATACGATACGATACGTTGGAATAGTATCAAATTTTTGAGTTAATCTTATTTTGTTGCAGGTGGTTAAACAAAATTGATAACTCAAATCATAATATTACCATCACAGAAAATCAGCTAATTAAATCTTCAGCGGGTATTTGTGTGATAGAGATTCGAAACGATAATACTGGCTTAGTATTGGAATGGTGGGATTTCAGTAGTGAATTAAGAAAAACATTTCAAATACCTGAAATAAACGCACTTGCAATTGATATAAGTCAACCGTTAATTTTAATTGTTGAAGATTCTGTTGGAAATATTTTAAAGCATAAATTTTAAGCCAACGCATTTCTTTCTATGTATAGAATCTTTCTTCCGTGTACATTTCAAAAAACTTACAATGGTGCATTTATAATAAGCTAATCAAAATACTCTTAAAATTCTGTATTTGCCAACAAGTTAGCATCCTGTGATGAAATTCTAGCCTTAATAATAACTTTCTTAGATGGAATATAGTGTACTATAGAGATGTGCAAAATAAAATTAGTGCAATGATCATATTTATCTGTTTAAATTTTCCCGCTTCTTGTTGTTTCTGTACAAATGTATATAAGAAAGTATTGTAAACACGACATTTTTTCAACGAAAATATCTTTTTGACTAACCCTGAATCGTTTCTGACTATTTTCGAAAAGATATTTGTGTATCTGTCTGTGATCACTAGAGCAAAAACTGTTGATAAAAAAATAATAAAACAATAACTGTAAAGGCCTCGGAAGAAAACTTACTATTTTTGAAAAACTAATGCTTTACTTCTGCTACTTTTCCAATATCTCATAAACCTTAAAAGTTAAAGATATTCAAATTTCTAGCAACTTTTATCAACAAAGTTTTTCAAAAAATGTACCATTTACTGAGTAATCTCTTTTTAAAAAAGTGAGTGGCCTGCGCTCGACTTTCATTTGCGTCACTGTCAAAAATACCAATACTCCACAGTAATACCCAGAAAGTGTACCGTGTAGCTCATTATTTTATTATGTTATCAAATACAGTATCTTCAATATGAAACATAGATGTTGATATTCACCTTATAAATATATTCAAATATAATTTTGAATACGTACTGTTTTTCAAAATATATTTCAATATTTATATGCAATAACCATTACAAACACGCTCTCAGTCGATCTATTTATGTTAACCGGTCGACATTTTCATACATTATTTATATTTTGTTTCTGTAAAATAATATATTTTCAGTCATGGTTCATACGATTTTTTTGAAAAGTATATTCAAACCGGCAGTGCATGTTTACTCTATGCATTTCTTGTTCTATCTCCAATATCACTAGAACGGCTGCACTTACGGCAAAAATATTTATGTTTATAATGAAAGATATTAATATGTTGCATAACTTTTGTTTGAAAAGTTTCTTCAACAAATGTACCAGTTACGAGAAAACTGCTACGAAATATCATAAATATCTTGTTTACGTTGCTATGGATTCGCATGTAGCTTAATAAATTGGATCATCTGCGCCTGTCAATATTTCGCCAGGAAAACAAAATAGACTCATCAGATAAGTGACATTTCAGAGTATGTCTGTAGAGTATTGGTTAGTTTGACAGTTTGTTATATATATATATATATATATATATATATATATATATATATATAAATATAAATATAATGAAAACTACGTAAAAGAATGCGTTGGTCACAACCCATTTTTAAAGTTGATAAAATTAAACAATCTTTCTCCGATGTATTATTTCGTAAAATCTCTAATTTTAAATCAAATTATTTTTTTGCAATATTTGTAAGAATTATGTGTCAAAGGGAAAAGTGCCCAAATTAGTGACTAGTAATAGTTTAAAATTCATTGAAATTCCTAAATGTTTAGATATGTTGTCACCTCTTGAGGAAAGGATGGTAGCGCCTTATACCAATTTTATGCAATTGCGTTCCCTAAATCATATAATGCTAAATGCGCAAATAGGAATGAAAGGCAGTGTAGTAAATATACCGGTAGAAATAAATGATATGTTCAAAGTATTGCCTAGGAGCTTTGACAATATGGCAACAATTCCAATTAAATTAAAAAGACACATGGCTCACTCCATAGATTGTATGTTTGAAATAATTAGGCCAGCAGTAGTTTGTGAGGCCTTAAGATATTTGTTAGATACACTACTGTACAAAAAGTATGATATTCAAATTGAACAAAAGTTCTTTCAACAATATGAAAACAGGTACAGTGAAAATATAGAATTTATTGTTGATCAAACACATTTAATTTCAATTTCTCAAAATTCGCTTCAAAAATATTTTGATGAGTCATTCGATGTAAATGAATGTGAAGCAGAGGACGAGATATTACTTGTGGATTGAAATAAGGAATTAGTTAACAATGTTAAAATAATCGCACCAGGTCAGGGAAAAGTTCCGGTTGCATGGCATTTAGTGGAGGATTTAGATGAATTATGTTTCCCAAAAATTTTTGCCGCTCATTCATTTACCACTCATAAAAATATATCATATCATGATAGATCAAAATCAGAGGGTCCTCGTTATGATCGCAGATCGTGTATTCCCAGTAGAATTTTATTTATGGCAAAGAAGAAGTTGGGAAAATCTTGTGTTGCTAGTTTATATATGTGTTTACGTAAAACTAAAAGAACGCAGGATGTTACATCCGCAAATGCACTAAATACAGACTTTTAAACAATTTAGCAAAATTAGACGAGGGCTATAAAATTCTAAAGCAAGTTCGTTCATCGCTATCTTACTGGGAAGGTAGAAAAAAGAGCTAATGGCAATGATTAGGCAACTAGGTAAATCTACGACAATTGGCCAGAGCATCTAAAAACTTTAGTAAAATTAAATAAACAACAATTAATTAATATAGAAGAAGCTTAAAATAACGAAATAATTCGTAATGATTCGATTACCTGTGCAAGATATTTTGATAATAAAGCCAATAAATTTATGCGATATCTAAAACAAGCAGACAGTATTTTCGAAGAATATTTAGTTGAGGACAGTTATTCAAAAGTAAAATTTCAATCACATGAACATATTTCTCTGGTAGAAACGTGCCCCTGGGTATGATGCTTCTAAACCAAAGAGTATTGAGCAGTGCACTAGGTTTGTAGATCGATTTATAACGTGTCGATTCGATGAAAATAATATAGCGGTACAACGTCATAAACATACACACACTTGCTACAAAGGCAAAAAAAAAAAAAAACTGGAGTGGCCTGCACTCAACTTTCTTTTATGTAATTTCCAATAGATAGATATTAATATACATATATATCCCAAACAAACTGTCTACATATATATATATATATATATATATATATATATATATATATATATATATATATATAATCTCAAACAAACGGTCAAACTAACCAATACTCTACAGGAATACTCTGAAATGTCTATTTTGTTTTCCTGGCAAAACGGGCGCAGTGCGCAGATAATAATTATTATCTGGAGTGGCCTGCACTCAACTTTCTTTTATGTAATTTCCAATAGATAGATATTAATATACATATATATCCCAAACAAACTGTCTACATATATATATATATATATATATATATATATATATATATATATATATATATATATATATATATATATATATATATATATATAATCTCAAACAAACGGTCAAACTAACCAATACTCTACAGGAATACTCTGAAATGTCTATTTTGTTTTCCTGGCAAAACGGGCGCAGTGCGCAGATAATAATTATTATCATTAAGTGACAACAAAATCTTTTGCTGACCAATATAAAATTAAAATTCAAATTAAATTACTATAACTTAATAATAACTGGATAATTATACCAATTTATAATGGATCTGTATTTGAAGTACTTATCGTATTCACTCTTAAACTGTCAAACTCCACAGTAAAACTCTGAAATTGTTATTTAATTATGTTAGTAAATATATAATATAAATTAATTCTATAATAATTTACCTGATACAATTTATTCTAATAAGAAATCAATATTTTAAATATTAATTAATTCAGTTAACTGTCAATGTCAATGTTTTTTTGTTTGCAATAAACAAGAAACAAATGATGTAACTCATGGTTGATCAGATTTAAAAATAATAAAATTTGTCACAAGTGTAGGTATAACTATGGCAACGTAAATAAGATATTTGAGTTTTTTCGTAGCAGTTATCTCATAATTGGTACAAATTATGAAGAAATGTTTCAAACAAAAGTTGTGCGAAATATTAATTTCTTTCATTATGAACATAACTATTTTTGCCATAAGTGCAGCCGTTCAAGTGTTACTGGAGATAGAACAAAAAATGCATAGAGTAAACATGCACTACCGGTTTGAATAATCTTTTCAAAATAGGAGGTGCACATCTAGGGCATATACAAGTCTTAAGTTTGAAGTTTCATAATTTTATGCTCGACAGTTTTGGCTCTAGAGCGTTCACAGACACACAGACAGACGTCATTCCGAAAATAGTCACATTCGATTCAGAAAAGGTCAAAACGTGTATATCCGTTGAAATCTCGAGTTCGAAATTTTTCATGATTACAATACTTACTTATTACTCTGTAAAAGAAAGTAAAAAAGTAGATTCTTACAGATAAAGATGAAGATGTAAAACAAAATCTAATTAAAAGTAGAAATTTGTTGCAAGAATTATCAAAGAAATTTCAAATGTATTTTTAAATAGTAATTTAATGTCAGCTCAGGAAGCTTCATACCATGTGTTGTCTTTGCTTCTGTCAAAAAGTAGTAGACAAACTGTATTTATAAATACTAACCCGATTAATGAACGCGCGCTAATGCTGAAATCAGTTAAATTTTTCAAAGATTTAAATGTAAAGTCTACAAAAAATTATATGTCTGATATAATGACAAAGTATAGTACAAGACCGGTGAATTTGTTAAATATTTGCTTAAGTGAATTTGCTTTAAATTATACTAAAAGATGTTGGCAGTAGAGTTGAAAATGACGATAAGGATGAAATCGATATTCAATACAGAAATAGAATGAAATCAGCAATAATAAGGTATAGAAGATATAAATTAGAACAAGATCCTGTAAATTATTACAGAGAACAAGTATTGTTGTTTCTTCCGTAGAAAATTGAGTTGCTAGAGGTAGAAAGTCAAAATTGTGAATTATTTTACAATTACAATGTTGAGGTAATTGAAGGAAACTGGCAAAAAAAAATTCTATTCTTGCTGACAAAGTAATAGATAAAGCATTAGAAAACGCTCAGAATGAAATGAAAGATTTAGAATTAGAAGAAATAGATGATTTCATTACAGACGAATTGTCACGATGTAAACAATTCGACATTTTAGAACAAGGCGGTACAGCAGATAAACATATAAATAGATTTACGTGTCCTAAAAGAGTTTCAGATGTTGATGTTCTAAAATTAATGTATAATTTAAATGTATTGCAACGGGAATTTGCTATGCACATTTTAAATTCATTTTTAATCAAAAATGTGGCGTTGGCAAAAGTTCCGTAATAAATTGTGTGTATCAATTAGTATCAAATAATTTTGACAATATTCCTGATGCAAATAAAGATAATTTAGTAGTTTTGTTGTGCGCTCCATCAGGAAAAGCAGCTTTCTTAATAAACGGAGTAACATTACATTTGCGCTACCCGTTTCTCAGTTTAGTGGTAATATGCCAGAATTGTCAACTGATTTAGCAAATAGTATTCGAGAAAAATTAGTTAAGATAAAATTACTCATTATTGATGAAATTTATATGGTAGGATGTACACTTTTGAGTCGTGTTGATAGCCGATTGCGACAAATAATGGGGATTAATGATTCATTTGGGGATATATCAGTAGTTCTTGTAATGGATTCGCCGGTCTATAAAATATCGAAACGAAATGATATGGATGTATTCTTTGATACCAATCCATTATGGAACGAGTTTATATTTTTCGAATTAACACAAATTATGCGGCAGAAAGATGACTTGGAATTTATTAAAGAACTCAATAGCTTAGCTATCGGTGCCATGACAGAGCTATAAGATTATTCGCAAATAATGCAAATGTTGATACGTTTAATTTCGAGAAAATTACTAACCACCCAGGTACGGAGTATATATGTGAAGCAAAAGATTTAATACTAGGAAAAATGTATCCCAATACAAGAACTAAATGTTTAGAATCACTAAAATATAAAATAAACATCCGAAGTAAATGGGTTGCCATATTCAATGAAAATCAAAATACATAGGTATTAAATACATGATTACTAGTAATATTGATGTACAGAACGGTTTAGTAAATGGAGCTTGCGAAACTCTAAAATTAATAACATTTGAACTGAATATCTCTAAACCTGATAAACTATGGCTAGACTTTTCATCTAAACTTGTTGGTAATAAAGCCAGGTTATCTTTAATCGAATATATAAAGGCGGAAAATATAGACAGAAAATGAACACCCATTGTTAAATGTAAAACTGTATTAAATATTTTCAATAAACTTCAGTACCAAACAATACGAAAACAATTTCCAGTTGTTCCAGCCGAGGCAATAACAATACACAAGTCAGGGTCAAACGTATGATGAAATATGCATAGACTTTAATAAATCTAAATGAATCACTCGTTCAATGATGTATGTTGCATTAAGTCATGTCACAAAACTATCAGGACTCTATATAATAGGAGAGTTTAAACCACCTAAATTAACCAAAACAATTGATCCAACATTATTGGAGTTAAATAAACTAAGAACTGAAAAACGTTTATTTTTATCATACGATACATTAAAAGAGGTCTGTCACGGAACCAAAATAATTTACCAACATTTGTACTCCCTAACAATGAAACTGAAATGTATTTTAAAAGATGAGTGGTATCAAAGGGGAGATATTTTAATATGCTCAGAAACCCTGACGAACATTAAAACTGCTGTAGATATCCCGAATTTCAATATAGCATTTAAATCATATACATATAAGTGGTTCACGGGGATTAATTTGTTACACCAAACAAAATATTACTATAACGCATATCGAACACATACTCGAAGATCGAATGTGACTATTTTCGGAGTGACGTCTGTGTGTGTGTGTGTGTGTATGTGAACGCTCTAGAGCCGAAACTGTCCAACGTAAAATTATGAGACTTCAAACTTAAGACTTGTATATGGTCTAGTTGTGCACCTCCTATTTTTGAAAAGAATATTCAAACCGGCAGTGCATGTTTACTCTATGCATTTTTTGTTCTATCTCCAATATCACTAGAACGGCTGCACTTACGGCAGAAATAGTTATGTTCATAATGAATGATATTAATATTTCGCACAACTTTTGTTTGAAAAGTTTCTTCAATAAATGTACCATTTACGAGAAAACCGCTACCGAAAATTTTGAGAATCTTGTTTACGTTGTCATGGATTCGAATGTAGCTTAATTAATCGGATCATCTGCGCCTGTCAATATTTCGACAAGAAAACAAAATGGTCTGAATTAGATAAATGACATTTCAGTATATTTCTGTAGAGAATCGGTTAGTTTTGATAGTTAGTACTTCAAAACCATTAGAAATTGGTATTGGTATAATTTTCAACCCATTCATTTATATAAGGTAAGCTTGGTTTTCATATTGTTTCTGTTGGATAATTATTTCCTAATATTATATTTTCATAATCAATAAATATTGATGAAAACTACGTAAAAGAAAGTCCCGCGTTGGCCACAACCCATTTTTTCTTTTCGACTAGTGGAAAAGAAAAATAAATTAGACAGACGTAAAATTAACCAACGATTGAACAAGTATGCATTTGAAAGATATACAAAATGTCGGTTTATTATTAGTTCAAAAACTGCCGGTCACCACACCGCGGACAAAGTTTATATACAGACACATACACACTTTCAAACTAGTAATACTTGTTGAAATACAATCTTTAAATAAAAATCTATATGAAATTTTACTACTTCATTTTATTCATCTAAAAAAACATATCATATATCATTTTTTAAAACTTACAAATATGTGTAAAATCAATTATATATTACAGCCTCGAGTATTCCTACCCGCATAATTTTTTTCTTTTCTTTCTCCTTTTTGTTTTTTTTTCAATTTTTTTTCTAATCGCTTTGTTTTTTCGCCACTATTTCGAATTAATTTAAATTATTATTAATTATTACTTTAATTATTTAATTATATTACCTTATTTTTGAAAAATATTTTTCTTATTTTTTCTATTGAATGTAAAAAATATTTATACTAGCAATTTTTATTATAATACTATTTAACATACATACCCTTTGATTTCTCCTTAATATCTACTACTACAGTTTCTTGATCTTCTACCTCTATTACTGCAATGTTTATATATAATTATAATGTATTACATTCCAAAATCTATTTATTTTACAAAGTACCTGTAATAAGACTTTCTTCTGACATTTTTGCCAGATGATTGTTTTATATTGTAAATAGTTACAAAATTTTATTTATAAATGTTTATAGTTATCATAGTAACTTATTGTAAATAGTTACCAATATATATTTATAAGAGTTTATAGTTGTCATAGTAACTTTGAAAAAAATGGACACAAACTAAATGTAAAAATGAAAACTACGTAAAAGAAAGTTCTGCATTGACCACAACGTATTTTTTAATTTATTTTTTAGTATACAGCATATTATAGAATTGTATTTGTCAAGATAATTATTAAAATTTTATATGAAAAAGTATATATGTTTATACATAATACTGTGGATTACGTTCAATGTTTTGTTTAGTAGATTTGATGTAAATATATTTTACTATGCCGTCAATCATTGTTAAAAATTATTAAGGTATAAATCCAGGAATTACTTATCATAGGTAGGCTTAAAGTTTGTGTATATTTTGTTTTATGTATTACCTCTGATTAATAAATAATCATAAATTGTGTCATAATACAAAAAAGAAATTTAATCGACAATAAATATCTTTTAAAAGATACATATACACATAATTTTTACCGTATTATTCTAATATGTAATTTATATCTTTATTTTCCTGACATGATCTTGTTATCTAAATAAGATAAATAATATTTAAATGTTATTATTCTTAAAAACGGAAGAAATGCATAACTACTAATTACTTAATATCTCCCGCTGCTGTTAAATGCAGAAAATAATAAAATACTTAAATAATAATTGATTCACGTTTTCCATTTATTTAAAATTGCCACACTTATTGCCTTACTTCAATGGCTTCTAATCGATACGTGAGTTCAACATTGCATGCTCAATCTATAGGTGCTTTCCAGCAAAGTAATTTTGTTGTTTCTTTTTAATAATTATAAATGGAAAAGAACTCACCTATTTATTAAACCAACATAAACATCTTCATTATTTTTATGTATTTGAATAAAATTTATTATTTGATTCTGCAAATGAATACAGTCCGCCAGTTATATAACTATTTTTGACGTTGCACCGTCATTCAAAAATTCGAATAACACAACCTTTTTATTCATGCTGACAAATATCGTAACTTCAAACTATAAACTTTTACCAAAGGCAGATGTCATTTTCAGTAATTACCGAAATTGGCGGGAACCAGGAAAGTTTAGTTCCCCGTATTCCGTATGCGTACACATTGAAATGCACAGCCATTACGAAAAACCATCAGGTCCATCTAGTTCGAAGTAATGCCGCTTCGCTCTCGGCTAATTTAGATGGTGGCGCTACCATCGACTTTGAATGTTCAAACAACCAGTGATAGAAATCATGCGCACAGTATTAGAAATTAGCTATTTTTACGCTATAATCAAAGATATTCCATCGAATAATGACTGTTTATTGAATATAAAGGCATTACGGACACATTGTTACACTTTTGGTCAAAGTTATATTTCTTAATTACATAAAACTACTCAAAACCTATCATGATTAAACAAACCTCGATTACGCAAAAACCTACCTACTTTTTAAAGAAAAAAAATATCAGTAAATTCGTAATTGCATAAATAATGCTTGGTAAAAATGATATTCTTTATGTATTTACAGTTTCGGAGATAAAAAATGAAAACTATAATAAATGACCTATTTTGGAGGATTTTATTTTTTATCTCTGAAACTGTAAATACAAAAAGAATATCATTTTTACCAGGCATTATTTATGCAATTACGAATTCACTGATTTTTTTTTTTTTTCTTTAAAAAGTAGGTAGGTTTTTTTTTTGAGCTTGATGTTTGACCTTAAACTGTTATTAATCGTGCAGATAATCAGCGATTACGATTAATTGGAAATAGATAAATCTGCGTATACGAATTATCATAATCGTTTCATCACTAATATGTATATATATATATATATATATATATATATATATATATATATATATATATATATAAAAAAAGGATGTTCAGTACAGGCCCCTCCAGATTTCTTTAATTTAATTAAATACACAAATATATATAAATATTTTGACATTCATATTTTATTCAATTTCATCGTAATATATTATACTTACAAGACAACATTTACAGCAAAATTTGTTTAAGTGTCGAAGTAATATATGCGATGCAAACACCGGTTTTTAATTATTATGGCCTTTTGGTTAGAAATTTGAAACAATTTTATTAGATATAAAAAGTCCTACAATGTTTTGTAGTTTCTTGCCATCAAATAAATCCGTGGCCACATTAATTTTTGATGAAAATGGTATTTTTAAATTGGTTAAATAAGTGTTATACTAAATGTATTTAAACCATGAAATTAAACTTAATCGACGCAGTTTAAAATTCTTAACAAGTTTGGTCTTTACACTTTGTCTGTAATGAAATTTGTTGATCTGAGAATGCTACAGACACACGACCGATTGCTTTAGCTCATTTGTACTTCGTACGGCGAGCTAAAAATAATATAAACAGGCGCGCATGCAGAGGGGGCTATTGAAAATAATAAATCAAGCCCCCCTAAACCCAAATAGCTAAAGATTATTAAAATTGATTTAACTTCTTATTAACATCGCGATAATAAAGCTGTAGTCCGAATGGCATTTAACGTAAGTCTCTTAGATTGCAGCACACCAGACGGCCTGAAAGCGAATTACTAATTTCGGCTTCAAAAGTAGAGACAACTTTATAGCCCAGCCCCCTCCCCAAAATGGCGGCTTAATAGAAAGAGAGAGAAAGGTATAGCAAAAATAATAGAGAAAGATATTGGAAAGATATAGAAGCGCGGTATTTCAAGATATTAAGTTAAGCTAGTTCAATGATCAGGATATCAGGTAACATCCATTAAAATAATTACATCATACACATATTTACAAATATATTTAGAACAAGAATCTTAAACACGTTCATTTGTCTCTATATCATTATTTCCATAAAAAGATTCAAGATGGCTAACACAGTTTCTAAGGTTAAAATTATAAATTTTCATGTGTTCTACAACAATAGCATCACAGTTTCTTTCATTACATGAGAGAATTCGAAATAAGTCCGAACGCTTTAAACACAACCTACATAGAAAATTGAAAAATTGCTGGGTCACCAATCCATGATTTGGTTTAAGAGTGTCGGCATACGATTTCTTTATTATGGGTTCTAAACGTTCAGATTGTTTGTTCTTCCCATGTGATGCAATAATATTATCGATAAATTTTGATACAAAATTTAAACCCCTACAAAGAACAAAGTAACATTATAAAATGTTGACACTTATTTAGTACATATTTCCACCCGTTTGCATCGTTTCTTATGTTAGAATTTCATTAAAACTATATAGTGATGAATATATGTGCCCACTGATCAGCTAGACATCCGGCATGTTGCGGGAGGAGAAGCACAAGGCTTATTCAACACATGTATATGAGGATATGAGTGTTTGTTGATAGTTATCAAAATCAATATTTGAAGTATACCATTTCAGGAATTATATTAATAATAAAATACTACTTCTATGTCAACAAATATAATTATAAAAATATCTTATACACGCTCAGTAGATTCTAAACCATTATTTACATAAAAAGATGTTAAATTTCTAACACAATTTTTAATATTCAAGTTAAAAAAATTCATATGTTCTATAATAATATCATCACAGTTTTTGTCATTACATGAAAGAATTTGAAATAATTCCGAACGCGTTAAGCACATTCTACATAAAACGTGAAAAACATTTTGGATCATCCACCCATGATATGGTTTAAGAGTTTCAGCATACGATTCCTTCAATAGAGGTTCTAAATGTTCAGAGTTGTCATTCCTTTCATGCGATTTAATGATAGAGTCGAAGAATTTCGATATAAAGTGTAGGCCCCTATAACATTGGAAAATTATCGCAAAATGTTATACGCATTTTCTACTATGCTCGTTTGCATCGGTTATACTGTTTAAAACTGGAATATATTTTAACGATAGGCGATACCACACATATTTTAAAAATGCGTTTTTCTGTTCAAATTTTCGAGACGTTTGAATTAAGGGGTTTGGCTTGTTTTTCTATGTTGGTTGTTAATATAATCTTATAATCAATTGCTACCGATAAATTGTTCGATTAACTTTACAAATTCCCATAAATATAGAACAAATAATAATGGACTACAAAAATGATGATGTCCTAATTCAATTATTGCCGCGTTGATACTTTTTACTTTCTTTTACGAAGTAATATGTAAGTCTTGTAATCATGAAAAAGTACGAACTCGAGATTTCAACGGATATGACCTTCCCTGAATCGTTTGTGACTATTTCTGGAATGACGTCTGTCTGTCTATGTGCCTGTGAACGCTCTAGAGCCAAAACTGTCGAACGTAAAATTGTGGAACTTCAAACTTAAGACTTGTATATTGTCTAGATTTGCACCTCTTATTTTTGAAATAAATATACAAACCGGAAGTGCATGTTTACTCTATGCATTTTTTGTTCTATTTCCATTATCACTAGAACGCCTGCACTTATGTCTGAAATGTTTTAACAAAGAAACAAAATATAAATAATGTACGTATGTCATATTGCGCTGTTCAACACAAATAGATCGACTGAGAAGGAGAATTTAAAAAAATCAACATTTATGTTTCATATTGAAGAAACAATATTTGATAACACAATAAGCTAATTGGTACAATTTCAGGGTATTACTGTGGAGTATTGGTATTTTTGACAGTACTGTGTTGGCCACAACCGATTTGTTGTAGCAGTTTTCTCGTAACTGGTACATTTTTTGGAGAAACTTTTCAAACAAAAGTTGTGCAAAATATTAATTATTTTTGTCATAAGTGCAACCGTTCTAATGATATTGGAAAAAAAAACAAAAAAAAATGCATAGTGTAAACATGCACTTTCGGTTTAAATATTCTTTCAAAAATATACAAGTCTTAAGTTTGAAGTTTCATAATTTTACGTTCAACAGTTTCGGCTCTAGAGCGTTCACAGACAGACACACACAGACGTCATTCTGAAAATAGTCAAATTCGATTCAGGAAAGGTCAAAACGTGTATATCCGTTGAAATGTCAAGTTCGACATTTTTCATGATTACAATACTTATTACTTTGTAAAGGAAAGTAATGTTTCTTTAATATTCACCTTATCCATAAATTAAAATATAATATTCAATGTGTATTGTTTTTCAATACTTATATTCAATAAGTAATACACTTTACACGATAACTTTACGCTCCACAGTTTTGGCTATTAAGTAGCGGTGGGCAAACGTTTTTTGATGCGGGCCAGTTGGTGCAAATTGTTTCATTAAAACGGCCGCATTTTCGGGCGTTTCAATTATTTTTATAAGGGCAGTATTAAGAGGGGCTACAAATTTTGGGGCCCTATAACTCGGGAAGTTATAAGCCCCTAAGACCGACCGACGACTAACATCCAAGTATATAAGTTATATACATTTTTGAATTCAGGGCGACAAGACAAACATTTTTAGTTAATGAAATTTTTTGATCCGAGAATGCTACAGACACACGACCAAATTCTTTAGCCTCTTCGGTACATCGTACGGCAATCAAAAAAAGATGTTAGGTATCTGACACATTTTTTCAAACTGGAATTATAATAAATCATGTGTTCAATACTGTTATCATTACAGTTTTTTTGATTGCACGAAAATATTTTAAAGAGCGCCGGACGATCTAAGCGATTCTGAATCAGTCTAGTCTATAGGTCTATAAGGAGAATCAGTAAGATTTTGAAAAAGCTGCAGTTCTTTAATGGAGACATATTTTAGTATTAACACTTATCATGTATTATGTTCGATATATATATTAAAGAATCAGTTTAGAAATGATTTGCAATTCAATTGAAATATATATGACACTATCAATATTTTACGGATTGCACCAGAAGTGTCTCAGCATACGACTCCTTCAATAGTGGAGCTAAAGCTATAAATATTTTATTCCTTTTATAAGATGCAATAATATGCTCCAAGAATTTTGATCAAAAGTGTAGTGTCCTACAAAATTGAAAAATCATATGATTTCAATTTATTAATTTAGTACTATTTAATGCAGGTTTGTCTTATTCCTACGTAAAACTTGAAATACATTTCAACGATAAATAAATGTCGAATAATTCTCTATTACGTGTGTTTCGTTATATTCATATGTTCGATTAATTTCAAAAATAAATATTAAACATATAGCAAGCTTATTTTTAGTCTTAACAGACAAAAGTTTCATATTTTGTATTCATTATTTAATTTAAATTGATAGATTATTTATATTTAATTAGATTATCGAGCATATAATAGAAAATAAGTTTCAGTTCAATTAAAAAAAAACCAAAATCATTCAATAGATGGCAAATTATTATGTTTACTATCCAAGTGATCAACTATTTTCTAGTTTAAAACATAATTCAAGTACACGCTGCTTAAATTGAAATAACAAAAATGTTCATGCAATTATTAAAAAAAAATATATATATAAAAGTATACACCTCCAGCTTACTTGCGAAACACCAGGACCCCTATTCTGAGTGTCTCAACTAAATATATTGAAGTGAGATTTGAGATAACAATGACGTACCACTAGTGAGATGCGCATGTGAGATCTTTAGGGATTTTTCTGACTTCAAGTTTACAACACTTGTTAAAATTATTATTTTAAAAAGATTTAAAACTACAGTAAATACAAATATTATATATATAATAGCCCGGAAATGTTTGTAAGTGAGTTTTAAACAACACAAAACAAGGAAAACACAAAATACAAAAAACACAAAGAGACCAGCAAAAGATTTCACAAGTAACAAATGGGTAACAGTCAGTTCAAGCGATTTCATTAATCTCTGCGCTTGTACAAAGATGTCATGGCACACAACTAATAATCTGTCAATTTTCTCACTAGTAACTTTTCTGGTCTCACTACCTACCGAGGTAGTGAGATAAATTTACGAATTGATTGAGATCCATGACGTCATATCATGTTTACGCAATGAATCCAATAGATAGCAACAGCGTTTTTAAGTGAGATCTCACCTCAATATATTTAGTTGAGACACTCAGAATAGGGGTCCAGCGTTGACATAATATTTTCTATATAGGAGCTATAAATAATGTATGTCACCGGTCCGGTATCGCCTAGCATTAACCGACTGAAAACAAACAAATGTTCCAGTAGTCTGTTCTAAATCTCAACTCAACATATGAACTACTTAAACGATGCAAACGGACAAATGTTATATCATGAATGATTACCTCCTTAACCATTGCAATGCAGAAGTAGCAAATCTTTGATTTTCTTCTTTTTCATGTAACAATATATCATGCAGACATGTGTATCTAAGTTTATTACGCCTATATACAGAATCTATTTTCTAAATTACAAACAAAAACAAAATTTACCAATACAAGTATAACATGCAAAATACGGAAATTACAACATTAGGTACAAATAGACTTACTTCTACATTGTTGCTCATGTCATATTTAACAGGTGCGAAAACTTTACCCAACTTCTCTAAAAAATGGACAACATAATTAATACTACGAAATAAATAAATATTGCTTCTCTTTTACCAACTAAATCGACAATACTTCTTGCTGCCTCTAGGAATTGAGCCGTGTTAATACTTGAATTTTCTACTTCAGGAAAGTGGATCATACATGAGAAATATGTTCGATGCTTTTTCTTAGTTGACATTTGGATGAATTTATATTACACCGATCCTTGATGAAGTCAATCACTAATAGACATCTTTATCGTAAATTGAAACGTATATGTATAGAAGTTTATAAAAATTTGACAGCTTTGAGGTTTTGTTGATTTAATAATATATTTATAAGGGTTGCCAACTATTCTTGATAAAAACCATCCTCCATTACTCATTTGTTGAATGTTGGCAACACTAACATTTTCAAGTTAATTTTTAAGTGCACAGTGCCATCTGCAGTTTTATAATAGCATTAAGAAATGTTTCGATCGGGTACGAGCAGCAATGATAGCTAAAGGCCGGTTTCCAATTAACGCACACGTAGAGCTAGAAAAACGCTGAGACGTATAGACGACAAAGTGATGATGTCACATCCGCCCGCGAAATACGAAAATGGATCTGCTCAACACTCACGCGTCCACGTATCCGGGCTATTCTTATGGGAGGCACCGATAACCGATACTATATAGGCCGACATTCTCTTATTGAAAGTTGGGTGACAACGAAGTGATCAGGGTACCTATTCTGAGTGTCTCAACTCAATATATTGAAGTGAGATCTCACTCAAAAACGCTGTTGCCATCTATTGGATTCATTGCGTAAACATGATATGACGTCATGGATCTCAATCAATTCGTAAATTTCTCTCACTACCTCGGTAGGTAGTGAGACCAGAAAAGTTACTAGTGAGAAAATTGACAGATTATTAGTTGTGTGCCATGACATCTTTGTACAAGCGCAGAAATTAATGAAATCGCTTGAACTGACTGTTACCCATTTATTACTTGTGAAATCTTTTGCTGGTCTCTTTGTGTTTTTTGTATTTTCTGTTTTCCTTGTTTTGTGTTGTTTAAAACTCACTTACAAACATTTCCGGGCTATTATATATATATATATATATATATATATATATATATATATATATATATATATATATATATATATATAATATTTGTATTTACTGTAGTTTTAAATCTTTTTAGCTCGCCGTACGTAGTACCGAAGAGGCTAAAGCATTCGGTCGTGTGTCTGTAGCATTCTCGGATCAAAAAATTTCATTAAGAAAAAGTGTTCGTCTCGTCGCCCTGATTCCGAAAATGTATATAACTTATATACTTGGATGTTAGTCGTCGCTCGCTCGCTCGGTCGCTCGTAAGACCAAATTTGTGCCCTCTACTCCTCTGAAGGTACCGGAGCGATTCACTCAAAATTTGGTACACATATTATTTGGCATCCCATTTGAATCCGTTCGCAGTTTAATTCCAATCGCCCGTATACTTCCCGAGTTATAGGGCCCCAAAATTTGGACCCCCCCTTAATACTGCCCTTATAAAAATAATTGAAACACTTAAAAATTCTACTAAAAATTCTAAGATATTTTTTGTTTACAAGATTTTTTCATTTTGTTAACCCAAAGCCCGAAAAAAATTATTAAATATTATAATTTTGAATTTCAAAATTTGATTTTTTTTTTTTTAAATATAATCTTAAATTAAATGTAAGACTTTTTATATCTATAACATTTTTTCAATTAGTTAACCAAAAGGCCAAAATTATTAAAAACTGCTCGCATCGCATATATTACTTATAAGGCGAGCTGGACGCATAGGTGCGTTGTACCTAAGCTTGTTTAGATCGCTGAACAGTCCATGTCCATAGAAAACAAAACCAAAGCAATCAAATATAAAACTAAATCTGCACGTAGGCCAATTGGCCAACGTGCCTAACTACCCACATAGCACCAAATCCCGTAAGACCTAATAAAGACGTCCAAAAATATGACGTCTTTAAGACTTTTAGTTGGGACGTCTTAATGACATACATAAATAAGACAACATTTAACAAAGTCTTCAAGACGTCTTTAAGTTGGACTTAAATAAGACGTCTTGCAAATGTCGTCCACAAGACAACTTAACGACTTCCATCCAGACCAATTTAGGTGGTCGTACAGACGTCTTTTTTTGGTCTACAAGACCAAACAAATGCTGCCACCTATATTAAATTTTCAGAACCTATACTTAGCTTTGTTCGTTTGTCCTGCACTGACTGATCAGTTCATGAATTGTCTTTCTTCCACTTATAATGATGAATAAAGACAGATTATGAACAGAGCAAAAAATGCAGGTCCAACAAACAAACGTTCTAGAGCATTCTACAAGTAGTTTCAGCTAATGCAAACAAGTAAGAAAAGTAAGTATTTTACAAACAATTATTTGCTGTGTAACAAGTTTGTGCATTAGTTATTAACACACGGAACATATGGAAACTGAAGAGAACATATTCAAAATCACAGTGTGTACGGTAAAATAGTATTTTTATTTGCCAGGTTTAGCCGATCGCTGAACGCTAACATGCCTCAACCATTCTCGTTCTAGTTCAGTTTTTGTTTCATCATTGGCAGTTACAGTTACCCTGGTGTTATCTGTACGCAGCGCTTCTGAAATATACCAGAATTATACTATAATATTAATGAGAATTGAATGATTCAATTGTTACCGGTTATAATTTTCATTAGAGGCGTTTCCTAATGGCCATATATTGCATCTGTCCACGTTCTTAGATCCTTCCTCCAATACTAAGTATTTTTTGTTTCTGTAAAATAAAAATATCTGGAGTGGCCTGCACTCAACTTTCTTTTACGTAGTTTTCAATAGATAGATATTAATATATATATAATATAATATAATGAAAATAACTGGATAATTATACCAATTTATAATGGATCTGAATTTGAAGTACTGATCGTATTCACTCTTAAACAGTCAAATTTCACAGTAAAACTCTGAAATTGTTAATTAATTATGTCAGCAAATATATAATATAAATTGATTCTATAATAATTTACCTGATACAATTTATTCTAATAAGAAATCAATATTTTAAATATTAATTCATACAGATAACTGTCAAAGTAATGCTCATTTGTTTTCAATAAACAAGAAACAAATGATGTAACTCATGGTTGATTCGTTTTAAAAATAATAAAATTTGTCACAAGTGTAGGTATCACCATGGCAACGTAAATAAGATATTTGAGTTTTTTCGTAGCAGTTATCTCATAACTGGTACAATTTATGAAGAAACTTTTCAAACAAAAGTTGTTAGAAATATTATTATCTTTCATTATGAACATAACTATTTTTGCCGTAAGTGCAGCCGTTCTAGTGATATTGGAGATAGAACAAAAAATGTATAGAGTAAACATGCACTACCGTTTTGAATATTCTTTTCAAAAATAGGAGGTGCACATCTAGGGTATATACAAGTCTTAAGTTTGAAGTTTCATAATTTTTCGTTCGACAGTTTTGGCCCTAGAGCGTTCACAGACACACACACACACACACAGACGTCATGCCGAAAATAGTCACATTCGATTCAGGGAAGGTCAAAACATGTATATCCGTTGAAATCTCGAGTTCGAAATTTTTCATGATTACAATACTTACTTATTACTCTGTAAAAGAAAGTAAATATGTAACACTAACGTTGTGAGGTGTTATCCTCTTTGTTCTATAATATTTTGTTTCTTGTACTTTTAGTGAGGTTTTCTTTTATGAACATTGCATAAAAACAGTAGAACATGCATAATATATACATTTTAAATTAATAACTAATGCACAAACTTGTTACACAGCAAATAATTGTTTGTAAAATACTTACCTTTCTTAAAACCTTGTTTGCATTAGCTGCAACTACTTGTTGAATGCTCTAGAATGTTTGTTCGTTGGGCCTGCATTTTTTGCTCTGTTCATAATCTGTCCTTATTCATTATTATAAGTGGAAGAAAGACAATTCATGAACTGATCAGTCAGTGCAGGACAAACGAACAAAGCTAAGTATAGGTTCTGAAAATTTAATATAGGTGGCAGCATATCTCCGCATTTGTTTGGTCTTGTAGACCAAAAAAAGACGTCTGTACGACCACCTAAATTTGTCTGGATGGGAGTCGTTATGTTGTCTTGTGGACGACATTTACAAGACGTCTTATTTAAGTCCAACTTAAAGACGTCTTGAAGACTTTGTTAAATGTTGTCTTATTTATGTATGTCATTAAGACGTCCTAACTAAAAGTCTTAAAGACGTCATATTTTTGGACGTCTTTATTTGGTCTTACGGGATTTGGTGCTATGTGGGATGCCTCAATCATTCTCATTCAGTTTTTGTTTCATTATTGTCAGTTACAGTTATCTGTACGCATCGCTTCTGAAATATATTAGAATTATACTATAATAGTAATGACAATTGAATTATTCAATTGTTACCGGTTATAATTTTCATTAGGGGCATTTCCTAATGGCCATATATTGCATCTGTCCACGTTCTTGGATCCTTCTTGCAATACCAAGTATTTTTACTTTGTTTTACAGAGTAATAATAATTGATTCAATTTCATCGTAATATATTATACTTACAAGACAACATTTACAGCAAAATTGGTTTAAGTGTCGAAGTAATATATGCGATGCAAACACCGGTTTTTAATTATTATGGCCTTTTGGTTAGAAATTTGAAACAATTTTATAGATATAAAAAGTCCTACAATGTTTTGTAGTTTCTTGCCATCAAATAAATCCGTGGCCACATTGATTTTCGATGAAAATAGCATTTTTAATTTGTTAAATAAGTGTTATACTAAATGTATTAAAACAATGAAATTAAACTTAATCGACGCAGTTTAAAATTCTTAACAAGTTTTGTCTTTACACTTTGTCTGTAAAATGCACTGGGGAGATAATATTTCCATATATTGAAAAAAGCATGTAAATTCCTGTTCTCGATTTCGATTCGCCATCCTGTATATTTTTGGAATCAGGGCTTTTTTAGCTCGCCGTACGTAGTACCGAAGAAGCTTAAGCATTCGGTCGTGTGTCTGTAGCATTCTCGGATCAAAAAATTTCATCAAGAAAAAGTGTTCGTCTCGTCGCCCTGAATCCAAAAATGTATATAACTTATATACTTGGATGTTAGTCGTCGCTCGCTCGGTATCTCGTAAGACCAAATTTTGTGCCCTCTACTCCTCTGAAGGTACCGGAGCGATTCACTCCAAATTTGGTACACATATTATTTGGCATCCCATTTGAATCCGCTCGCAGTTTAAATCAAATCGCCTGTATACTTCCTGCGTTATAGGGCTCCAAAATTTAGAGCCCTCCTTAATACTGTCCTTATAAATATAATTAATACACTTAAAAATTTTAAGAGATGTTATATCTACAAGATTTTTTCATTTTGTTAACCCAAAGCCCGAAAAAAATTATTAAATATCATAATTTTGAATTTTAAAATATGAACTAAAATTTTGTTTTTATCAATATAATCTAAAATTAAAAGTAAGGTTTTTTATACCTATAACATATTTTCAAATTGTTAACCAAAACGCCATAATAATTAAAAACCACTGCTCGCAACGCATATTTTACCTAAGGGTTGGTGCGTTTTACGCGTACCAAATCTTGTTGATAATGAAATTTGTTGATCTGAGAATGCTACAGACACACGACCGATTGCTTTAGCTCATTTGTACTTCGTACGGCGAGCTAAAAATAATATAAGCAGGCGCGCATGCAGAGGGGGCTATTGAAAATAATAAATCAAGCCCCCCTAAACCCAAATAGCTAAAGATTATTAAAATTGATTTAACTTCTTATTAACATCGCGATAATAAAGCTGTAATCCGAATGGCATTTAACGTAAGTCTCTTAGATTGCAGCGCACCAGACGGCCTGAAAGCGAATTACTAATTTCGGCTTCAAAAGTAGAGACAACTTCATAGCCCAGCCCCAGCCTACGTCCCTGGATATAAGACGTCTTTGCTTTCAGCACCTAGTCATCAATATAAAATGGCGGCTTAATAGAAAGAGAGAGAAAGGTATAGCCAAAAATAATAAAGAAAGATATTGGATAGATATACAAGCGCGATATTTTAAAATATAAAATTAAGCTAGTTCAATTATCAGGATATCAGTAATCAGGTAACATCCATTAAAATAAGTACATCATACATATATTTACAAATATATTTAGAACAAGAATCTTAAACACGTTCATTTTCCTCTATATCATTATCTGCATAGAATGATTCAAGATGGCTAACACAGTTTCTAAGGTTAAAATTATAAATTTTCATGTGTTCTACAACAATAGCATCACAGTTTCTTTCATTACATGAGAGAATTCGAAATAAGTCCGAACGCTTTAAACACATGCTACATAGCAAATTGAAAAATTCCTGGGTCTCCCATCCATGATATGGTTTAAGAGTGGTGACGTACGCTGCCTTCATTATGGATCCTAAACGTTCAGATTGTTTGTTCTTCCCATGTGATGCAATAATATTATCCATAAATTTTGATACAAAATTTAAACCCCTACAAAGAACAAAGTAACATTATAAAATGTTGACACTTATTTAGTACATATTTCTACCCGTTTGCATCGTTTCTTATATTAGAATTTCATTAAAACTATATAGTGATGAATATATGTGCCCACTGATCAGCTAGACATCCGGCATATTGTGGGAGGAGAAGCACAAGGCATATATATATATATATATATATATATATATATATATATATATATATATATATATATATATGTATATATATATATATATATATATATATATATATATATATATATATATATATATATGTATATATATATATATATATATATATATATATATATATATATATCCTGGTAAAGAGCACATCATTCTTGGTTTTTGCCTTAGCCAGAGATATTACGTTATACTCCCATTGCTACTGATGATGACAACTTAGTTGTCGAAATACGTATTTAGCTCAATTAAAATACTTTGTGATTAAGGGGTTTTTATTATTACAAAATAATCTTTATTACTATTCATAATTCTCCCGTACTCCCGTTAAAGAAATACAAAAGCGCAATCTACTGGACCCCTATTCTGTAGCAAATAGCCACAGTTGTTATGCAACAACAGTTGCTATTTTTAGGTTGCCATCTAGCGGTTTGTTTACGGAACAGAGCTATATGACGTCATTGTTTTTGATATTCTGCATCAACAGTGGTCGAGGTGTTGCTGCATGCATCAACCATGGTCGAGGTGTTGATGCATTGGTGTGGTATTGCTATTTTGAATATTTTTGTCTCATTTCTTCGCGGTTTTCTTGATGCATAGTTTGTGGTTAGTTGTTGTTATACGTCATCAACTGCAGCAACATCAACTTGCATCAACAGTTGTTATATTGCAGAATAGAGGTCCTCTATTCTGCAATATAACAACTTCCTAGCAACTAGTTTTGCCGAGAGAGTTAGATATATACCTAAGAGAGAACGCACGAGTAAAAATGTATAGTTCATGTTTAGGCCAGGCAGCGCGCTAGTAACTGAGTACACTTCTCTCTCACACCGCTACAAACGAAAGTCTTGCATAAAATCGTATGGCGTTAGCGGTCTTTGTAAAATATCCTTGTCTCTGGTTATATATATATCATTAATATAATAACCCAGAAATGTTTGTATGTAGTGTGTGTAGAACGCTTTTTTTGTAAAAATGCAGATTGGCATAGACGGGGATTGAACTCACGACCTCCAGGGTAAGAGGCGAGTGTCTTAGCCACCATGCCATGGCGACAGATAAGAATTTTGTATATAATATCAAATAGTTTATACTGAAATAATAGACTAGGCAACAGCAATGAATAAATTTCTAATCAAGTAATCTGCCCTTCGTAAAAATAAAAGGTTATACGTCAGAATAATTCAAATGTCAATTTTAAATATATTCCGAATCTGAAAAATGCATTTCGAGTTGTGTACATTGTGCTATTGTGTGTTAGCGTAGGACCCATTATTACTTTCAAAACTGCCGTGGCACTGCAAAATTCAGAATTTAGCCTGATTATTTGATTCAAAAATAATAACGAATCAAATGTCAAATCATTGAAAGTGTTGTGTAAAATTGTTTGTAATACACATATTTTTTGAATAATCGATTCAATTAGAAAACAGAAACCGTAACTAAATTTATAATCCCGATTTTTGTGTAATAATACATGCATGGAGACTGTTTTAATGCACGTATACAAATGTTCAAAATATTGTTTGTATTATTTAGTACTCAGTAATACCGCAGTTACAACATCTAATAAAAGCAATAGACAAATTATATATTACACTATCAATATTTTACGGATTGCACCATAAGTGTCTCAGAATACGACTCCTTCAATAGTGGAGATAAAGAGAGTAGTGTCATACAAAATTGAAAAATCATGATTTCAATTTATTAATTTAGTACTATTTAATGCAGGTTTGTGTTATTCCTACGTAAAACTTGAAATACATTTCAACGATAAATAAATGTCGAATCATTCTCATATAAGTGGGTTTCAATATATTAATATGTTCGATTAATTTCAAAAATAAATATTAAACATATAGCAAGCTTATTTTTAGTCTTATCAGACAACAATTAATTTAAATTGATTAAATTAATTTCTACGTAGATTATTTATATTTGATTAGATTATCGAGCTAATAATAGAAAATAAGTTTCAGTTCAATTAAAAAAAAAAACAAAATCATTCAATAGATGGCAAATTATGTTTACTATACAAGTGATCAATTATTTTTTAGTTTAAAAACAAATTGGGGGAATATCTATAATTCAAGTACACGCTGCTTAAATTGAAATAACAAAAATGTTCATGCAATTATAAAAAAAAAAAAAAAATTACACCTCCAGCTTACTTGCGAAACACTAGCGTTGACATAATATTTTCTACATAGGAGCTATAAATAATGTATGTCATCGGTCCGGTATCGCCTAGCATAAACAGACTGAAAACAAACAAATGTTCCAGTAGTCTGTTCTAAATCTCAACTCAACATATGAACTACTTAAACGATGCAAACGGACAAATGTTATATCATGAATGATTACCTCCTAAACCATTGCAATGGAGAAGTAGCAACTCTTTGATTTTCTTCTTTTTCATGTAACAATATATCATGCAGACATGTGTATCTAAGTTTATTACGCCTATATACAGAATCTATTTTCTAAATTACAAACAAAAACAAAATTTACCAATACAAGTATAACATGCAAAATACGGAAATTACAACATTAGGTACAAATAGACTTACTTCTACATTGTTGCTCATGTCATATTTAACAGGTGCGAAAACTGTACCCAACTTCCCTAAAAAATGGACAACATAATTAATACTACGAAATAAATAAATATTGCTTCTCTTTTACCAACTAAATCGATAATACTTCTTGCTGCCTCTAGGAATTGAGCCGTGTTAATACTTGAATTTTCTACTTCAGGAAAGTGGATCATAGATGAGAAATAAGTTGACATTTGGATGAATTTATATTACACCGATTTCTGATGAAGTCAATCACTAATAGACATCTTTATCGTAAATTGAAACGTATATGTATAGAAGTTTATAAAAATTTGACAGCATTGAGGTCAGAGATACCAGAATGAGAATTCTCCACAGATACCCCACCACCTTTTTGAAATACGAAGATTGTGGGATATTTTCATAGTTTGTCGTAGCTTACTTCGGCGGAATTCTCTATAATATCGACAGCGAAACTCCCGCCCCTCCCGCCGTTCAGTGATGCCTTGAGTGAGAATTTCCCACACCTCCCACCATCATTTTGGTTGCGCAGAATCTCACGGCGCACGCCCCCTCCGCTCGTTACGGCCGTCCTAGCTGGTTTCAGCAGAACACACTACGTCACAGTATTGAACACAGTGCCATCTATGATATATAATATGAATTATAAGTACGTATACTGTCGGAAGATCAGCGACAATACACGAAGTAACAAAGTTAACACATGTAGCTATGTAGCACTTGAAAATATAAACATTGACGACTAATAAATCCAAATACAGATTCTCGTATGTCAAAATCGTTCTCTATGCGCCTATAAAACAAGCTTCATTGAAATAATAAATTATAATTTCATTTAAAGATTTAACATCTTTATTACTTAAAATATTGTATTTACATTAAAATAATATATGTTATTTAGAAATTTTATATACAAAAATATGAATACAGAAAAATTTAACATTTGTATTACTTAAAATATTATATTTACATTAAAAAAAAGATTATTTAGAAACTTTATAAACAAAAATAATAATACAGAAAAAAATTATATTTATATTACTTAAAATATTATATTTACAAAAAAAATTATGGTCAAACTGTCGATGATGGGCCTCACGTCCAAAATAGATGAAACTTTGTGGAAAAATCCGCAAAAAAATTAGGATTATGGGAAAAATAATCGCATGTGGGGGAAACCCTTGGATGAATTTTTGAGCTGAATCCGGATACTTTATTGTATCGTTGCCGCGCATCATTGCCTACTACAGGCCACAAAAAGAAACGTCGGGTTCAGTGCGAATTTAAGCAAAGTGCGAAAACCGCGACTTGGTTTGCTCATGTACGCCTGCCGTTGCTGACTGCAGTGACCTTTATTGCTGAGTGGCTGTGGGTTCCGGCACCAAGATACAATTTTTGTGGTGACGATCTTGGGATAGCGTCCCACACAATTGTAGATTGGAGTAGTTTCTGCAGAGAGGTAAGCCTAAAGTAATAGTTATCTTACGTGCATATCTGTGTTAAATTCATGAGATTGAGTGGATCCTTCCTGGCTCGACAATCATGTCCGATTGTTGGAAGGCATACAATTGCCTGGGCCAGGAAGGATACGAACATCTGACCGTCAACCACTCCTACAATTTCGTAGATCCAGATACAAGTGAGTATTTTGTTGAGAGATTCAAACTAAGAAAATAGTCTAGTTGCACACGACCAAGTTGCATAAATTTTTGTATATTTTTATTCGGGGGGCTTGGCCCCCCGAACCCCCCAAAAAAATAACCAAACTCACATATTAAATTAATTTGCGTACATCTCGATTTCTGAAACAACTTAATTTTTGTAACGAGGGGCTTTTCCCTCCGAACCGTCCATCAAAGTTCGCCCCTGGACCTTTCCGAAGTTTATGTCGAAAAAATATTAATACTAAATCATATTTCAGAAGCTAACACGCAATCCATCGAGAGGACGTGGAACGATTTGCGTCAAACCATCTCTCGATTTGGGACCAGGGAAGATGACCTCGGCGCATATTTGTGCGAATATTTGTTTAAGCGCAGGTATTCGCGTGTGGAGCGAATACACGCGTTTTTCGATTGAATCCCGCATTACAAAGATTTTTCCGCGGTTGATGATAAGGAAGAAAATGACATGTAAATACCAACCACGCACATACCCCCCTCCACATACCCCCCCTTCCACATACCCCCCACACACACACACACACACATATACACACACACTCTTAGGTACACACAGATGGATTGTAATTAATAAATAGCTATAAAAACAAATTAATTAATTTCAAGGTCATCCAAGGGTTTCCCCCACATGCGATTATTTTTCCCTTAATCCTAATTTTTTTGCGGATTTTTCCACAAAGTTTCATCCATTTTGGACGTGAGGCCCATCATCGACAGTTTCACCAAATTTATTAAGAAACTTTATAAACAAAAATAACAATACAGAAAAATTTTACATTTATATTATATTTATATTTAAAAAAAATATTTTTTTTTTAGAAACTTTATATACAAATATATTAATACAGAAAGATTCGACATTTTTATTACTTAAAATATTGTATTTAAATTAAACAAAAGAATATATTATTTAGAAACTTTATATAGAAAAATATTAAAACAGAAAGATTTAACATTTTAATTTATATTTTAACAATGAATATATTCCGCATTTATTATATAACTAAAAATCTTGCGTTTTCTATTTATCTAATTTAAACTAAACTAAATTGAATTGTAGGAGACATATTAATGTGAAAAAACTAAACGAAAAAATATTAATCAATGACGAAAACTACTGAAACTGAAATCTAAAATTATAACGAGAAAACCTGGAATAATATAAAGTAATATAATATAAATATTAATTAATATGAAAACCTGAAATTGGTAAATATTAATGTGAAAAAAAAAAATTAAAATACAAAAAAAAAAGAACTTGCCTAATTGTTAAGCACAAACTTGAAATTGAAACGAAGAAGTGATTATACTTATCGGAAAGTAAAATGTTAGTGAGATACGTCCTCCTATAACTAAGTTTACCCTTTATTTTTTTAAAATATAATTTACATGCAAATGAAGTAAAATTTATGCGTGTAAATGTATATTCTTATTTTGTATGATATATAATTTGACAGTTTCGCTGATTTGTAGGTTATATAATATCAAATAAGTAATAATAGTTCATAGCTGTGGCCTTAGAGGCATCTTTTTGTGGCCTAACTACAGCTAACCCGGTTGGTGCTTTCAGTAACTTGTGCCTTCGAGTGACGGGTTACTCCGAAGAGGTTAGCGCTGGGTTACTGATAAGTCTAACCCTGCTCTGTAGTAGGGTTACGCATGCTGGGTTACGGGTTGCTGCATTTGCCGCCATATGACTTAGTTCTATTTGAAATGGCATCAGTAAATAGTGAATATATTTGTGAAAAATGTGGAGTGCAAGGAGATCTTGGTTTTATTGAGAGGCATAATCAAACATTTCATATCTTTGAGGGTAAGCTTATATATAGCTAAGTATATTTATAGCTTATATATATAGATATTTGAGGTTATGTTTGTTTGTTTGTTATTTATTATAGGAGCTGATGAGAACCAAACGAATGCTAAAAATATTCAAATCAATAGTAATAGTATGTATAATTATTCAGAAACAAAAAAATAAATAATATATTTATTTATTTATTTTGTAGATGAAAATGATTGTTGAAGAATTTGGCTGCAAAAATTAAAAATATGTTGTAATAATAATTCAAGATCAATAGTATTTAAAAGTAAAGAAAATAAAAACGTAACCCTACTTTTTGAAAACATTTAGCGCTTAAATTTAAATTGACTCTTTCAATAACATGTCCATTTCACTGAGATTACTGACTGGTTACCGCCATATTGTAACCCGTGCCAACCAAATCCTACCCGGGTTGGCTCAAAAAAAGATGCCTCTAGTATAATAGCGTCAAATTAATGAACAATTGTAGAAAACAATTTTATTAATATGCGATTAATATATATTTATAACAAAAAACTACGATGTACTAAACTAAATAGCAAGTATTATTCGAACACGGTAACTGCAATTGCAATTGCAACAACACAACAACGCCGCTTGAGGTTTTGTTTATTAAATAATATATTTATAAGGGTTGCCAACTATTCTCGATAAAAACCATCCTCCATTACTCATTTGTTGAATGTTGGCAACATTAACATTTTCAAGTTAATTTTTCAGTGCACAGTGCCATCTGCACTATTATAATAGCACTAAGAAATTTTTCGATCGGTATTATATATAGGGTACGGGCAGCAATGATAGCTAGATAGACGACAAAAATGACGTCACATCCGTCCGCGAAATACGAAAATGGATCTGCTCAACACTCACGCTTATAGGACGCACCGATACTGACCGATACTATATAGGCCGACATTCTCTTATGTGATAAGTTATTGAAAATTTGTGAAATCTGCTAGTGTCAAATTTAAACAGCTTCAATATAATGTCGGGAACATGTTTAATATGTATGTTGTATTAATAGAATGGGGTTATAAATAGTTTCAAATAAATTTATATAAGAGATCCCTTGTAATGAGTCAAAAACGTAAACGGTAACGACATCTATGCCAGTGAAGTGTTACCTTTTCCAAAACTATTTCCCAGCTGCGCACTGTAGAATTTTCTGGCTTGTAAAAGTTGTTAAAAGCGTGGCTATACGATAATTTTACAATTATTAATATATTAATATCAACCTGAATCAATATATTATGTAAAAACTGGTTATAGATTTCAGTAAAAACATTGTTTTACTCTGAATCATCCTCAACGCTTTACTAACGTTTTGCCATAACCTAAAATTCTTTTATTTACAAACACTGTTGCACAAATATGTCATTGGCAGATGAATTATTAGCTGATTTAGAGGAAAACGAACACGATGAACTAGTCGAGGCGTTAGAATCAAAAGAGGCTTTAATTAAAGAAGAAGAAATCAAACATGAAGAAGTTGAAGCAATGGATGTGGACACTTCTCAAATCACTTCAATTAGAGAACTGGCAAAATTACATGATTCCGAAACATTAAAATACATAATGAAAGAAATTGATGGGTATGGTGGTAAAATACGGAAATCGGAGGAGATTATAGGTCCAGTGGAATCGGATCCTGAGTATCAATTAATCGTTGAAGCTAACAACATTGCTGCAGATGTGGATAATGAAATAAGTAATGAATATAACGTATAATTATTATATAAATTTGTCATTATTGTTGTATTTTTAGCTATAATACATCGTTTCACTAGAGATAAATATCAAAAACGCTTTCCTGAATTAGATTCACTTGTTGTTTCTCCGTTAGAATATGTTTGGACTGTAAAGGAATTAGGGAACGATTTAGATCAGGCGAAAAATAATGAAATATTACAACAGTTCTTAACACAAGCAACAATTATGGTTGTGTCGGTTACGGCATCTACAACGCAGGGGTAAATATTATTGATCGTTTGCGATCAAAACATATTCATCTAATATTAGATTCAACTGTGACATATTTTCAGAACTCTTTTAACTGAATTCGAAAAGCAACAAATTGATGAAGCATGTGATATGGCTATTGAGTTAAATAATTTTAAACAGAAAATTTTTGATTACGTCGAAAGTCGCATGGCATTTATTGCCCCAAATATATCGATTATCGTGGGTGCTTCGACTGCTGCCAAAGTAATGGGAATTGCTGGCGGATTAACAAAACTATCGAAAATGCCCGCTTGTAATGTACTTGTACTGGGTCAACAGAAGAAAACATTATCGGGATTTTCCCAAGTTACAATGTTGCCTCATACTGGATTTATATATTATTCAGAAATTGTTCAAGATACTCCACCGGTAAGTCAATTGAAACACTCATTTTTAATCATTTGTATTTACATATTAGGATGGCAGCCCTTCCTTCCACGCATTCACTATTTCCACTTTTATTTACTTTTTCCGAACTCTATCACTTATAGTCACTATTTTCAAATTTTATTCACCATATTCATGTCAAATATATGAAAAGTATTAAACACGCTAAAAATTCGTCGTCAATATTCTAACTTCGTTGACTCAAAACCGATTTTTAACATAGAGCAAATACTGTCAAACGTTACATTGTGAAACTTCAAACTTAAGAAACCGGAAGTGCATGTTTACTCTATGCATGTTTTGTTCTATTTCCAATATCACTAGAACGGCTGCACTTATGGCAAAAATAGTTATATTCATAATGATAGATATTACTTAATATTTCACACAATTTTTGTTTTAAAAGTTTCTTCAAGAAATGTACCAGTTACGAGAAAACTGCTACGGAAAATCTTAAATATCTTATTTATGTTGTCATGTATTTGTACATAGTTTAATCAATCATATTATGATTAGTGCCTGTCAATATATTGATATTTTCTAGTAAATACTACGTAAAAGACAGTCGAGTATATGCCACCCCAGCTTTTTTAATACACTCTTAATTAAAATATGTATAACTCTTTTATTTATTTAATCAATTCCCTAAAATTTGATAATACACGGTTTTTGGGGTCGCAGATTACGAATCTGGCCTCCACATCGGTCTAAAAACTAAATGGCGTCTAAAAAATTAATATTATTCACTTTTATCCATTAAAAACTACACTATTTCACTTTTTTAAACAAAATTGCTGTGGAAGCCCTGGAATGGATAGTATTTCGAATATTTTGACCTAAAAATATATTTTTTTCGACGTTTCGGATTTTTTTTTATTTCATCAGGACTACTTTACACTAAATTGTACTTTTAATTTTCTAATAAATCTTTTTTTTTAATATAATTTTGAATATTGACATATAACGTGTAACTTTTCTAAAACTTACTAAATTATATAATGAACTAAAAAAGTGTGTCTTCATAAAATTTAATTGTGACCTTGATATTATACTTTCTTTTACGAAGTAAGTCTTGTAATCAGAAAAAAAACTCGAGATTTTAACGGATATACACGTTTTGACCTTACTTGAATCGGAATGACGTCTGTGTATTACTAATAATTAATAAGAAATTTTATGCTTACAAGATTTTTTCATATTGTTAACCCAAAAGCCATAAAAAATATTAAATATTACAATTTTAATTACATTCTTTTATTTATTTTTTAAATTTGCACTAAAGAATTTTTTTAATCAAAATAATATACAAAGAATTGTACGACTTTATATCTATAACATTTTTTCAAATTGTTAAAAACCGATGCTCGCATATATTACTTATAAGGCGAGCTGGCCGCATAGGTGCATTGTACCTAAGTTTGTTTTTTTAGTAATAGGGCCAACATTCAACATAGATTCATCTATTTAAACTAGGGCGACCATAACTAATTAGTTTGTAATTAAGTATTATCGATATTATGAGAAAAAATCTTTGTGTTGTCGAAAAGTGCTTGCATATTCGCGATAGAAGGCATGTACGGAACCCTTATCCGGCCTTGTGATTGGCTGTTTGTAACTGCAGTTCATATTAATTTACAATATTAATAAAAATACGTCTTTTAGCCGTATCTATAAATATTATTCAACCTATATTTTAATATAATATAATACGTAAAGTTATTTTATTAAAATCAGAGAAATTATATTTAAAAATATCTGGAGTGGTCTGCACTCGACTTTCTGTTACGTATAAGGCATAAGTAATACGGTAACTATAAGAAAACTAGGGTCACCCGTGGGTACCATGTGACCATATGGTATACAGAACATAGGTCAGTTTTGACTGATGGCGAATTTTCATGTAATTTAATAATAATAACACGGTTTTTCTTCATTTTGTATCGTTTGACTATAATAGTAATACAAATTTCCACATCGCAAATAATAATAAAGAAAAAATCGAGTTCTTTCTTTGAACGCTATTTTGTTCTTAGATCACTATGCTGAGATTAACTAATCGATCGCTTATCATGCACTGTGTAACATCCGATAAATTTAAACAAAATTTTGTTTAACTTTGATTTTAACCTTGTATGGTGCATATGTGTTGTATCATTTAGACAGTTTCTATGATTGTATATAAAAAACAGGATTATAAATTTACTTACGATTGCTGTTTATTATTTGAATCGGTTATTCTAATAATATGTATTACAAATCCTTTTTACACAACATTTTTAATGATTTGACATTTGATTCATTATTGTTTTTGAATTAAATAATCAGGCTAGATTCTGAATTTTGCAGTATTAAACTGCAGTTTTAAAAGTGATAATAATTAGTTATATGCTAAAATACAATGGATTGTGCCATCAAAAATAAAAGAATAAAATTGCCAACCAAACATGTTTCTAAATATGTTTGAATTATCTCTTCAAGATTTTATTTCTCTAATAATCAGAATTATAAATTTACTTACTTGCAGTTATTATAATATGACGAACTATAAAATCTTACCGCAACTCATATTTTCAAAAATCACTGCTTCTTGGCCATTTTGAAGTGAAAAATATTAACTATGAATTAAAATAAATGTACAGAAACACGTATTTGCTAAAAATATATGCTAATTAGGCAATAATATGCACTTATTTCATATTATACACTTAAAAATTGAAATTATAGCATGCTACTCCCCTTAAACTTAAGATTAAACTTTGAATTGAAGATTTATCACAAAAACCAATATTGACATTTCATTCTGACGTTTGATTCGTTTTTGTCTATTTCAAAGCAGACTGAACTTCAGAATCGTAGTGATTGTTTTATTTCAGTATAAACTATTTGATTATTACTTTCTTTTACAGAGTAATAAGTAAGTATTGTAATCATGAAAAATTTCGAACTCGAGATTTCAACGGATATACATGTTTTGACCTTCCCTGAATCGAATGTGACTATTTTCGGCATGACGTCTGTGTGTGTGTGTGTGTGTGTGTGTGTGTGTGTGTGTGTGTGTGTGTGTCTGTGAACGCTCTAGGGCCAAAACTGTCGAACGAAAAATTATGAAACTTCAAACTTAAGACTTGTATATACCCTAGATGTGCACCTCCTATTTTTGAAAAGAATATTCAAACCGGTAGTTCATGTTTACTCTATACATTTTTTGTTCTATCTCCAATATCACTAGAACGGCTACACTTACGGCAAAAATAGCAATATTCATAATGAAAGATATTAATATTTCGCACAACTTTTGTTTGAAAAGTTTCTTCATAAATTGTACCAGTTATGAGAAAACTGCTACGAAAAAACTCAAATATCTTATTTACGTTGCCATGGTGATACCTACAATTGTGACTAATTTTATTATTTTTAAAACGAATCAACCATGAGTTACATCATTTGTTTCTTGTTTATTGAGAACAAACAAGCATTCCTTTGACAGTTATTTGTATGAATTAATATTTAAAATATTGATTTCTTATTAGAATACATTGTATCAGGTAAATTATTATAGAATCAATTTATATTATATATTTGCTGACATAATTAATTAACAATTTCAGAGTTTAACTGTGAAATTTGACTGTTTAAGACTGAATACGATAAGTACTTCAAATTCAGATCCATTATAAATTGGTATAATTATCCAGTTATTTTCATTATATATTAATATCTATCTATTGAAAACTACGTAAAAGAAAGTTGAGTGCAGGCCACTCCAGATATTTTTTTATAACATTATTAACAGTCGCCATGGTGCAGTGGCTAAGTGTCATGCTTTTCACCCTGGAGGTCGTGAGTTCGATCCCCGTCTATGCCAATCTGCATTTTTACAAAAAAAGCGTTCTACACACACTCACTTACTCACATACACACATACAAACATTTCTGGGTTATTATATTAATGATTCTTACATACATATGTGTTTCTATGACAATATAAATAAGAACATACAGATTTTCCATAGCAGTTTTCTCGTAACTGCTACATTTTTGAAAGATGCCTTTCAAACAAAAGTTGTGCGAGATATTAATATCTTTCATTATGAACATAACTATTTTTGCAGGCGTTATAGTGATATTGGAAATAGAACAAAAAATGCATAGAGTAAACATGCACTTCCGGTTTGAACATTCTTTTCAAAAATAGGAGGTGCACATCTAGGGCATATGCAAGTCTTAAGTTTGAAATTTCACAATTTTATGTTCGACAGTTTTGGCTTTAGAGCCTTGACTCACACAGATAAACACACACACAGAGACGTCACTCCGAAAATAGTCACATTCGATTCAGAGAAGGTCAAAACGTGTATATCCGTTGAAATGTAGAGTTCGATTTTTTTGGTGATCCCTATACTTATTACTTCGTAAAAGAAAGTAAAAATCTTGTATGTACCATGTTAAGAAATGCGATTTTGTGTAACAAGTGTTCGTTCCATTTGTTACACAAAATGAGGAAATTTCTAACTGATTACATAGATAGCTATTTACATATCTATAAAGACGAAACACTGGTATGTTTAATGGTCAAATATGCCACAACTTTATTTGAGAATTTCTCAATATTATAAATGTAAATTAATAATTCTAAGGTCATTCGTGTATAGTTCATACATAAATTTTATTTTTGAAACACCCTTATTATTTGAAGTATTTTGTACTTGCTAAAAACTTATATTAGTTGTGGTGTTTACATGATGATTGTTGTTATTTAATATTATTATAATTTAACAATTTTTATGCTAGGATTTACGTAGGAAAGCAGCAAGATTAGTTGCAACAAAATGTACGTTGGCTGCTCGAGTAGATGCCTGTCATGAAAGCACAGATGGCCATATAGGTAAAATGTTACGTGAAGAAATTATGAAAAAACTCGATAAACTACAAGAACCTCCACCTGTTAAATTTGTCAAACCTCTTCCGAAGCCAATTGAAGCCAGTCGAAAAAGACGTGGAGGCAAACGCGTTCGAAAAATGAAAGAGCGTTATGCGATGACAGAGTTCCGGAAACATGCGAATCGAATGAATTTTGCGGACGTAAGTACAATTTCTTATTTAATATTTCAACGTTTTAAATGAGTTTAATAGACGAAAAAAGTGGGTATGCCATTTCCTGCGCGGGCAACCAAAGTGATTGCCGTTAACGCTGACAGACATGTTATTCTCATGACGTGTATTGGCGAACATTCTTTATGCAAGGCGTAATAAAAGAGAAATAGAAATCTCAGTGGCAAATTGAATATATTTCATGATATTGTGCGCGAACAATCTTTAATAAAGATACATTTTCAAAATGAAAATGCATATTATTAGCTGTATGCCATGGCATGGCATCTATGTGCATTCGGAGTGAGATAAATGTAACCGCGAACCGTGAACTGTACATAGGCGCTGACTTCATGGGGACGACCACCCCCACAGTCTACTAGTTGTGGGAACAAGAGTAATTTTTAACCTTTCCGAACATATCAATTTGATTTAATAATGTAATTTTTACTTTCTTTTACAGGGTAATAAGTAAGTATTGTAATCATGAAAAATTTCGAACTCGAGATTTCAACGGATATACACGTTTTGACCTTTTCTGAATCGAATGTGACTATTTTCGGAATGACGTCTGTCTGTGTGTGTGTGTGTGTCTGTGTGTGTGTCTGTGTGTGTGTCTGTGAACGCTCTAGGGCCAAAACTGTTTAACGAAAAATTATGAAACTTCAAACTTAAGCCTTGTATATGCCCTAGATGTGCACCTCCTATTTTTGAAACGAATATGTAAACCGGAAGTGCATGTTTACTCTATGCATTTTTTGTACTATCTCCAGTAACACTAGAACGGCTGCACTTATGGCAAAATTAGTTATGTTCATAATGAAAGATTTTAATATTTCGCACAACTTTTGTTTGAAACATTTCTTCATAATTTGTACCAGTTATGAGATAACTGCTACGAAAAAACTCAAATATCTTATTTACGTTGCCATAGTTATACTTACACTTGTGACAAATTTTATTATTTTTAAATCGGATCAGCCATGAGTTACATCATTTGTTTCTTGTTTATTGCAAACAAACAAGCATTACATTGACAGTTATCTGTATAAATTAATATTTAAAATATTGATTTCTTATTAGAATAAATTGTATCAGGTAAATTATTATAGAATCAATTTATATTATATATTTGCTAACGTAATGAAATAACAATTTCAGAGTTTTACTGTGGAGTTTGACAGTTTAAGAGTGAATACGATAAGTACTTCAAATACAGATCCATTTTAAATTGGTATATTTATCCAGTTATTATTAAGTTATAGTAATTCAATTTGAATTTTCATTTTATATTGGTCAGCAAAATATTTTGTTATCACTTAATAATAATAATTATTTTTTGCCAGGAAAACAAAATAGACATTTCAGAGTATTCCTGTAGAGTATTGGTTAGTTTGACCGTTTGTTTGAGATTATATATATATATATATATATATATATATATATATATATATATATATATATATATATATATATATATGTGGACAGTTTGTTAGGAATATATATGTATATTAATATCTATCTATTGAAAATACGTAAAAGAAAGTTGAGTGCATGCTACTCCAGATATTTTATCAGTGTAATTTTGGGTTTATAAGGAAAATGTTAGAAAAAACTGTTGGTATATTTCAACCAATATAGGGTCTTCGGCTATCTATATATATATATATTAAAGAACGCCGATCCGAAACAGCTGTGGCTAATTACATGAAATTAGTACAGTAGCTTTCTTTTGTAACGAAAGGATTCTACGAAATTCTTCCTCTAAGGGGGTAAAATAGGGGATGGAAGTTTGTATAGAATTTCCGTTATTTTTGTATTTAAAACCATGAAAATTGGTATTTGGCCTTTTGAGCCTGTAAGGGAGTAAACTAGGAGATGGAAGTTAGTATAGGATTTCTTTTATTTTTGTATTTAAAACCATGAAAATTGGTATTTGGCATTTTGGTTGGAAATTAATAAAGATATGTTTCAAGATTTTTGGAAAATCGTCCTCTAAGGGTTTAAAATAGGGGATGGAAGTTTGTAGGGGAATTCCGTTATTATTTTAGTTGAAGCCATGAAATTTAGTATTTGGCCTTTGGTCGAAAATTAAGAAAGTCGTGTTTCAACATTTTTGGAAAAACGTCCTATAAGGGGGTAAAATAGAGGCTGGAAGTTTGTATAGGATTTCTTTTATTTTTGTATTTAATACCATGAAAATTGGTATTTGGCCGTTTGGTGGGAAATTAAGAAAGACATGTTTCAGATTTTTTTGGAAAATTGTCCCAAAAGTATAATAGGGACTAAACAGTAGGCGCTCAGTTATGTGAATATTTTACTATCTCAACTATTCACTATATAATTACCAACTATAGTGGACCGTTTACTGCTCACTATAGTAGATGATTATTTTATTTTTATTGTTTTACCCCATGAGTTTCTATAACATTCAGGAAAAAGGCTTAGTTTAATTTATTATAAACATTAATTTAAACCATCCACTATAATAAACAGTATACTATATAAATAACTCCAAATTTAAACGCTATAATCATTTATTTTACAAAGCAATGCCCTAATTTATTATTTGATGACATAAATAAAAAAAATTGAGACATTATATAGCCAAATATCACCTTTTTGGAATATTTTTGCATATCCTAACGTCACGACCAGGAATAAAAATGGAGTGGCCTTGCAATCGACTTTCCTAATATTCAAATATATATATATATATATATATATATATATATATATATATATATATATATATATATATATATAATATTTAATATGTACTGTTTTTCAATATTTATTTTCAATAACCAATACGCGCGAAACACGTTCTCAGTCGATCTATTTGTGGTAACCTACGCCAAATAGCAAATATCAAATTATTTGATATATTTTGTTTCCTTGTCAAAATATTATTTATAATATATAATATGGCCCAGGGCACAGCGACATTACTTCGAACTAGACATATCTGATAATTTATTTTAAGACAAACTATCAGGTACGTCTAGTTCGAAGTAATGTCGCTCCGCTCTGGACTATATCTGATGGTAGCGCTACCATCAACTTCGAATATTCATACAAGAAATTCGAGTGAAGCTCATTCCAGCTTTTTTTTTTAAATATTTAGATCGAAGATGACGCATACCAAGAAGATTTAGGTTATAACCGTGGTACAATTGGTAAAACAGGCACCGGTCGCATTCGCTTACCGCAAGTTGATGAAAAAACCAAAGTTCGTATATCAAAAACATTGCAAAAGAATTTGCAGAAGCAGCAACAAGTTTGGGGCGGTAGTACAACTGTTAAAAAGCAGGTGTCCGGTACTGCATCTAGTGTTGCATTTACACCATTACAGGTACGTATTAACATACATTTTCCTATTCATTTAAATATATTTGGATTTGATTTCAGGGCCTCGAAATTGTCAATCCGCAGGCTGCTGAAGTGAAAGTGGAGGAAGCAAATGCAAAGTATTTTTCAAATACGTCTGGCTTTTTAAAACTCAAGAAATAATTGCAGCTTAAATGAATAAAATGATTTTAATAGTTGTATATGTGTTATTATAATTAATATTAATTTTTTAAAATTTAAATAACAATATAATGATGTGAAAACCAAAACATTTTTATAGCCGTAATAAATGGTTCATTACTACAGTAATTAATTATTTCTTTAGACTGGTGATTATTGTAAGGTAGTACTATCGACACGTACAATATAAAATATCATTGCATATCATATTACCAATGTAAATAGGCCAGAATTTTTATAATCTATTGAAATCGTTTGAAATAATACATACTATTACTATTTAAACAAAATTCAATATGTTAGTTCGCTGAATTAAGAAGAAAACATTTTTATAATCCCTAATTTTTACTTTTTTATACACAGTAACAAGTCTTGTAATCATGAAAAATTTCGAACTCGAGATTTAAACAGATATACACGTTTTGACCATCCCTGAATCGAATGTTACTATTTTCGGAATGACGTCTGTGTGTGTGTCTGTCTGTTCATGCTCTAAAGAATATTCAAACCGGAAGTTTTTGTTCTATCTCCAATATCACTAGAACGGCTGCACTTATGACAAGAAAAGCTATGATAAACTTAAAACTTAAAATAGAATAAAAAAAAACTGAAATTTGCCACCGGTAATCTCAAATAGATCAACTGAGAACGTGTTTTGAGCGTATTGTTTATTGAAGACTACATATTGAATATTATATTTTAATATATTGATAAGGTGAATATTAAAGAAACAATCACTACAATATGAATTTAGGGCGACGAGAGAACAATTTTTGGATATAAGACACACTATCAAATGCTTAAGCTCTTCTGTATTTCGTACGGCGAGCTAATAATTTAATTTTTTGTAGAATATTTTAGCATATAAAAAAATCCCAAAGTCAATATTAAGGGTGGCTTTGTTTTTAGGCCCTAAAACTCCAGATGTATAGGCGAATCAATTCTTTTTACTTTCTTTTACAGGGTAATAAGTAAGTATAGGGATCACCAAAAAAATCGAACTCGAGATTTCAACGGATATACACGTTTTGATCTTATCTGAATCGAATGTGACTATTTTTGGAGTGACGTCTGTGTGTGTGTGTGAGTGTGTGTGTGTGTATGTGAACGCTTTAGAGCCGAAACTGTCGTAAAATTATGAGATTTCAAACTTAAGACTTGTATATGGTCTAGTTGTGCACCTCCTATTTTTGAAAAGAATATTCAAACCGCCAGTGCATGTTTACTCTATGCATTTTTTGTTCTATCTCCAATATCACTAGAACGGCTGCACTTACGGCAAAAATAGTTATGTTTATAATGAAAGATATTAATATTTCGCACAACTTTTGTTTGAAAAGTTTCTTCAATAAATGTACCAGTTGCGAAAAAACCGCTACCGAAAATTTTAAGAATCTTGTTTACGTTGTCATGGATTCGAATGTAGCTTCATTAATCGGATCATCTGCGCCTGTAAAATATTTCGACAAGAAAACAAAATGGTCTGAATTAGATAAATGACATTTCAGAATATTTCTGTAAGAATTGGTTAGTTTTGATAGCTAGTACTTCAAAACCATTACAAATTGGTATTGGTATAATTCTCAACCCATTCATTTATATAAGGTAAGCTTGGTTTTCATATTGTTTCTGTTGGATTATTGTTTCCTAATATTATATTTTTATAATCAATAAATATTGATAAAAACTACGTAGAAGAAAATCCCGCGTTGGCTACAACCCATTTTTTTATTTTTTTTAAAAAGGACTCCAAATTTTGGGGCTTTATAACTCCGTAAGTATAAGGATGATTAGATTTAAAATGTGACTGGCACGAACTACGCACTCATATTATATTTGTACCAAGTTTGGTTAAAATCGGTCGGTTACTTTCAGAGGAGATACAACAAAGTTGGTTCAAACCGGCCAGTCGTTACAAATGATAGAATAGGAGTGAATATTTGTTGATAAATGATAAAACAATATAAATTTGTTTGAATTCTGTTGCGCCTGCGTCTATGCAACCTTGTTCTTATAATACGGCATTGCAGTGACAGTTGTGTGTATATACAAGTTGAAAAGCACGTTTCGCTTGTCAATTTTCGATTCAAATATCACACTTTGCTTGTGTTAAATGTTACCCCCTGATTCGTTGATCGTTTATATTTTACACAAAAACACCGTGTGAATTACCTTGTTAACAGATTGTCAACATGAGTACCTATTCCGCATCTTCCAAAGATGGAAAACTATGTCCATTTTGCGATATTTACGAACAAGGTAATTGAAATTTATATTTTCTGCATATTTATCATAATGTATTGTGTATGCAATGTATTTAATCAAGGATGTATGCGCTATCAACATATACCTTAACCTACAATAACAACATTGCTATTGTCCTAAGTTTGGCGTATTGCCAAATATATTTCTTTTTAATTTCTTTTACAGAGTAATAAGTAAGTATTGTAATCATGAAAAATTTCGAACTCGAGATTTCAACGGATATACACGTTTTGATGTTTTCTGAATCGAATGTGACTATTTTCGGAATGACGTCTGTCTGTCTGTATGTCTGTGTGTCTGTGAACGCTCTAGAGCCAAAACTGTCGAACGAAAAATTATGAAACTTCAAACTTAAGACTTATATATGCCCTAGATGTGCACCTCCTATTTTGAAAAGATTATTCAAACCGGTAGTGCATGTTTACTCTATGCATTTTTTGTTCTATCTCCAGTAACACTTGAACGGCTGCACTTATGGCAAAAATAGTGAAAGATATTAATATTTCACACAACTTTTGTTTGAAAAGTTTCTTCATAATTTGTACCAGTTATGAGAAAACTGCTACGAAAAAACTCAAATATCTTATTTACGTTGCCATAGTTATACCTACACTTGTGACAAATTTTATTATTTTTAAATTGGATCAACCATGAGTTACATCATTTGTTTCTTGTTTATTGAAAACAAAAAGTAAAATGCATTACATTGACAGTTATAACAATTTCAGAGTTTTACTGTGGAGTTTGACAGTTTAAGAGTGAACACGATAAGTACTTTAAATACAGATCCATTATGAATTGGTATAATTATCCAGTTATTATTAAGTTATAGTAATTTAATTTGCATTTTCATTTTATATTGGTCAGCAAAAGATTTTGTTATCACTTAATAATAATAATAATTATTATCTGCGCCCGTTTTTGCCAGGAAAACAAAATAGACATTTCAGAGTATTCCTGTAGAGTATTGGTTAGTTTGACCCTTTGTTTGAGATTATATATATATATATATATATATATATATATATATATATATATATATATATATATATATATATATATATATATATGTAGACAGTTTATTTGGGATATATATTTATCTATTGAAAACTACGTAAAAGAAAGTTGAGTGCAGGCCACTCCAGATATTTTAATATAGGCTTTACAAATTATTCCTGCATGTTGTAGACAGCTTTAAATATATTTTCAAATTACTAATTAACTTTACTTTTAAATAATAATAAAATGTGCCTTTATTTTAAATATTTTTATTTTCCTATACGAATACGAGTTTTAATTAGTATTTAAGTCGAGAACAACTTTTCATCATAGATATCTTTTATTTTAATACAGAATGTGCTGATTCCCGCCAAGACAATTTCGATCGCAGCAAATATCTTACTCATGTTGCTATAGATACCCATATATGTTAACAAATCATATGAAGTATGCCTGAAAATATTTTGACAGAAACAAAATAGAAATAATGTATATGTCATTTCTTACCGGGTAACATAAATAGATCGACTGAGAACGCGGTTATTGCAGATAAATATTGAAGTATATTTTGAAAAACAAGTTTTGGTTCGCGTAAAACGCACCAACGCGTAGAGCTCGCCTTTAGGTAAGATATGCGTTGCGAGCAGTTCTTTTTAAATATTATGGCCTTTTGGTTAACAATTTGAAAAAATTTTATAGATATAAAAAGTCTTACATTTTTTTGTGGATTATATTGATAAAAAATATTTTTTTTAATGCATATTTTAAAATTCAAAATTATAATATTTAATAATTTTTTTCAGGCTTTGGGTTAACAATATGAAAAAATTTTGTAGACATAAAATATCTTAGAATTTTTAGTAGAATTTTTGAGTGTTTTAATTGTTTTTATAAGGGCAGTATTAAGGGGGGCTCTAAATTTTGGGGCCCTATAACTCGGGAAGTATACGGGCGATTGGATTTAAACTGCGAGCGGATTCAAATGGGATGCCATATAATATGTGTATTAAATTTGGTGTGAATCGCTTCGGTACCTTCAGATGAGTAGAGGGCACAAATTTGGTCTTACGAGCGACCGACGACTAACATCCAAGTATATAAGTTATATACATTTTTGGATTCAGGGCGACGAGACAAACACTTTTTGTTAGTGACATTTTTTGATTCGAGAATGCTACAGACACACGACCGAATGCTTTAGCTTCTTCGGTACTTCGTACGGCGAGCTAATTATATTTGAATATACTGATAAGGTGAATATTTTATATTGGACAAACTGTATTTGATAACGTAATAATTAGCTAAATTGTACAATTTCATGGTATTAATGTGGAGTATTGGTGTTTTTGACAGTTTGTTTGGGATATACATATATATCTAATGAATACTACGTAAAAGAAAATTGAGTGCAGACTACTCCTCATTTTTTCAGATTGTAAAACCAAAAGCCAGAGAAAAAGAATTAAATATAATAATTTTGAAATTTTAAATATAAAAGCGATCGCATTAGAAGACAATTGCAATGTCATTCTTTTACATATAATCACTTGAAAAGGCAATGGTTATACATTTTTCTTCTTTAAGCATCAATGGTTAAAAAAATGCTTTCTATATAAATGCTTGTTCATTTTCATCCTTTACCTAAATTAAATGAATAGTATGTGTCCTTTACCGGAAGGAATTCTTCTATTTTTGCAAACAAAATCTAAGCCGGTAGTATAGGTTTTGTTTGGAAAATTTGCTCGAAAAATGTACCATTTAATGAAAAAATACTCCACAAAATGTTTATTTACGTATGAGAAAGTTCAGTGTAGGGCACTGCAGGCATTTTACCACGTAGTCGCCTTTCTTAATTACATATTTTTATAGGCACGTGCTTCATGACAAAACAATATAAAGATAAATCTAAATTTTTATGATTAAAGCCTACGTTAATTTTGATTGAACTTCCGGTTATTTCAATAACGGAAACATTTTATTTCGACAAACATTTGTCGTAAAACATTCGATAACATTATTTTTTTGATTGAATTGTCCATGATATAACGATATAAACTTTAAATAGTAAAAGTAAAAATTTAAGAATGAAATAACTTGTAAAAAAGAAATGACACTATCACCGGATAAACGTTGCGTTTTAAGGCAAAGAAATAATATTACAAGGTGAATGTCTCATCTCATCTCCAGTAAACCGCTAAAGTTGCTAGAGTGTTTACAATTTTTCAGAGCTGTCAGTTTTACTTTCGGGTTTAAAAAAAAAAAAGAAACATCTGCTCAAATGTCTCGAGTATATACTAGGTTCTTGTCATCGTGTGTCTATCTAACTTATCTACTTTCATTAATTTTTATTCCTTTCCTGTTATTCATTCTAATATCGCATCGATCTTGTCATGATATATCATAACTTTCGATTGATATTTGCATATATAAATTAAAATGTTGACGTATTACCTTACGGCATTCACTGATAAGCTTTTTAGCTCGTCGTACAGGATGTACAAAGCTATTGTCATCGGTCCAGTGTCTGTAACATGCTCGGATCAATTTTTTTTAACAAAAAGTTCATGTTTCGTCGCCCTAAATTCAAAAATATATATAATTTATATACTTGGATGTTCGCTCAGTTGATAGACCTGAGTTTGTGACCGCTACTTCTCTGAAGGTATCTGCAGTGCCCTACACTGGACTTTCTTGTACGTATGTAATCAAAGAATATGTGTGTATTGATATTTTGCGGTATATTTATATTTTTAGCTCACCTTACGAAGTACAAAAGAGCTAAAGCATTCGGCCGTGTGTCTGTAAGATTCTCGAATAATAATTAAAAAAATAAGTACTTTACAAAAAGTTCTTGTCTCGTCACCCCGAATACAAATATATATATATATATATATATATATATATATATATATATATATATATATATATACATATATATATATATATATATATATATATATATATATATATATATATATATGTATATATATATATATATATATATATATATATATATATATATATATATATATATATATATATATATATATATATATATATATATATATATAGATATATATAGATATATATAGATATATATAGATATATATAGATATATATATAGATATATATAGATATATATAGATATATATAGATATATATAGATATATATATATATATATATATATATATATATATATATATATATATAGATATACTCAAATATCACTAGAACGGTTGCACTTATGGCAAAAATAATTATGTTCATAATAAAAGATATTAATATTTCGCACTACCTTTGTTTGAAAAGTTTCTTCAACAAATGTACCAGTACGAGAAAACTGCGACAGAAAAGCTTAAATTTTGCCATAAATACGTATGAATGGGGATATTATATTTAATAAATCGTATGAACTATGCCTGAAAATATTTTGACAAGGAAATATAATAGATTCAAATAATTTAATATTTGGCATAGGTACCACAGGTAGATCGACTGAGACAGTGTTTGGAGCGTATTGCTAATTCATAAAACATATTGAAAATTAAATGTAGAGAGATATTTTTTAAATTTAAAAGAATCGCATTAAAACACTGGCTATTGTTGCAATCAATCAGTAACAATGTCATTCATATCTTTTACATTTTTCATTTTCAAAATTCAGTGATTATAGATAGATTTTCTTCTATAACAAGATTTGGTACGCGTAAAACGCACCAACGCGTAGAGCTATAGGTAAGATATGCGTTGCTTTTTAATTATTATGGCCTTTTGGTTAACAATTTGAAAAAATGTATAGATATAAAAAGTCTTACAATTTTTTGTAGATTATATTGATAAAAGAAAAATGTAGTGCATATTTTAAAATTAATAATTTTTTTCGGGCTTTGGGTTAACAATATGAAAAAATCTTGTAGACATAAAATATCTTAGAATTTTCAGTAGAAAGTACCTTCAGAGGAGTATAGGGCACAAATTTGGTCTTACAAGCGACGACTAACATCCAAGTATGTAAGTTATATACATTTTTGGATTCAGGGCGACAGGACAAACACTTTTTGTTAGTGAAATTTTTTGATCCGAGAATGCTACAGACACACGACCGAATGCTTTAGCTTCTACGGTAATTCGTAACGCATATATTACTTATAAGGCATAGGTGCGTTGTACCTAAGCTAGTTTTTTATAATTTTTGATGTATTAGTGCTTTTCTTATGGGGCGTATTAATACATGTTGGGGCCCTATTACTTCGGATTTAAAATGAGAACTTGTTGCTCACCAAAATTATATGTTATCTAAATTTCGTTAAAATCAACCCGGTACATTCATATGAAATGCAGTGACAATCAAAGGTCTTACGACTGACCGAGTGAGATACATACACATACATCCAAGTATAAGAGTTATATATATATATATATATATATATATATATATATATATATATATATATATATATATATATATATATGTATATATTTTAATTCCGGGTGATAAGACAAGAGCTTTTTGTTAATAATATTTTTTGATCCGATAATGTTACAGACACATAACCGATCACTATAGCTCTCTTGTATATTCTGTACGACTAGCTAAAAAGTATAGTGTCTGATTTCGCGATCAACGGTCAGGTTATATCAAAACCTGTTCGACGGGCCCCAAGAGTTAAAAAAAGAAATAAATATATACGCAGAAAAGAAAACAGATGTGAGCACATCACAGAACATTCTCACTTGTTTCCCGCCCCCCGTGTTCCGCCCATTTACTTTTTGTCTCGACACGAACAAGTTCGCTTTTATTCATTATCAACCATTTTTTTTATGTTGCTATTCATGATAAATTATAACGGATGATTGTTTAACTATTTTACAAAAATAATTCCCATGCATTTTTATGATATGATCACACAATCTCCAAAGCAGTTATACTGTGGTAAAATAAATATATTGCTTGGAACTGAATTTGTTTTGGGGTTTTAAAACAATTGTTATGCATAACAGTTATTTTTTACTATGTTTTGTATAATATTTGGTTATTTTGATACTTTTAACTTAAATAATAGGTGATTAAAATAAAATATGAGTGTACAGTATATAATCCTTTCAGCACATGTTTAGCTCGTCGTACGGTAGTACAAAAGAGCTATAGTGTTCGGTCGTGTTTGTAACATCCTCGGAATTGTACGAAACTTGCACAAAAATCTGTTTCACGTCTTGCTGATTCCGAAAATGTATATATCTCATATTCTAGGATGGAAGTCGCTCGTTCGTAACGGTTTTAACCTGTGTTTGTGATGGTACCGGACCATTTTGATCTATTTTTGTGCCCCAAAAAGTTCCTGCCGCATTTATAATGTAATGCTCATTTATTTTTGGAATTATAGGTAATGGACCGATTTTAACTGGTATACATGAAATTTGCTCGTTTATTTCCTAACAAATTGAAAAATTCAATATACCTTATATTTCTGGAGATATAGGGCTAGAATAAAACCCTCACTGACCCTTGATTATTATTACTTTCTTATACACAGTAATAAGTAAGCCATTGTAATCATTTCAACGGATATACACGTTTTGACCTTCCCTTATTTTTGAAAACAATATCTTAACGGGAAGTGAAAGTTTACTCTTACTACTTTTTGCATATCTCAAAAACAACACGAGAGAAAAGTAATTCTTATAGAAGTTTGTTTTAAGGTTCTTTTTTGAATAATGTGTTATTTTCTAAAGAATCGCCTTTAAAGATGATTATTTTATATTTACTTTTCTCTACTTACAATACATATTGATTTTGTTTCATAAGTATCTTACAAAGTCAATATGCATTATCGCATATTATTGCATATTCAGTCAGTATCAGTTGCTGAACATGAATTATAATCGTGTAATAGCAGTCGATTGCATATTTTTTGGTAAATATTTCTTGTGTATATATGGTAAGGTCAATGGTTCTCTTCATATCTTATTGGATCTTGCCACTTGCCAGTCGGAACCTCGGAACTCGTGGTGGGAGCTTGCGTTTACCATATACAATCAGTTTGGTTTCTACAGCGCGCGCGATACATACAGGTATTATTTTGGATGTGATTGCACGTGAGAAATGATGCAAAATCAATTGATCTAACGACTGTTTTACCCTTAAAACGGGCCTTTGTGTATTATTGTTAAGTGTATTTTATATATTGAGTGTCTTTTTTATTAAAACAAAACATCGGAAATGGCTACATTTCAAGACTTGCAGTTCGATTGGTCAATGTTATGCCAAGAATGTCCAGAGTGTTGGTCAGACTCAGGTTAGTTTGGTTGTTTTGTATAAGTTTATCATAAATAAAAGACTATACAACATGCAATGTTACATTTGGTTAGTTTTGTAATTAAATAGATTTATAAGATATTTTTGAGTGGTTTGTTTTTATTATACTCTGATGTAATAGATAATATTGGCCAAAGTATTCTATTACAGTGATAAGCACGTATTTTTTGGATATTTTCATATTTGTAATATAGTTCAGCTGTATATGCTGTATCTGTATCAAATACTATGCAATGTCACATGTGTTTATGAAGTTGTAACAAATTAAAACAACTAACATGCCAATGTTATTAAATGAGAATGAGAGTTTATGTAAATGCATACTTGTCTAGGTTTTTGCTTTGAGCTGCACAACTCCATATCTTGATAATTAACTAACTCTTTAGCTTAAAATGCAATAGAACAAAGCACCAATGCCTTCAGCTCGGAATATAATCAATTGGGCAAGGAAAATTAAGATTCTTTGTAGATTTTTTGATATACTCAAAATTTTATAATTAAGGCGGTTCTGTTATTAGGAAGTATAAGACCTATTGCATTTTAAATGCGACGTGAATTGCTTGGGCACCAAATTTGGCTCAAATCGACCTGGTACCTGAAGAGGAGATACGTTCACAAAGTTGGTCTTACGAGCGTGCGAGCGGCATAATTCATGCATATGTATAATCATTTTCGGAAATCGGTATTAAGAAATCGTAAAACGAATTCCTGTGTAATTTTACTCTCTTAAACATTATGTATACGTAAAAGCAACTCCAGATATATATATATATATATATATATATATATATATATATATATATATATATATATATATATATATATATATATATATATTTGAAACCGACAGCGTTACAGGCATGCGCCCGAATACTATAGATCTTTTGTACTAACGTACGTTGAGCTAAAAATTAACGTTGCATTAATAACTGAATTTAGACACTTGTTTATTTTCTGCCAAACTTCCTATGCAACATATTATATTTTATAAACATTTATATAATTATACTTCCTTGATAAGAAAAGTAATGATTGCCAAGGAGACCAAAAATATGTTTTTATATCTATTTGTTCTGGAAGTTCAAATATTGTGTGTAGGAAAACAAACATTCAGTTTATTTTGTATTCAATACACATACCTACATATGATACGAGGAATGTCCTATTCCGTTAAATCTTGCCTATGCGTGTTTTGCAAATTCAATTAGGAGGCGTATGCACTTGCGTTTGTGTGACTGTGTTGACCAACATACCTACCAGGTTATGTTTTAACGATTTTTCATTTACTTTGTGTAAAATATGCTTTTTTATTTCAACATTACTTACTTGAATATAGTTATATTCAAGTAAGTAAGCATTATGTCTTGCAATTATATTTTGAAATACTAGATAAATAAATAAATATTTACATCTCGTTACTTATATAATCACGCGATTTACTAGTAAAGTGAAGTGGCATGCATTCTCATTTATTTTTTATAAATAATCAAAAGTTGATGTGGCCTTTACTCGACTTTAATGTACTTTCACTATCTATATTTATAATAATGCTTTATTTTGTGATACATTCACCCTACGGTAGCTATGAAATAAAAGCAATATGTATTGTAACTAGGGAAACGTAAATAGAAAATAACAATTTGTAAATGTGTTTCTTCGGGAAATGGTACATATCTCAAAAGAACTTTCAATCCAACACTTGAACATTTTTAATATCTTTAATCTTCATAAGATTCATCTTTTCTCTAACTCGTGCGGTTTCCGGGAGATTCAAAAGCAGCAACTATTACTTTCAGTTAAGATATTGTTTTCAAAAATAAGAGGTTTACTTCTGAAGTATATACAAGTCATTAGTATTAGGATTCATAATTTTTCCTTCAACGGGTTTAGCTCTAGAGATCACCAAAAAAATCGAACTCGAGATTTCAACGGATATACACGTTTTGAGCTTCCCTGAATCGAATGTGACTATTTTCGGAGTGACGTCTGTGTGTGTGTGTGCGTGTGTGTGTGTGTGAACGCTCTAGAGCCGAAACTGTCCAATGTAAAATTATGAGACTTCAAACTTAAGACTTGTATATGGTCTAATTGTGCACCTCCTATTTTTGAAAAGAATATTCAAACCGGCAGTGCATGTTTACTCTATGCATTTTTTGTTCTATCTCCAATATCACTAGAACGGCTGCACTTACGGCAAAAATAGTTATGTTCATAATGAAAGATATTAATATTTCGCACAACTTTTGTTTGAAAAGTTTCTTCAATAAATGTACCAGTTACGAGAAAACCGCTACCGAAAATTTTAAGATTCTTGTTTACGTTGTCATGGATTTGAATGTAGCTTAATTAATCGGATCATCTGCGCCTGTCAATATTTCGACAAGAAAACAAAATGGTCTGAATTAGATAAATGACATTTCAGAATATTTCTGTAGAGAATTGGTTAGTTTTGATAGTTAGTACTTCATAACCATTACAAATTGGTATTGGTATAATTTTCAACGCATTCATTTATATAAGGTAAGCTTGGTTTTCATATTGTTTCTGTTGGATTATTATTTCCTAATATTATATTTTTATAATCAATAAATATTGATGAAAACTACGTAAAATAAAGTCCCGCGTTGGCCACAACCCATTTTTTTACAACGGGCCAGCTACAAATTTAATAATGTTCTGCGGGCCGCATGTATGAAACATGATAATACAAACACTGAATGATGAACTCAAATTATTTCTTTATTAGCAAAATAAACCTAGTATAAAATGTAACATTTAGAAGGGCCGCACGAGAAAGTGAGGCGGGGCCGCGTTCGGCCCGTGGGCCGTGGGTTGCTTTTCCCTGCTCTAGAACAAACAAAATACACACACAGACATCATATTGAAAATAGTCAATTGCGATTTAGGGATGGCCAAAAGTGTATTTCCGTTAAAACCTCGAGTTCGAAAATTTTCATGATTTCAATTGATTTACGTACGTGTTATAATCCCCCAGCGGGATGTAGGGAGTGACCGTGAGACGACCCATAGGCGAGGAGTAAACTTCATTAAATGACCAAGAGCCTAAAGTTAGAGAATAAGATAATCTTTTAAAAGCGAAAGACATTAAAATTTCTAGCAACTTTAGTTTGAAAAGTGTTTCGAAAAATGTACCTATTACTGGAAATCGTCTTTGAAAATAGCCATATTACATCTACGTTTCCCTAGGTATTACACGTATTGATATTCTTTCAAGGCAATGGTAGATCGCTTTATAATTCCGGAGTCTTCTAAGATATGTACAGCAAATTGTTTATTTTAATGTACCATTTACTGAAAAATTGCCTTTAAAAATAGCCAAGTTACATTTTCGTTTCTCTAGTTACCAGTTAAATATTGATATTGTTTCATGGCAATGGTAGAATTAATTTAAAACATAATAAAGCTTTACGCAGGGAAAAATAAGTATAAATATCTGGAGTGGCATGCACTCAACTTTCTTTTACGCAGTTTTCACTGATTATTGATTATAGAAATATAAAATTAGAAAATAATAATCCAACAGAAACAATATGAAAACCAAGCTTACCTTATATAAATATAATTATACCGATACCAATTTGTAATGGTTTTGAAGTACTAGCTATCAAAACTAACCAATACTCTACGGAAATATTCTGAAATGTCATTTATCTAATTGGGTCTATTTTGTTTTCCTGTCAAAATAGCAGATGATCCGATTTAATAAGCTACATGCGAATCCATGGCAACGTAAACAAGATATTTATAATGTTTTGTAGCATTTTTCTCGCAACTGGTACATTTTTTTAAGAAATGTTTCAAACAAAAATTGTGCGAAATATTAATATCATTCATTCTGAAAATAACTATTTTGGCCGTAAGTCTAGCCGTTCTAGTGATATTGGAGATAGAACAAAAAATGTATAAAGTAAACATGCACTACCGGTTTCAATATTCTTTTCAAAAATAGGAGGTGCACATCTAGGGCATATACAAGTCTTAAGTTTGAAGTTTCATAATTTTTTGTTCGACAGTTTTGGCCCTAGAGCGTTCAGATACACACACACACACACACAGACAGATAGACGTCATTCCGAAAATATTCACATTCGATTCAGGGAAGGTCAAAACGTGTATATCCGTTGAAATCTCGAGTTCGATTTTTTTGGTGATCCCTATACTTACTTATTACTCTGTAAAAGAAAGTAAAAAATGGGTTGTGGCCAACGCGGGACTTTCTTTTACGTAGTTTTCATCAATATTTATTGATTATAAAAATATAATATTAAGAAATAATAATCCAACAGAAACAATATAAAAAACCAAGCTTACCTTATATAAATGAATGGGTTGAAAATTATACCAATACCAATTTGTAATGGTTTCGAAGTACTGACTATCAAAACTAAACAATTCTCTACAGAAATATTCTGAATTGTCATTTATCTAATTCAGACTATTTTGTTTTCTTGTCGAAATATTGACAGGCGCAGATGATCCGATTAATTAAGCTACATTCGAATCCATGATAACGTAAACAAAATTCTTAAAATTTTCGGTAGCGGTTGTCTCGTAACTGGTACATTTATTGAAGAAACTTTTCAAACAAAAGTTGTGCGAAATATTAATATCTTTCATTATGAACATAACTATTTCTGCCGTAAGTGCAGCCGTTCTAGTGATATTGGAGATAGAACAAAAAATGCATAGAGTAAACATACACTGCCGGTTTGAATATTCTTTTCAAAAATAGGAGGTGCACAACTAGACCATATACAAGTCTTAAGTTTGAAGTCTCATAATGTTACGTTGGACAGTTTTGGCTCTAGAGCGTTCGCACACACACCCACATATACATACACACCCACGCACACACACACGCACAGACGTCACTCCGAAAATAGTCACATTCGATTCAGGGAAGCTCAAAACGTGTATATCCGTTGAAATATTAAGTTCGATTTTTTTGGTGATCCCTATACTTACTTATTACTCTGTAAAAGATAGTAAAAATTTAATAAAAAGTGCCATTTTTGTAGTGCCTTGTATATAAAGCGTATCGAATTTAAATTACGATAGAATTCTACGCACTCTTATTATATATGTGTACTAAATTTGTTCCAAATAGGATTATATATGTGTACTAAATTTGTTCCAAATAGGTACAGTATCATATGTTATATACATTTTTGGAAGCAGAGACACGTAAACAAATTTCTAAGTGTTACTTTCTTATATAAATGTTGCATGTATATATATATATATATAGAGATGTATTGCAATCACGAAAAATCTCGAACTTTTCAATATCTCGTAAACGACATGAGTTAGAGAAAAATTAATACTTATAAAAGTTAAGGATATAAACATTTTTAGCAACTTTTTACTTTCATTTACGAAGTAATAAGTAAGTATACGGATCACCAAAAAAATCGAACTCGAAATTTCAACGGTTATACACGTTTTCACCTTCCCTAAATCGAATGTGACTATTTTCAGAATGAGATCTGTGTCTGTATGTCTGTGAACGCTCTAGAGCCGAAACTGTCTAATCTAAAATTGTGAAACTTCAAACTTAAGACTTGTATATGGTCTAAATGTGCACTTCCTATTTTTGAAAAGAATATTCAAACCGGAAGTGCATGTTTACTCTTTGTTCTATCTCCAATATCACCAGAACGGCTGCACTTATGGCAAAAATAGTATGTATCTCTATTATTTACAAAGTTCTTAACCATCTATTTATATTTGTAATACATATTTTATTTGTTAATAAAATAAATAAACCATAACTATATTATATATAAATTAAGAATAATTTAACTTTCATTTAACAATGAAATTTGAATATTGTGTTTATTATAAAAACTTAAACTGGTGTTAAATGCTTGCATAAAATAATAAAAAAGTAAATAACTTCATAGTTACTTGATTTTGAATAACTACTAATATTATGTTGATATATTTCATAATTGAACTATATTTCCTCTTATATTTATATGCTGGTGCTTACGTACAAATTTTCCAAAGTTTCACTTTTTGATTATTGAAACTTGTTATCGGTTGAAAGTTTATAAATCGTTGATGTATTAGTATATACATTATTTATATTTAACTTATTTTTACAAAGCCAATCAAATTGACTTCACAGCAAAGTCTGTTTTCATTCCAAATGTATTGCATGTAAAATCATTTTTAAATACCTGGTGATTAAAAAAGGAGTTAAAGTATATAGCAATATCGTTATGGTGCATTTGCATTCTTGATATGCGTCGATGTAATGTTATTAATCGTCGAAATCAGACTTGTGTGAATTTATTTATCTGATGAAATGTTTACTTATCAATGTGGAACTATTTAATTAAACAATTTGTTTAGTACATTTAAATTATAGAGATTAACAGGAAATTTACATAATATAACTAACAATTGTACATTTTTAGTTAATGTCCAATTAGAAATGGACTAGGTGAATAAGTATATTTTGAATGAATTGCGCAAATGACAAGAGCAAGATGAACAAGTATAGGTGCAGGCACCAATGCCTTTTAGCTTGCCATCTATATATATTTAAAAGAATATGTACCATATTTGTAAAATTTATATTTTTAATTTCAAAATTATAAGTTATCAAAATCTAATAAAGATAAGAGAATCCATCATACCAATTTCAGATTAACTTGATATTTTTAATCGAACTGTTTTCTTTTTTCTGTTTTTTATGTTCTCTAGGTTTACCTCATTAAATTTCCAATAACATTAGTTATGCGCTAAATTTTTCATTTAAATTAACATAATAGCAAAACTTAATTACATTAAATATATTTTTACGCGCAATTTATTATCACCTTTAAATTGCATATTGTAACTTTTTTAGCTGAAGCAAATGTTCGATAAGTTTTTGTATTGTAAGTCTACGATTTGTAAAATATTGAAGTAAACAAAATTGAGTCTATAAAACAGTATTGAATGTAATTCTTATTTTACGTGTTGAAAGGTAAAAGTTGAATACATTTTTTAACGTCTTAATAGCATAATGCATGCATTTTGCGAGACTGAAAATATGTCACTACAGTATTCAGTTCAATTCTTGAAATCTTCATACTATTTCATAATTTAATACTTTTACAGACGAATTTATATAAGCCTGTATTGTACTTACAAATAAAAATTGTTTACGACTTTTTTACTCTTTAACCAAACCCATTTTGAAAAGGATATTTCAACCGGAAGTGCTCGTTCACTCGTGTTATTTTTTAACTATCTTGGCAATAGCTGCATTTGAAGAAAAACTTGTAAAAATTAAAACTCATGATATCCTAATTTAAACAACTTTTATTTCAGAAGTTTTCTCCGAAACTGTACCATTCTATAAAAAATTGCAATTGAATTATTATATTTTTTTATAAACCAAAGTTAATTATTACTGGTATAATATTGTTTTCGACATTTATATTTGACAAATCAATATGGTTTGTGATTTGTGGATATATATTGCACAAATTTCATGCAAGTAATATAATAGAAGTCTAAGCAATTCGAAATTATTATTGATTCTGGTATGGATCTATATAACATACTTGTTTAGAAATGACAAGTTTTGACAAAATTAAAATTTCGTGATGTTAAATTAAAATAGTGAAACCAACACATTCCGTATATCAACGCTCGGGCAACATCGATAAATTAAAAAAATATATTTTTCTATCGCAATTGAGGGGTCTTTCTGGTTTTTTTGGGGTTAAGAAAGGAGCTTTTAAATTATTTTTTACATTTAAATCAAAACCATTTATTAAATAGCAGTTTTTTTCTATACATTAATATATACTTTAAAAAATCTCCATTATTCCCTTGGATATTAGCCCCTAAACGTGTGCTCAAAAATGATTTTTAAAAAAGCGCTCTGCGGTGCCCAAAAACAGTAAATTCATAAATAATTTTGCGTTTGGCAGTAGACAACGAAACAAACAAACCTACTTTATGTTTACTAGTTGGTAAATTTTTCTCTGTATCGATCGATCGAGTGATTGTCGTCTTGTAGAACTAGCGCAACACAACATGTTCCTGAATTTTTTCCCTTCTTTCTATAATAGTAGTAAATATATATATATGTGTGTATAGCATACGGTAGATTTCACCTGTGCACTTTTGTATCGAGGTCAAAGGGTTTACTTTATGTATATTACGTTGATGATGAGAGCGTACTATACAAGCTTATACACCAACAACAGCAAGTAAGCGATCATTCGTTACTGATTTCCGGGATCCGTTAATACCAGATTACCCCGTCATAAAATAAACGGTGTACGGTGTACGGCTGTACGGGCATCTTTGCGCTTCAATTATTTTTATGTGTGTGTGTGTATGCACAATGCACTGTGCTGTGATAGGATGCTCACTGTTCACCAGGATATAACTTATATTCGTTTCTGTGTTCTTCTAACAACGTGCTCTGTTATTTATAAAATATGTTATTTTGCTCCATTAGCTTAATGTTGATAGTTATCTTGTACATTTTATCTGATATTTAGATGATTTTATATATCCAATGGCTAGAGCAGGGTTTTCTAATGTTTTACTTTCTTAGACGAAATCTAAAAGGAAGTATGTTGTAATAATTTCGAACTCGAAATGTTTACGGAAATACATGTTACCTTCTCTGAATCACCTATTTTCGAGATGAGGTCAGCATGTGTTTGTGTACACTCTATACCAGAAACTGTTGAATATAAAAATATGAAACTTTAAATTAAAACAAGCATAGGTGGCAGGCACAAATGTCATAAGCTCGCTGTATTATATATTCAGTAGATGTTTTAATTATTTTTATTAGCTAGTCGTACGAAAGTACAAGAAAGCTATAGTGTTTGGTCGTATGTCTATAACATCTGACTTTGTGACCGAAACACCTTCCAAAGTACCAAGCTGATTTTGCTGAAATTTGGTATACATTAAATTTGAGTGGCCAAGAAGTTCCAGTCGCAGTTTACATCTAATCGTGTGTATAGGTCCGGAGTAATTGGTCCCCAAAATTTGGAGCACCCCTTAGGGGAAAAAAAAATTATGTTCGGTAATTATCTTAATAATTTTGAAATTCAAAATATATTTTTTACTTTCTTTTACGAAATAATAAGTAAGTATTGTAATCATGAAAATTTTAGAACTCGAGATTTCAACGGATATACACGTTTTAACCTTCCCTGAATCAAATGTGGTTATATTCGATATGACGTCTCTCTGTGTGTGTGTGTGTGTGTGTGTTTCTCTGTGTGTCTGTGCATATTTACTCTATATATTTTTTGTCCTATCTCCAATATCACTAGAACGGTTGCACTTATGGCAGAAATAGTTATGTTCATAATGAAAGATATCAATATGTCGCACAATTATTTTTTGAAAAGTTTCTTTCAAAAATGTACCAGTTACGAGAAAACTGCTACGAAAAATCTTAAATTTCTTATTTATGTTTTCACAGGGACAAAATTCGACAAAGATATATATATCCGTTTAAATCTCGAGTGCATTTTTTCATGCTTACATTACTTATTACTTCGTTACAGAAAGTAAAAAGAAATAATTACCCCTAAAATGGATATCTGGCTTAGCTCTATATTCCTCTTAGGGTCAGAATAAAGATTAATAATGATCGCGTAAACTTATATAAATAGGAAATATGATTGGCTGTAAAAATCAAATCTTACTTATTGCATGAACTTCCATTACATTTTGTTAGATTCCTGCTAATTAATATTATATAAATTAATTATATAGGTACGTACATAAATACATATATGGATATTACGTAGCTTATTTCGTCATCAGAAGGAATCTGTTGCATATACAATTTTGTTATTAATAATATATCACAAGAAAATCGATCACTTCTTCTTAATTCTTTACAAATAAATACTTATAAAAGTATTGACGAATATTTTGAATGTCGCAGGTAAATTGTGGTTTTTGATCTAAGTAAACGTAAATACATTTAGGTTTTCAGTTCGCTGAATACGAATCCCACCCACTCTATGCATACATATACGTATATATTTTAAATTTAAAAATAATAATTTTTAATGATTATGGCCTTTGGCCTTACAATATGAAGAAATTTCGTAGAAATAAAATATCTTAGTTTTATTTTTAGAATTTGTGAGTATTTAAAAAAAAATCTAAGGGTATTAAAGGGAGCTCCAAGTTAAGGGCCCTATAACTCCTGAAGTATAAAGACAATAAGATTTAAAAAATTTGATCCGAGAATGTTATAGACACACGACCGAATGCTTCAGTTATTCTTTACTTCGCATGGCCGGCGAGTTAATAATAAACAAGAATGCAAAATAAAAGTGTCTATCTATATACTTAACTTGAATTTACGTATGGCGAATGAATTAATATTATGTAATGCGTTAAGTATATATTATTACGAATCAAAATATGTTATTAGATTGAAATGATCAAAAACTAAAAATTCTACTGTGAGATAAATACTTGCAATTAGTTTTGTTTGGTGTGTAGTTATATAAGACAAAATAAAAATTATAAAACTAGTGGAAAATTGTTTAACTATCAGCTCATGGCGATGCTTCCTTATTTTACTTATTTCTTTCTTGCATAACTGTAGTATATAAGTGGTAAATAGTAATCCATTACCTTTTTCATCATTTGTACACCTTTTATTTTATTCAACACTTCCTAAGTATAAAATCAGGTATTTATTTGTACCGTACTGTTACTGATAATAATATACACTAAACACTTGCTTCATTTATGTTGTAAATATTCCATTCAATGTACCACCACGCATTCGCATATTTTCTAGAAACAAGTGAGTTTTTAATTGTAGGATTGCAAAAGCTAATTACCTATGAACTAAGATCGCCTATAAGACAACTCTCTAATACCTTTCCTTAAATAATGTTACTTGTAATTCTGATTATATGTATATATACATATATATATATATATATATATATATATATATATATATATATATATATATATATATATATATATATATAATTGTATGGTCCCCAGGTGGAACCACTGGCACACAAAGGGTTAAGTAATTAGATCGACACATTCGCTCAAATTATTGAGATAATTGTTAAATCGTTTTATTTATAAGAAAGTAATATAAGAAAACGTACAATTTTACATTGTGATAATTTTTAATTACCTTACAATTATATTTTTGTTGTTATACCAGGGCTTATAGACTCAAGTTATTACACTGATGTCGGTAATACAGTATTGGGTGATATTATATGTCTTTTGTTGGAAGTAAGGGCCAAATTATTGTTTCCGTGTTATTTATACACCTCGAAAAAGTTGATAATCTTAACTATATGCAAGTATAAATGTGTGTGCGTATGTATGTGTTTGTGTAGGACGCTTAATTTATAAAAATGCAAACTGTTATAAGGCGGGTTCGAACCACTAACTGCAGGCAAGCCAGGCAAGCAGTCTACTTCAGAACCATTGAGGGTATAGACAGGAATTTTGTAATCAAGAATACTGTCCTACAATCTTGAAGAGATACACCTAACATGTATAGAGTTTAGATTGACGGGCATAAATATTTAAAATTTAAAAATGATTATTTTTAATTGCTTGAGAAATCGTAAAATCCATGAATTAATATACTATATTATATTGTACTACGCGCCAAAGCACCGTAAATACTGACCTATTATAACGCATTATGTATAAGTTGTATCGATGGCGTATATCGAATGTCAAAATTTATAAAAATTTACAGTATTATGAATACAATGAAGAATTGACTGTATATGATATGGGCACATTGTACCTACTAGTTCGCCTTGTATCATTAATATAATAACCCAGAAATGTTTGTATGTGAGTGTGTATGTGAGTGAGTGTGTGTGTATGTGTGGAACGCTTTTTTTGTAAAAATGCAGATTGGCATAGACGGGGATCGAACTCACGACCTCCAGGGTGAAAGGCATGACACTTAGCCACTGCACCATGGCGACTGTTAATAATGTTATAAAAAATAATCAAATAGTTTATACTGAAATAAAACAATCACTACGATTCTGAAGTTCAGTCTGCTTTGAAATAGACAAAAACGAATCAAACGTCAGAATGAAATCAGTCAAAATTGGTTTTTGTGTGATAAATCTTCAATTCAAAGTTTAATCTTAAGTTTAAGGGGAGTATCATGCTATAATTTCAATTTTTAAGTATATAATATGAAATAAGTGCATATTATTGCCTAATTAACATATATTTTTAGCAAATACGTGTTTCTGTACATTTATTTTAATTCATAGTTAATATTTTTCACTTCAAAATGGCCATTGTATTTTAGCATATAACTAATTATCATATTTTAAAACTGCCGTTGTGACACTGCATCAGTTTAATACTGCAAAATTCAGAATCTAGCCTGATTATTTAATTAAAAAACAATAATGAATCAAATGTCAAATCATTAAAAATGTTGTGTAAAAAGGATTTGTAATACATATTATTTGAATAATCGATTCAAATAATAAACAGCAATCGTAAGTAAATTTATAATCCTGTTTTTTTATATACAATCATAGAAACTGTCTAAATGATACAACACATATGCACCATACAAGGTTAAAATCAAAGTTAAACAAAATTTTGTTTAAATTTATCGGATGTTACACAGTGCATGATAAGCGATCGATTAGTTAATCTCAGCATAGTGATCTAAGAACAAAATAGCGTTCAAAGAAAGAACTAAATTTTTTCTTTATTATTATTTGCGATGTGGAAATTTGTATTACTATTATAGTCAAACGATACTAAATGAAGAAAAACCGTGTTATTATTATTAAATTACATGAAAATTCGCCATCAGTCAAAACTGACCTATGTTCTGTATACCATATGGGCACATGGTGCCCACGGGTGACCCTAGTTTTATATAGTTGACTACCAATTATTGAAATAGCATATGAAACAAAACAATAATTATTGTACAATAATCCCTAAAAATGATTTAAATTCCATGTAAATTTATCCTTATTCCAAAGAAGATTAAGTATGTTTCAGTGTCAACCCTGCTGTTTAAAAACGGAGTAAAATTAATATTTAAAATAAACTTATCACATGATTAGTTTAAATTGCAAGCAACATAAATTGCGAGGGAATTTGTGTTAAAAATGTAGACAGCATATTATGCACGTGTACGTTTCATAGAAAGAAAAGAAGATGATATATGATTATGCCTGACGGACCTCATTCAGCACATCGCGACGCGAGATGAGATCTTCTGTCTGCCAGGTATTTTGAATAGATTCTTCTTGACAGGGGAATGTAAATTGTTCTAGAAGCCTAGTTAACCGCAGAGTATTCTTAATAACATCGCGAAAGTATTCGATCCGGTGCCGGTGGTGCAAGTAATTAAATTGAATTATGCATTCCGATTATCATCAATGTGCAATGGATTATAAAACATGAGCATCAAATTGGGCGAAAAACACTGCTCTAATCTATAAGTAGTAAGTAACATATGTTTGTTTTTTCAAAAGTTGTTTTGCATCTCGAAGCCTTGGACATATTATACTACTATTTGATTCATGATTTTGAATTTGACTTTCACGTGTTGAAACGAATTTATAATTAGGTACCACGGTGTATAATAATTTGAAAAGTGAATTTAGTTAAAATATTTTATTTTATGCTAATATGATCTTTGATGATATAATAAAGTACTTTTTCTATGTTTACTTTCTGATAAAATAAGGATAGGAATAATGAAAAAATAGATTGTTAGATTTTATTGGATATAACCGTTGAGTACAATTTACAATTTTTCTGAAAATGTATGTCCAGCTGTGTGTATGTATGTTGTATTCATTAATAACTAACCGAGAAAATCCAGAAAATGGAACATCTCAAACAAAAGTTATTAAAATCTCTGTGTACCAAATGCTCGATTTTCATATACGTAGTTTTCCTTACGTATATATACGCATGTATTTTAAATTTTACTTATATATTATATTGATTTATTTTATTTTAATTATTCAGCGATTATTATGAAACAATAATAATATATAACTATGTAGTAACTATGGAAAAGTAAATGTATAATACTTATTTTTAAAAACAATTTTTCAAACAAAAGTTTTCTTAGTACATATCTTAGTAGTATCTTTAGTATCATAAGATACACTATTTCTCTAATTTGCGTTATTTTCAAAATATGCAAAAATAGCAAGAATAAAGATCTTTTTTCAAAAGTTGTTTTGCATTCTTCCGTTCTTCCGAGACATAGACAAGTATTAAGTTTAATGATTTACTTGAATTTGAATCAGCTTGCATAAGAAAGTCTTAACAGATATTTAGATTAAGTTATAATGAATAATGGAATGGCAGTACAATAATTCTAATATTTCAATATTCTCATTAACCTGATTTCACGTAAAGGAAGTGGATAATAACTATGGAAATGATGGTCAGGTAAACCATTACCTTTTAATACCAATTATATGGTGTTATAAACACATAAGACCACCCACATAAAATAAAATCATACGACCAGTGGGCCGTGAATATACAATAAATGAACCGTTGTTAATAACGAATCGTTTAGTTTACTATCCAACGTACATACAAGATTGCATCGGTCATAATTAGAAATAAATACCATTGTCATCAATATAAATTAGATTTCATTTCACTGCATAATTTACATTGTAAAGTTAATTGTTTTAAATCAATTAAATGAGCTGTCTCTTTCAATTTTATGTTCTCAAAAAAATATGTACCTATGCACGACATAAGGATAAATGGGATCCGCTGGAATTGCCCAAGTATATTTGTTCCCAACGATATTCATATCAAAGATTAAGGATGGTTTTTCCTTTTGTTGGAGATGGATGTAGCTGGACACTCTAGAGGCCTGAAAATCATGCAAATTTCAAGAATAAAGTTTCAACTTTAAAGTTTCCTTACCTTACCTTATAAGATCTTACAAATATATAAGTATTATATATAAGCATTTATCAGCGATCCTCCGCTCAGAATATCGATGTTGAATCTGAAATTAGAATACAAGTTAAGTTTACACTCAGCGAGGAGCTTTTTATCAAGTATTGACTGACGTTGTAATGATGCAAAGTTTCGTTACTTTTGAGTACTTGTAACTACTCGTTACTTTGTATTCGTTCACTTGAGTGGCACTAAACGAGTACTCGGGGTATACGGATACTATTGCGAATCACGTATAGATAACTGAACCGAATTTAAAATAATCCTTGATTGCAATGCAAACATATTTTTATTGTTTTCAGCATTTTTGCCTTTTAATCGATTACACCTATCTGAAAGTAACTGACCAGCTTTGGAAAAAAGATTACATGGTAAAAGTAACGAGTACTTTTTCATGTCACTACTAGTTACTTCGGATCTTGCCTAGTAACGAGTACTCGAGTAACGAATAGTTACTTTTTTAACATCTCTATAACGTTGATATAATATAACAGTAATGATTAAGTCATTTGTATTAGAATAATGACGTAGAATACATGATTTCGCTGAACACAAGAAACATCACAGCAGTGGATAGGTCTAAGAGTACCTGGTCCCGTTCTACACAGACTTTCTGTGTGAATATGGCAATCTGCCAGAGGACTCGCTCCACACGATCTAGTTGTGTGAATCTGCGAGATTTTACAATGACAAACAAATGTTAAAGCGCTGCTAGCAGCTGATTTCTGCTTATAGGTCTAGAGGGTTGACATTTTTACAAGATGTTACGTGATGAAAATAGGTTGTGAATCACTACCCTAAGTATATGAAATGTAAAGCAGCAAACCTTGATAATAAAAAGCTAATTAGTATAATTAGGGTATTACTGTGAAGTATTGGTATATTTTGATAGTTTGCTTGGAATATATATTTCTAATGAAAACTACGTAAAAGAAAGTTCTGTGTCGGCCACCACCGATTTCACATATATATCTATAACTATTTTTCAGATTCTGTACCCATTGGCTAGAAAATAAATATTACGAAAAATATTTTTGAAATTTAAAGCGTTGTAGCGATAGCATTAAAAGACTGGTTATTGTTGCAATCAATCAGTAACAATGTCAAGATCTTTTTCATTTTATCTTTTCAAAATTCAGTGGTTATAAATATATTTTCTGCTTTAAAAACCTGAGTGGTTAAAGAACTATTCTTTTTAAATGAAGAAAAAATAAAAAAACCACTGAATAGATAATACAGTCAGCTTAAGGCACCTATGCTTGTTTATTATTAATATGTGTTTCTTTCACAACAAACGCCAATAATATCATGTATCGCTAGTTTCCATATATATTGGTATATTTATAGATATACATATTTTGGCGATTTCATCGTCGGGCAATTTTATATTTTGGTATGAATATCGTTCGGAGAATATATTTATTTGTGTGATTTCAGTGGATCCCAAACAAATATTGTTTGAATAGGAAATTAGTGTAAGTTCTACTCCGCACCTGTTTAAACGTTGTCTAAAAGGCATCTAATATGTTTGATTGATTAGTTAATGAATGTGGGTGTGTATCTGGAAAGTTCATTAGAGGTTATGCTTAATGTTCGTCATCGTTGGTGAAGACTTTTCATTAAAATGCGTGATATATTGCCCGTGTTGTTTGAGCAACTGATGGATTGCTCGTTAATTATGCGCCAGGTGTAATTTGCAATAGATCTGTTGTAATTGTAAAGGAAATAATGAAACACTGTTTGATAAATTGTTTAGATATTAATTAAGGGTTCATAAAATAGTTATATCTACACCTTTAGCACATTTACCATGGTTGTGATTCAATTATAACAAATAAAATAAATAATATCATTCTTTTCCCCTAATTAAGAAGTTAGCAAAGTTCACTATTTTGAAATTATATTTACCTTAACACATACGTTACCAGTGACATATCAAAGACCCCCTAAAATAGCGACTGAACTGCCAGTTAAGGCCGTCCTTTACTTGATGTTGTTAATTAGCTCGCTGTACGAAGTATCGAAGAAGCTAAAGCATTCGGTCGTGTGTCTGTAGCATTCTCGGATCAAAAAATTTCATTAAGAAAAAGTGTAAGTCTCGTCGCCCTGAATCCAAATATATATATAACTTATATACTTGGATGTTAGTCGTCTACAAGATTTTTTCATATTATTAACCCAAAGCTCGAAAGAAATCATTAAATATTATAATTTTGAATTTTAAAATATGCACTAAAATTTCTTTTTTATCAATATAATCTACAAAAAATTGTAAGACATTTTATGTCTATAACATTTTTTCAAATTGTTAAATAAAAGGCCATAATTATTAAAAATCACTGCTCGCAACGCATATCTTATACCTAAAAGCAAACTCTACGCATTGGGGCGTTTTACGCGTACCAAATCTTGTTTTTAGACTTGTCTAATTTATACAAATATTTTCGAAAACATTAAAATCTGCCAAATGACGTGCATAGAACACATAATAAGTGATAATTTTCCAGTACCGATATTTTCAATTATGCATTTAGTTCCCCTGCCAAAAAGTTGTTCGATCGAAAAGTTATAAATGAAGGTGCAGCAGTTTTTATTAGCAAAGCTAAAAGGGTAATTAAAAATATCAAAACAGGATAATGATTCACTAATTGTGTTCTATGCACGTCTTTTGACAGATTTTAAAATTATACGAACAAATTGGCATAAATCAGACATTTCTAAAATTAACAAAACCAAGTAAAGAACAGCCTTAAGATAAATACTCATAACTGCATTTTGCGTTGCGGTTTTTGAATGACGGATTTTCATTGGTAATGCAGTATTCAAAAACACAACACAGTGATAAAACTGAGAAATGTTCACTTTTTTTTGCCACTACCTGTGCTTTTCCATTGTTTCTATAATTACTTACTTTTACGCATAATAAGTAAGTCTTGTACTCATGAAAAATTTCGAACTTGAGATGGGATATACACGTTTTGACATTTCCTGAATCGAATCCGATTATTTTCGGAATGAAAAACATACATTAAATTGTAATAGAAATCGTCGTAATAATATCTAAGCTAAAACTCTCTTCTTCTTCCAATCGCAAGATTCCAGTATGTTCATGTTTATTCAAATTTTCAAAATATCGGAACGGTAACACGACATTATAAAATAAAAATCACCTGTTTCTCAGTCAGGTATGAGTATACTTCTATTTCAACATTTTGTTGACAACGCTCATTTGAATTAGTAACGCAACGAAAAACGCAGCTATGTATACTGACCTATAATCGTGTGTGTAGAATAATTAAAGCAAGGACCCCGTACAGTGTGATGTAGAATTGTTGTTAATAACCGTATTCATAGAAATACCATTATAAATAAATATTTATATATATTGTTATTGCATAATAACCATGGTGAATATCCTAGGTGTATATATGTACACGTTTATGGAATCTGGCCCAAATGCTTGGATAAAATATATATTTTGGTGAGAAGTAGTTAAACGGGTCGTATTTCGGATTTAAATTTCATGGTTATAAGAATTCAGCATTCACTTTTTCATTACTGTAACATGATTTTTCAATGTTAAATTTGATCTAGCGACTCGTATTTCTATTCATTTACAAAATTTCTTTAATCAGTATATCTAATACCTATGAGAAACACATATTTTCATATTCACAAATTCTCACGCTATTTATTGCAATTTGCAAGTAACGTGAATATGAATAAATATCCCTGTCAGTGTTGCCAATTGGTTGTGACAAAAAATCGCACAAACATTTAAACAAAATTCGTATTCTATTATTTCCTCAAATGTAAAATTGATTAATTCTTCCTTTATTTTGTATAAATACTCAAAACTCTTCGTTGATTTGGCAACAATGATTCCTAGTTAGCGTTGTGCTATAAAAATACTGGAGTGCCCTTCTCTCACCTTTCTTATACTTCCACTATCTATATAATATTGCTTTATTTTGTTTTAAATTCATACTATTATTGCTAGAAGACAATTTCAATGTGTGTGGTAACTAGGGAAACGTAAATGTAACATGATAATTTTCAAAGCATGATTCATATATCCAATTATATGAATTATATATATTTTTTTATTCAGGGCGTTGAGGCAAGAACTTTTGGTTAAGGACATTTTTTGATCCAAAACACACCGATTACTGTAGTTTTTTTTGCAAATTATGTACGACGACTTGAAAATGCAAGTTGAAAGCGCATTGATCAAAATATAATGAACTGCGAGAAACAAATGATAACATGTCAATTTAAATTAATATCTTTGGTTCATATGAAAGTCAAGTATATCTACCAGAGTACCTACGTATAGTTATCACAAAACCATCTCTTTAACAACGTGAAAGGTTATTAATTTTTGTGAAAAACTGATTAATTATACGAATGATGTGTTCTTCATCTTCTACATTGAGAAATCGGTCATATCTATTTATGATATGTGTAGTATTTGCAATGACGTGCAGTAAATTTGTTTATTTATTTATTTATTCATAAGTAGTACCTGGTATTTAAACATGATAATTTTATTGGTAAATAAGAATGTCTGCTGTTGAATGTACGTTGCCTGCGTAGCGTATTTGTTTTATTCAGATATTGTTTTATTGTTTTGTTTGTCGTAAAATTTAAATTTTGAACGGAGAAACTTTGATCAAACATATAGCTTGTAGCAACCCACATATGCATAGTAGAGACATAAAATGTTTATAGAATGTGATGCGTTTATTTCTATTTGCAAAGTTGAGTGCGTGTTTATATATCTTTGCTATAACATCACAAAGCTTGCAATATTAGTTATGGTAAGTTTGATTAATCCGTTAATTATAAAGCGATCATAAGGATAATGTTGAATGAAGAAAGATTGGAAGATGTCGGGGACTTTGAAAACTGAATCTGCGAACAGATTCAAATGGAATGCCACAGAAATTGGTTCAATTGGTATCTACAGAGGAGTAGAGGATATAAAATTGAAATTTGGAACAATCGTTCGACGAGTAACATCCAAGTAAATAAGATATATTTTTGAATTCAGGGCAACAAGACAAGGAAGTATTGTTAAGATTTTTCCGAGGTTGTTACAGACACATGACCGATTGCTATAGCTCTTTTGTACTTCGATCGGTGTTGTCTGCCACCCCATGGAAAAAGGTGCGATGTTATGTACTTATATAAGACACCTAGTCAAGTAGTGCAATAGAACTATAGTATTTAGTTGTGGGTCTGTAGCATTCTCGAAAATGAAACATGAAATCAGATATATTTGTCTCACACATCTTTCTGATGCCGAAAATGTATATAACTCATATACATATACTGGTGACCCCTTCTGCAGGTATTCCAAAACGATTTTAACTGACTTGGTACACATACAATATAGGCGCTTAATTCGCTCCGTTCGCATTTTAAATTTGATATGCCTGGAGAGAGCAATTGTTTTGTATCGGATTTTATGTTTTTCATCATCAATCATACTTATTAAAAAAATATGTTCTTCGCAAAACCTAAATATTATTTAATAGGTTTATTTTCCAGTAAATTGACGGCTTGGTGCATGCCTCTATGTTTGTTTCACTATCTTTTTGAAATAGATCCGTAATTTGATCAATTTCTAATGATACTTTTTAACGCATCAACTTTCAATGCTACTTTTCATAAATATAACAGTTTTATTGTATTCAAATATCTTAGGGGTAAATCTCTATTCGTATCATCATGATAGTAGGCGTACTATATTAACATTACGATGAAAGTACATAGGTACATACATATATGCGTGCATTAATAAAACATAAATGCATATCTCTAATCACAGCCTTCTCTTCTATATGTTGATTTAAACACATAATTCTTGTATATAAACGCCAGAGGTCATTCAAATATATCAAACATGTTTCTAACCATATTATAGTTCAGATCAGGTTACATCAAACTATGATGAACAACAATCATTTAATTTTACGTCTAAATATTTGTCTTACTGCAGCTTTCAATACGTAATAGTTTTACACAATATTTTAATTTTTGGTATTTTCTCATATAAAACCTGCATTTACTGAAATAATAATAAAATACCCTTTACCACAAAGTATCATCAGTAGCAAGGGGAGTATAACGTAATATCTCTGGCTAAGGCCAATACCAAAAAAGACGTGCTCTTTACCAGGATATCAAGGTTACACTGCAGTGTATTTGCCTTAGCCAGATATTACTCCCATTGCTACTGATGATGACAACTTAGTTGTCGAAATACGTATTTAGCTCATTAAAATACTTTGTGGTAAAGGGCATTTTATTATTATTTTAAGTGATTAGCCGCAGACTCCAAACTAATTTGTGTATATTTTCTGTGAAATCACTTTTGAACTTGGAGAATGTATATTTGTTAAGTTATGTTTCCATAATTACCATCCACTGCGCCGTGGATTGTTCCAGAACCTTGTGGAGAGTCTCCAGATGTGTTCTAGAACAATTGTATCCGTATATAAACATGCCTCGCCGACACAGGAGACAGATAGAAATAAATAGCGGTCGTGAGCAGTAAGAAATAAATATGTGAATTGACATTTTTTGGGCGTTATTCAAAAATACTTTTCTAAAGTAGCTAGAAATTTTAAAATCTTTTATATCTAATCGATTAATTTCTCTCCTAACCTACACGTGCTTTTTGAAGTGAATGCTGTCATTTCAATGTCGGCTAGTTATTTATTTTACTTGTTAGTGAAGATTGTAATACAAACATTAAAAACATATAATATGCGTGTTTCGCGGTGACAAAGATCTCATGAACATTCCCATTTTTTCGCACATTTAACGACATGAAGTTATGATAACATTCACTTTTACTTAGCTGTTAAATCTTGCTGTAAATTTTAACCGTAGTGGTGAGAATCCTTTTACTTTTATTGTTAAACGATTGAGTTTCATTTTGAACTGAATTTATTATCATGAAAACAAAGTCCTACTTTTTTTTAAATTAATTAATTATTTCCATAAAATGTAATTAACTTTCAAGTGACGATGCAATTATTTATAGCGACATGGAGTGTTTATATTAACACGAATATTTATAATTCGAGATGCTCTATTCGCAAATAAATATCCGTTGTCACTAAAACTTGTTTGACACTGCCCAATATTACATTATATATTTAATTGACGATTTCATTATATAAATTGTTGAATATTCCATGAAATTAAATGAAGATATGTACCAAATTCCATGGTGAGATTATGTGATTAATAGTACTAAGTGTTACGAACATTATTGTTTCTATGCGTATTTTTGGATCCATTATAACCTTGGAAATGGAAAAAGATGTATTTTCATTATATACCTCGATCAATACATATATGATGTGAAAATAATGTTCTACTTTTTGCAACTTTACAACATATATCGAATCATACAAATTAAATTTTGGACTGAGTCAAAGATGCTTGAAAAATGGCTGTTACTAGTACATATCTTTATTGTGTGTTTCACGTACTGCTGCATGACTTGTTGGTAAATAATTAATTGATATTTATAAGTGCATCATCATTTTGATCAAATGTAAATTTGCTAATGCTACTAGATCTTCTTCATGTAATATGGTAGAAGGTCAACATTGTGCAAAATACTTATAATTTAATATGATAATAATACTTTATTGCCTGCCGTAGTGGTCAAGTGCGTAACACGTTAGTCTAATTGCGAACAATTCTCCAGGTATTATTTTCATTTTTAGTTCGCCGTACGAAGTACAGAAGAGCTAAAGCTGCATTTATAATCAAATATTTCCACGCACGGCACTTTACGTCAAGTTTCTGCGGTAACCGTGCAGGGGCCGTACGTTAAAAGTTCAAATATATACACCCAAGTATAAATATATATTACAGATGAACATATCGATGCGATCATACGATAATATCGTATGAAATTTGTAACGTTATAATTTAGTATATGTTATAACAAAAGATAAAAGAGTTTCCGCGGCAACCGTGTAGGGGCCGTACGTGTAAAAGGTCGGTATACGCAAATGCTATCTACTGTTTGTAATAGCTATTATAAACAGTAGATAGAATTTGCGTATACCGAACTTTTATACGTACGGCCACTGCACGGTTGTCGCCGAAACTTGTCGCAACGTGCCGTGCCGTGGAAATATTTGATTATAAATGCAGCTTAAGTCTATAATATTTATTGTGTGGAAGAATATTTCTAGGGTTCCTAATTCCTAATAGCAACTGACTGGCAGCATTACCATCATATCCAGATATTTAGTAATCGATTAGACGTGGAAGTAATATGAAAAATGACATATGTGTTGTGACAACTCAAATATAATCAAGTACAATAAAAGTATACATTATGGTCACCAAAGTGCGAGCTGTGATTTCGTTTGCGAATTCAAAACTAATTGAAATGAAATCTATTTAAATTCTAACAATAATAGTATTGTAATAGCTAAACGATCGTTTAGAAGATCTATTAATAAATATATAAATCGTGCATCATCTATTATGTTTGTAACACTTTTAATAAACAGCTCTGTAGGTATTTCAAGTATTCTTTCTCAGTGTATTATTAACATAAGTGAAAAAAGATCGTGTAATTACTTGTACTTGACCTTGTGCCATGCCAGTGCACTGACGAGACAGCACAAAGAAAGGAACCGCCACTTTCAATAACGGAAACACGTGAAATCTCCGCGGGAAAAAAGGAGCGCAAGAAATAAATAATAAAATGTTATAAGTTATCGTGTTCCGATTGAAACGGAATTGAACCGTTTAATAATAATACCGGATGGACGTACGGTCACGACCGTTTGTGACAGACAAAAACGAATTACTGACAGTCCAAAAAGATATATGTATATCACTTTCACTTATCAATAAAAATTATATTCATTTATTCGGTTCATCAAATTGGCAGCATCAATAAACGTGAAACAAAACAGAATCTTTCTTTCTCAGGATAAGACTATTCAATAGTGAAGATGTTACATTGTGAATATTGAAGCAATATTTCACCAATCAAATTTGTATTGTTCAACTACCCAATTTCACTTTAAATTGTTGTGACAGTCATATTTTAATTTTCTATCGGAAGTGTCACTCCGGTCCGGCAATATATAAATTATATTTAAAATAATTAATACATTAATTATTATAAACAACAATTATATATTAATTAGTTATACAGCTTAACTTTCAAATATATACACCCAAGTATATGAGTTATAAATATATATTACAGATGAACTTATCGATGCGAAATTTGTAACGTTATAATTTAGTATATGATATGTTATAAAAAAGGTTAAAAGAAATTGTTGTAAGACTTCTTGATTCCGTGACGTTATTTTATCCTCATCGTCGCAGAGCCCACACCAAAAAGCTAGTACCTTGAACTTTTAAGAGCATGTACCCCAGGTGCTAAACCCAAAATTTATCAAACCCCTCTTTAAGAGGGAAATTGAGGATTAATGGGGTCTCCCAAACGCGTCCAGCTACAATGTTGAAATTTTCACGTGATACAGATGTTCTCTGCTCGACCTAGACACACTACTCATGTCCAATGAGGTAAAATAGGGTAGAGAGAATTGTTAATCATTAATAAATTTGGAACGCTATGTATGTAAATATTATAAACCAACATACACAAAACATGAAATAAAAGCTTATATTGTAAACAAACGTCAAATAATTGTTTAATTATTATGTCGATTATATGAATTTAGCAAATGTGGTAACCATGGATATACCACATAAAAATAAAGCGTTCTGAATAAATAGATATCACTGAAAAGAAGGCTTGTTCAATATTATCAATTTTAAGTAATTGAATCATTTTGCCTAATATGTAATCAATACGATTACGTATGATCAAAGGTATTAAATATTTAATTATATTTATATTTCTGCAATTTTAAAGTTTTAATAGTTATTAAATAGTAAGTAAACACCTAGAAGTATTTGTCTATTTATATATAAATAGACAAATACTTCTAGGTGTTTACTTACTATTTAATTTGGGAGAATATCATGCTTAAGCTTTTCTTTTTCACTCCATTGTTTTAAGCATATTTGTATGTGTGAAACTTGAAAGTTCGTATAGAGCCCAGAAAAATACGTTGTATTATTGAACACACTATCTCGAAAGCGGCACGAGTTCGAATAATAGTTAAAAATATGTTAAGTTTTTCTTATACCTGCTATTTACTTGAAAATCAATTTAAAATTAATAATTTAACTTGTATTTGCTTGGTAACCATATTTATTAAATATTTTATGATAATCGCAGCTTGTAACATAAGTAATACAATATTTAGTGAGTCATATTAATATATCCTATCACTCTATTTGTAATAAAATAATATACCACAAGATATCTACAGGTATCATCATTAAACGAGAAAGTGCAGATTTTTAATATATAAAACGTGTGTGAAACATTACTTCTTTTTAACGATTAAATTGAAGCAGGTCGATAAGTCCAAGCCTATGAATTTATACTTTATAGGTTGGATCTGAATGCTTATGCAAAAGTGTATATATCATGATTTTAGAAACTACTCGAAATTTCAAACGACTTCAAGATATTATGCCCAGTTGCAGAAAGGTTCGTCAAGTGTTGACAGATCGTCAAATTTTTAACGTGTCATCACTTATGTTACGTGGTATAAGGTAAACAAGCAATTACTAAATTGACGATCTGTCAACACTTGACGAACTTCTCTGTAACTAGGCATAAGACTTTTTATAGCTATAACATTTTTACTATTTTTTATGCATGTATATTGTGGTAGTATTGTAATTACGTAAATATCGACTGCGAAATTTTAACGGAAATACTCGTTTAGACTACCCTTGAATCGTTTCTGGCTATTTTCGAAATTATCTCTGTGTTTGTGTGTCTGTGATCGCTCGACAGCAAAAATTATTGATAAAATTGTAAAACATTAAACTTATGACTTGTAAAGTGCCCAGCATAAAACATTCTATATTTAGATGAATATCTTAACTAGAGTTAATGGTTAACTCTTGCTATATTAACAATATGTTGAAAATGGTATGAGTTAGAGAAAAAATGAATCTTAGAAAAGTTTAAAATATAAACATTTCTATCAACTTTTGTTCGAAAAGTGACTATTTTCGGAATGACGTCTATGCGTGTCTGTGAACGCCCTATAACCAAAACTGTCCAACCTAAAATTGTGAAACTTCAAACTTAAGACTTGTATATGGTCTAGATGTACACCTCCTATTTTTGAAAAGAATATTGAAACCGAAAGTGTATGTTTACTTATGGTCACTGTGACCCCAGCAAATCAGCGTATAGTGTTTCCTTCTGTCACCGTGTCATTCCAGAAATATCTGGAGTGGCCCGCACTCGACTTTCTTTTACGTAGTTTTTACTAGATGTAGATATATGTATGTATATATATATATATATATATATATATATATATATATATATATATATATATATATATACATATACATATATACATAATATGTATATATGTGGATATGTGTATATATGTGTATATATGTATATATATATGTATATATATATATATATATATATATATATATATATATATATATATATATATATATACATATACATATATACATAATATGTATATATGTGTATATATGTATATATATATATATATATATATATATATATATATATATATATATATATATATACTAAAAAATATTCTGAAATGTCATTCATCTAAATCAGTGTATTTTGTTTTCCTATCAAAGGCGCAGATGATCCGATTTATTAAGCTACATGTGAATCCATGGAAACGTAAACAAAATATTTATAATGTTTCGTAACATTTTTCTCGCAACTGGCACGTTTCTTGAAGAAACTTTTCAAACAAAAGTTGTGCGAAATATTAATATCTTTCATTATAAACGTAACTATTTTTGCCGTAAGTGTAGCCGTTCTAGTGACATTGGAGATAGAACAAAAAATGTATAGAGTGAACATGCACAACCGGTTTGAATATTCTTTTCAAAAATAGGACGTGCACATCTAGGGCATATACAAGTCCTAAGTTTGAAGTTTCATAATTTTACGTTCTATAGTTTTGGCTCTAGAGCGTTCACAGAAACACAGACACACACACACACAGACAGACGTCATTCCGAAAATAGTCAGAAACGAGTCAGGGAAGGTCAAAATCCGTTAAAATCTCGAGTTCGAAAATTTTCATGATTACTAGACTTACTTATTACTTCGTAAAAGAAAGTAAAAATATAATAGTAAATTTATATACAACATATAAAATTTTGGGAGGGGGGCACCACTCACCCACGCGGCGGCTCTGAGTGTCAGAGTATTGCCATAGAAATTAATAATTCATTAATATCGTTTTATATTTTGGTGTAAAGATAATAAAAAATTGTTAAATTTAAGAATACTGCTGACCCATGGTCGAATATTTGAGTATCCGTACATTTGGCGCAGCTAAATATAAATAGATATTTGTTGATACAATCAACTCTCCGATTTAAGCGTTTAGAACGTCTGATAAAACCTCGCCTTCATATTCTAATATCATATTTACAAGCATTGTGATTTATTTAAATACATTCCTTATAGATATTCTAAAATTCGATATGCAGTTTAGATGAATTATGTACATTCTAAGGAGCAGTATTTTTTCTTTCACTTTTCACTGCGTAGTCTGTATCGGTAAGTTTGTTGGAAGAACAGGTCACGATTTTACTGTAGGCCAATAGTATTTTATTGTGAATGGAAATACAGATTTGATTTCTATACACTTGTATCTATACTAAATGTTATACCTTAACCTAATTTCAAATGTTTTTAAACGATTTTTTTTTTAATACCAAGTGTTGAAATAATTATATCGTTATCTAAAATGAAATTCTTCATGCGATCGGAAAGTCTTCAAATACTGAGTTTAAGTGAAGCGTGGGTGGCAGCTTTTTAGATGGCCGCACCTATGTTGTGCGTGAACTTAAGGTTGATCACCTGCTACTTCATACAATTAAGAAAATCTGCTGTACTCTACACTGAACTTTCATCAAACAATTATCGATTTTTTCTGATATATTTATATATTTTTTATTGAAAAGGAGAATACGGATATTTTGGTAAAACTCTCCATAATATTGTTTCACTTTTGTTTTAATTTTAGATATTCGTTGATACTAGATACCACATACTAATTTTAAACGATTTTTTTTTAAATGGAACGTTTTTTATGAATTCTTTTCGAACAAAAGTTAGAAGATACTTTAATGTGTTGCCGTATTTGAGATAGTAAAAATGTATAAAGAGTAAACTTTATACCACCGATATAAATTAGTTTTCAAAAATAGGAGTTTTTGCCAGTTTGCAAATAAACACATATGCATACACACACATCATCTCAAAATTAGTTAATATTGATTCAGAATTGCCAAAACGGGTATATTAGTAAATCACGAGTTTAACTGTTTTCATGCTTGCTTAATAAGTTAATGAAAATGTAGAATTTAATTCCGCAATATTTTCAGCTTTTGTGTTAAATAATTTTTTCGATATATGTATTTTTATTTTCATGGACGATGTCCAAATGGAAGTATTGTAATATATATATAATCAGTTTTTTGAAGTTCTGCAATGTTCTCAGAATCGAGCTTTTCACTGACATTCGTTTCACTCTTAGAAAGGCGTACAGATATAGACGTATGCGTAGAAATAGGTATACAGATATAAATCTGAACAATTTACAACTTGCTGCGAATAGACATACTTACATTATAAATGAATATACATATTGCATTGTAATTTTATACTTGTCTAAAAGTGAAATATTCGCGTATATATTGATAATAATACAAAACGTTTTGCCCATTCGTTACCATACAGACAACAGAAATGGCAATGTGTCGCTTCGTACCGCTGCTAGCAATAGATATATAAATGCGGCATAATTACTCTATAAATCGAATTTGCAAAACGTCTTAAATGCTGCTGCAATTATTATGTGCTAGCACTACACTGTGCCATGGTGCTGTTAGGAGTATATTAACGCCAATTTCACGCCATCAATCTCAAGGACTCGAACGACGCCCATAATACAGCAACGTGACTATCCAGCAATATACATAATGATAACCCAGATTCTTATACCACTATACATACATATTCGTATATTTTCATCTGTATGAAATTAATATTGATTTTAATGTGTTTTATATAAAATTTATATTTGCAGTTAGTAAATTGAGTTGTAAAATTGCTGGTTCATAATCGCAACAACTAAATTTACTCGATCAGGGCTGTGCCATATAGGTTACATAAATTCTTTACCTAATTATTTACGCGTAAATAATGAATTCTTTACAATATGTTTTGAACGTAAAGAATGTAATCATCACTGATATTGCAATTAGCTTAAAATTATAAGTAAATTTATATACATTGTAATAATGCATCTCATCGTTTTTGCATCCATGTCCAATCCTTTTTACAGTAATTATTATTCACATTACCATACATTATTATATAATGGTTCTATTCTGTCATATACTAACTAAAATTATGTTAAAGTATATTTTCCAGTTTAACAACCAGTTTAGCCGACTAAATAAACAAATAATCTGCAAAATATCTTTTAAAATTTCATTACTTCACATCATCACTTTTAAAAAATATTATGACACCGCAAAATTCAAAGTCTAGCCCCGCTACTGGTTATTTATTTGTTTCAATTTATAATCCTGATTTCTGAAGAGATAAAATAGTATTATTATTGATATTATTGACAAACAATACAGAGCAAAACAGATTAAATGATAATGCTATTGATTCATTCACAATACAATTCATGGAAACTGCCTTTAAACGCATACGAAATATTGTTTGTATTATGTAGTATTATAAAAACTTACATTATTAATATTTTGATGAGAAATGGACTGTATATGATATGGGCATATGGTGTCCACGGTTTCCTGCGAAACAAAAAATGTATTGTAACCAGGGGCACGTACATGTTATTATTATTATTTTTTTTTCAGTAAATAAATACTAGAAATTTTAATATCTAACTTTGACTAGATTGATTTTTTCGCTAATTCATGCAGTTTTCGAGATATTGAAAGATTAGCCAGAAGAAACCCTTACTTCCAGTTTTCAAAAATAGGTGGTTTTCTTCCGGGCCCTATATAGATATTAAGTTTAAAATTTAATAGTTTTATCATAAACAGTTTTTACTGTAGAGCGATTACAGTCACATACATCATTTCGAAAATACTCAAAAACAATTAAGAGATTGTCAAAACGTACCATCAAAATCTCGAGTTTGAAAATTTCCGTGCTCGCAATATTTCCTTATATATATTCGTATAAGAAAGTAAATAACAAAATATCTGCTATTCTTCTCTCTGTTTGTAATAATATGAATTATAACACAAAATATCTAAACATATTCTATATCAGTGATGGCGAACCTATGGCACGCGTGCCTGTTGGGACGATTTGATTGGCACGTAGACGGTTACTTAATATAAATTATTTTTTAAAAGTTGTAGATATTAAAATTTCTAGCAAAAATTGTTTATTCAAATTATTCGAAAAAAGTACTATTTACTGAAAAAATGCTTATAAAAATAGATATTACGTTTTCCAAGTTCCCACATATATTGATATTGTTTCAAGACAATGCTAGCATAAATTTAATACAAAATATAGTAATAATATATTATATAGATAGTGGAAGTATATTAAAGTCGATTGAAGGTCACGCCAGATTTTTTTAAATTTTCTTTTACAAAGTAATAAGTATTTTAATCATAAAAAAATTCGAACTTAAGATTTCGACGGATATACACGTTTTGACCATTCCTGAATCGAATGTGACTATTTTCGGAATGACGTCCGTGTGTCTGTGGACGCTCTAGAGCCAAAACTGTCGAACCTAAAATTGTGAAACTTCAAACTTAAGACTTGTATATGGTCTAGATGTGAACCTCTTATTAAAAAAAAAAACAGACCTGAAGTGCGTGTTTACCCAAAAAAAATTTACTTTTTTCTCCAACATCACTTAAAAGCTGCACTTATGATAAAAAATAACTATATTCATAATGAAATTTTTTCATGATTACAAGACTTACTGCGTATAACAAAATCAATATGTATTGAGGTATGTAACTAGGCAAACGTATGTGGTACGTAAATGATACATTTTACGAAAAATCTTTTCAAGCAAATGTTCCTAGAAATTTTAATATCTTAAACTATGCGAATAATATTTTATCTAAACATGCCGTTTCCGAGATAATAAAAATGTAACAAGGGTAAACTATTAATTCCGGTTAAGATTGTTTTCAAAAATAGGAGGTGTACATCTAGGCCAAGTCTTAAGTTTTAAGTTTCATACATTTGTTTTTGCAGACACACGCATACACATACGACTACACACATTCACACACACACACACTCACATGGCAGATGTCATTCCGAAAATAGTTAAATTCGATTCAAGGATGGTCAAAACGTGTATTTTCGTTAAAATCTCGAGTTCGAAAATGTTCATGATTACAATATTTCATTTAGATTTTGTCCAAGAAAGAAATAACTCATTAGCTGTAATCAACGGGTGCCATGCTAAAAAGCTTTTTCTATTTTCTCCCAAACCTACTCACCAGTAAACCATACGATCAGGCAGAAATGACCAGAATATCCCGTTACCGAGTTCCTAAATCTATTTTATTAATTATTTTGTTGACTAATATATTACCATCTATCGATTTACTGCTTGACTGAAGACAGTAAATGTAAGATATATGTAATTTGATATTAATTGAAATCGCTTTGTTAAACGAGAAAATGAATAACGACCATGAGCTCTAAGGTATCCAAAAAGATAGTTGATAGATGATGAATTTTTGTTTTAATTATTGTTGCGATAACTGCTTGTATCCGATTGTAAGTCCTAGATTTTTTTAATGTTTTCGCAAACACGTGAAGTTTTATTAATTAATTTATACCTCCTTCCACTTCATATAAAAACTATAATTTTGTTATATTCACAAACAATTGTTATTTTTCTGTTTCAGGTACGTGGCTGTTATTTTAGAGTATCCCCTATTCTGTTATTATTGTAAGTTTAACATTTTATAATATCCTAATTATGTTTACAATACGAATTCACCTATGATACAATGCAAGATCGAGGAATATCCCAACATTATTAATATGTACACTCATGGGTGTCGCTCGAAACTCTATACCCAGTTGTTTAGATGCAGTGATTTTTAAAAAAGTTGTCAACACGGTTTTAAACTGACATTTTACATTTAGAGGTTAAGTTATTTTATCAACCTTTGAATAACTTTATGGGTTTATATTTTTATAGTCTAATAAGATTATCAATTATTTCATAATCATAATATAGTATTTAACTCCTCAATCTTTCGACAAATTTCTTCTGGACAAATTTAATTTTATATTAACGATAAATTATACGCAATAATCAACAACTCCATGCAGAGGCGCCAGGCTCTGAAATATAGGGAGGCCAATTAGGGACCAGGAAAATTTAAATAGAGGCGCACATATAGATAATTTTAGATTGATATTTACATGTTGACTCAAAATAATATTTCATCTGAAAAAATCTTAGTAGGGCTAGCCAGGAACAAAGGGAAAGTTAAGGGGGTGAACGCCGTTATTGGCACCATGACAAGAATGTTAGTAGGTATGTCTGAAGAATAACGACCGTGATGGTTTTTACACGCTAGTTTTGAGAACTAAATTTCATTTTTGGGCTTGATTCGAGTAAAATCAAACCCATTTCGTAAGGTATACATGTAGTATTGAAAACAAAAAACGTTTTGAAGCTGGCTTCAAAACTGCATGTAAATATAGTATACCATATATTTAGTAAAACATCGGAAGCCTTGTCTCATCCCTGCATTATCTGCACACTTACATTTACGATTTATTTCAAATGTGTGACCACCACACCTGTTCTTGTATGCCAGATCACGATTTGGTACTGTGCAAAAAATAAAATAAAATAAAAAATGACGCTTTGTCTGCTTTCACCTGATTAAATGTATTTTGACCAAAATCGTGACAATGTTTTGTTCAATTCGTGCTCGAGTATATTGTATAGATATTGTAATCCAATTGTTACAAAAACTGGTGGGTACCCTATTCAATTCGGATGGTTCCAGATTTGATTATCACTTTCATTAATTTATATAAGTATATTCCATATATACCTACCTAGTATCTTTAACTCTTAATTTTTTATATAATCATTTTTATTCAGAACTTTAAAACAAAATAAATTGAGAACAATTAAATTCATATTTATAGAAGATTCTACAAAATTATATTGTGGGACATATATCACCTTTGTGCTCTTAGGCTCAAATATTCTGCATTATTATTCAAGACTTGTCATATTTGCACTCTACGGTTCAAATATGTAGTTCATATTTCAAATACTAATAAATCAATCGCAATAAGTACAATACCAAAAGCGATAGCAATTGTTAGAGTACAAAATTTGCTGTTGCAATCATCCAACAATCTATAAACATCATTTTAAATTTCAATATTGTTAGTAATTTTTTTTTTTTGATTATTGAAAATTTAAAATTACTCTATTATTCTCAATACCACAATAAATTCACGTATTCACATAAACGTTTTGTTAGTTTCGTGGTTAGCCAAGGACATTGAAAATTATTTGATGAACATTTCCTAAATAAAAAATATAAGGTTTATAACCAAATAATTTACTGTCACATGACTTCTTCGTTTCACCTATAGATGGCGTTCAATGTCTGTTTTACTTCAAAATATTTTTGTATTGTTCTTTTAAGCCTATGGGTTCACAATTTGAAAAAACTTTGTCGACATAAAATATCTTAGAATATTTAGTAAAATATCTTAGAATATTTAGTAAAATATTCTAAAAACTGCAAAAAGAAATTGTAGGACATATTACCTTTGTGTTCTAAGAATAGATTATTTAACTTACATACTAAAAGTCCATTCCAGGAAACCAATTAGAAATTAAGATTATTAATTTCAATTAATAATTTAATTTGTTTTATGACAAATAAGATAGGTTCTTAAACGTCAACATAAATATTAAATGTCAAAATAAATATATTATGTGAATATCAAAATACCGACAGTTTCTTGCTTATCGAGTTGTATAAATAGTAAATTAGATTTTAATATTGATGGATAGGTATCTTTTTATTGACCTAGTGGGTTCCATACTGCTATTTGTGAATTGTGACAATAAGTATATTTTAAATTTCACAGCAATATTGTATATTTTAAAATTCGTAATTTCCCGGTAATAGTGTATTTTGTACTGAAAATTTAATTTTTACAATAAATGTAATTCTCTATTATGCAATTGTGTTAAAATGTGCAATCAAAAAATAAATATAAATATATTTTGTATTATAAAAAAAAAAACAGAATCTATAAGCGTTTACGAAATGTAGTTCGGACCGCTTGAATCGGTCTGTAAACGTTCGTAAATGCAGTCAGATGGATGTCTTCAGTCCGGCCGAGGAATCCGAGTTTGTTTTTGGATCTCTGGCTAGAATTACAATATAGATGCATAAGTAAATTTATTATTTCTTATTCTTGAAGAGATAAAATTATAATGTTATTGAATTATAGATTAACGACAGAATTGAATGTAACAATATATGTATATATATATATATATATATATATATATATATATATATATATATATATATATATATATATATATATATATATTTATATATATATATATATATATATATATATATATATATATATTTATATATATATATTTATATATATATATGTATATATATATATATATATATATATATATATATATATATATATATATATGTATATATATATATATATATATATATATATATATATATATATATACATGAAATAAATGCATATATATATATATATATATATATATATATATATATATATATATATATATATATATATATATATATATGTATATATATATATATATATATATATATATATATATATATATATATATATATATATATATATATATATACATTTATTTCATGTTTTGCGTATGTTAGTTCGTTAAATTTACATAGTGTTCCGGATAGAAAGCTAGATAGATGGGTCTGGCGTTTATGTTAATAAAATGAACATTATTATTATAATATCGGTGAGGAGTGAACTGTACTGTATATAATATGGGCATACCTTTGTAACGGCCTTCTAGTATACGAATTCCTTATTTATTTGTGCGGTGGTACCAAAGTTTGTATATTTTAATTAGATCAAACGTTTTAATTAATGAATCTAATATTGTTTAGACCACCCAGTGTAATGTTAATAATATTTGTAACTGCATGTGTCATCTGATCTGATTCTTGATCTGATATACATATATAGTTAATTACTTTTAGATATATTTGTAAATGGTCTTCCTTGAAAATTGCTATGTCATTACGATTAACTTGTGCTAATTTTGAATCCAGGAAGTATTCGATAAAGAGTTGTCATGTTAAAATTAGAATCACAATCAAAATTAACGTTGGTGTCGCTAGTGATCGCACAAAATGGCTGCTCCAAATATTGATATTGATGATCCCACGTGCTCTGACTTGTTAGTTATTAAAAAATTGGGAATCTTACAATTTAATTATATATTACTTTGATATCCTGAAATACTAAACGAATACCAAAAATACTAAACGATCATTGAAATTAATTTTTGATATCTAACAATAGTAAATGAGCAGCCAGATATATTAAATAATTAATGGCTAACAATAATTATTAATGAACAGCAAATATGATGAATGAGCACCATCACTAACAAGAAATATTTCATTAGGAGTAAAGAGAGAGGACGACCGACTAGAGCAAAATCAGCGCTTATAGTGCAGTGATATGAACTATATTTTTAGCTCGCCGTACAGAATGTACAAAAGAGCTAATAGTGATCGGTCGTGTGTCTGTAACTTTATCAGATCAAAAAATGTCTTAAACAAAAAGTTCTTGTCTCGCCCAAATATGTGTAAAAAGGACCTAGTGCCCAACCTACTTTTTATTCTCAGCTAAAACAATTAGAACATTAATTTTTAGATGATTCTTTACATTGGGTTAGGTTAGGTTTTGGTGGAGGAGGGGGGGGGGGGGTAAAAAAAGATACATATATTATTTCGAAAATAATCAGAAAGGATTCAAGGTTGATCAAATCATGTATTTCCGGGAAAACATTGTGATTACAATACATTCTTATAAACATTCGCATAAAAATGTAAAAATGATAAATATAACTGACAGTCTTGTTGAAATAATAAACATTTGACACAAATTTTCTATACGTTTTCTGTGAATATCCTTAGAAGAAAGTCCATTGTAGGGCACTGCAGATTTTTGAGATTATTTCGATGTTAAATCATCATGAGATGCGGAAGATATGTACATGCGTAAAATGCATCTTATTCTATTCAATGTGCACAACACACAATCTCTTCGAAATACAAACATTTCCAATACCTATATAATTAACCATCCACACACATTTATATCTTTGAAGTATTGAAATAAATCAAACACCATTTATATCCTGATATTCACACTACAGCATAAATGCTACAAACAACCGAACACGTATTACATACATTTCCCATTCTGGTTAGTTTGTGTATATTCCGCGATGTTTATTTCACTTCTCATCGTTCTCTCGAAAGGCGACTACGTTCCCATCATTCGAATACTAATATGTCATTAGTATAAGTGTGGTCATATATATTCCAAGATCCAAGTTGCTTTCCATTTATATTCAATAAAGATCAAACCGCATATTGAGTTCGTCGCTTACGTGAGAATTCAAGTCTTCATCAGCAAAAATCATTTATGATAATTTTATATTTCCGTTTATCTATTTCACATTATGGTGATATTCATAATGTTGCGCTATTTTCCAGAATAGGCAATTGGTTGCTGATTTATACAGGGTGTCGACTAGATTACGGAATATGTAGTTGCCGCGGCATTTCTAAAATAGAATTACGAGCATTCCTTTTAATATGATTAGTGCAAAATATATGGATTAGCACGCATGATTTACGTTATAAACGTAGGCGTGTAGGCTACCTAGGTAAATATACAAATTAATGTATAATAAAATTATATGAATAAAACCTTGGTTTATGTGTAACTGACATTTTTTTTGTTTGGTCATTCTCTGGAAAAACACTTGACAGTTTTTTTTTAATGTTCACATCTACATTGTGATGTCACCAGTCATCGCTATTAAATAATATGATGTAACTCAATGACATAAACTTTTAAAATAAATATATAAGTGTATTGACATATTTAAGGCTATCGTTTGGTTATCTTTTATTTCTTTATTTATGTTTCCACACAATTATTCTATAAGTGTTAACAAATATTTCCTATCAAATTCATTAAAAATAGTTGCTTACATACACCACGTTGCGTTTCACAACGCCACAGCGTGATAGAGGATATATAAATCGGCCAAATAAAATACTTCGCACCCGAGTTCTGACAAAGTAAATTTACAATCGTGTCATCCCAGATTTACTGCTAGTTTACTTTCTATGTCCATCTTAGGGTGTCTATGATATGTTGCTGGCAAAGCAATTATAATGATTACTATAAATACCAAACTACCGAACTTTGCTTTTAATTGTGAAAAATGCGTGATGATATTTATTATTTAAATTCTTGTTTACAAATGTTTGGAATATTCAATTATTGCTGTGGCGTTATGGCAAGAATCTCACTTTTACGGTGAAAGTTGGGGTTCGATTCCTGCTCATGGTAGTTTGCATTAAAAAAAAAAGGAAGAAAAGGCGTTCTACCCATATAAACAAACATATAAACACATACATCTGAGTGTTTATATATACGAGTAGAATACCACAAAATATCATCACATATTCTTTCATTATTCGAACAAGAATGGCTGCAAAAAACTGCAAATTTTTACATATATTATCCTATTTTGTGTCTCCTTTTTAACTTTCTTATACGCAGTAGTAAGTAAGTCATGAAAAATATCAAACTCGAGATCTCTACGGAAATATCCGTTTTGACCCTCCCTGAATCGAATGTGTATGTGAATTCTCAAGCCAAAACTGTCGAACGTAAAATTGTGAAACTTCAAATTTAAAACTGGCTTGCACCTCCTATTTTTGAAAAGATTATTCAAACCGGAAGTGCATGTTTATTCTATGCATTTTTTATCCATACTCCAATATCACTAGAACGGCTGCACTTATGGCAATAAGGGTATTAATATATCGTACAACTTTAGTTTGAAATGTTTCAGCAATGAATGTACAAGTTACGAGAAAACTGCTACGGAAAAATTAAGCTTTCTTATTTATGTTGCTATAAATACGCATGTATGGAGGATAATATTTAATAAATAGTATGAACTATGCCTGACAATATTTTGACAGGGAAACCATATAGACTCATATAATGTGAAATTTGTCATTTGACCAGAGAATTTTTGCATTTGGCGATATGACTGAGAACGTGTTTCGTGCGTATTATTTATTGGAAATAAATATTGAAAAACAATACATATTAAATACTATATTTGAATATATTGATAAGGTGAATATTGAAGAAATAATCTAAATTTTAAACTACACAGAAAATGTATAAAAATATATATTTAAAAAAGTGATATTCGCAATATTTTTTTATTATTTTGTCATGTCAGCCTGGTCGTTGCCTAATAGTTGTTTACCTCAAATCATTGTTACTTTTACTTACTAGTGTCATAAAGAACTCAATAAAACACTAGTGTTATGATGAATGTCATTTCAATAATGAACAGACAGTCAAATAGTAGGCTTTTCGTAACAGTCGTATATAAAAAGTTTTAATTTTTTTGTTTTTTAATATTTTAATGATACATTTTTTACTACCACACATCCTACGGGCACTCCGGTCTTACCTGGATTATATATACTAGTGATAGTAGAACAAGTGCAACATAAATTCAAATTGCATCATGTTTTGTTAAACTTTTGAACGGTATTTTTTAAAACAGTTCTAATCTAATTTCTCTATGATGGCAAGATCTTTCCCGCAGTAACAATAATAATAAAATAAGTAATTGTGTATATAAGTGAAATGCGCAAACGATACAATTTTAATGAATTTAATTGTTATTGTTTATCAAGAACAGTATATCTCAAAATCACGGAAAGAAATAGCAATTCCTATAGTACAACAAAACAGGTTCATTTTGCGGAAAATAATGAAACAAGTTTGTGGTAATCATCTCCGCACCTAATAACAAAGTTAAGGGCGTGTCACCACTATCAACGCAACTGGAATATAGTCTATGGACTTTCTAACGCGAAATGTCAATGTTTTTATATTCTCCCGCGCACACAAAACAAATATTTAGAATGGTTTCTGCAATTTTCTTGCATTTATATAGTTTTTCTCGCAGTCGCAGCCATATTATACTATACGAAAATAGTTGTAGTGTAGTAGTGGTATTCTGTCATGTGTCAAAAAAAAAAACTGTTCTAAATTTACTGTACAGATTGTTTATGCCCCTTTATTTTATGGAAACAATTCCCAAAACCGGCAGTAATTTTTTTTTAAACATTTGTTTGTGAGATTTTTTTGACAGTTGTAAATATTATAAAAAAGAGGAAAATTAATGCAAATGTCTTATATATTTTCTAATACATTATCCAAACTAAAATAGATTGCGTATCAAGTTTTCCCCCTTTTAACGAAGTAATAAGTAAGTCTTGTATAATCATGAAAAATTTCGATCTCAAGATTTCCACGGATACACACGTTTTGATCTTCCCTGAATAGAATGTGAATATTTTTGAAATGACGACTGCGTATGATAGAAAAATGTCTTCAAAAATGTACGTTACAAAGAAACTGATATGGAAAATGTAAAATTTCTTATTAATGTTGCTATAGATATACAGTCGTCATTTTGAAAATAGTCATATTCGATTCAGGGAAGGTCAAAACGTGTATATCCATTGAAATCTCGAGTTCGAAATTTTTCATGATTACAAGATTTATTTATTACTTCGTAAAAGAAAGTAAAAACGATTTTTTAAGTGCAAATGTGATGTTAAATTACTGCTTAAGGACATTATAATTTAATAATAAGAATTACATTAATGCAATAACTGAACAAGATAAACCGTGCGAAGATACTACGCTAAGAGAGTTTAGTTCTCAGTACGGGTATTCCCCGTATTCCGTGCACATATAGACATTGTAATGCACAACCGTTAAACTCTTATTAATCGTATGTAATCGTGCAGGTAATCGGCGATTACGATTAATTGGAAATAGTTAAATAATCTGCGATTACAAATTATTATAATCGTAATCGTTTCACTACTAATAATATTTTAGAATTTCTTGTAGAATTTTTCAGTTTTTAAAATGTTTCCTTGAGGCAGTATTAAGGGTGGCACCAAAATTTGTACAAGGGCAGTGAAAGAATATGTGTAGCAAATTTGGTTCAAATCGCTCCAGTACTTTCAGAGGAGTAAGGCACAAATTAGGCCAAGTATATGAGTTATATATTTTGGCTTCAGGCCCTCCAGACAAGACATTTTTGTTAATGAAATTATTTTGATCCGATCACCCAAGCGAATGCTTCTGCTCTTCTGAACTTCGTACTGCGAGCTAATTATCTTATATATGTATGCATGTATGATATAATGTAGATTTTCAAAAAAATTCTAAAGTAAGGTTAAGAGGGGAATCGTTTTTAGAACACCCCAGTAATATAGATGTTATAAATTTGCAGAATCAGGTAGACTTGTCGAATACGATGTTTCGATACAATTTTACTTAAAAAGCTATATCGTATGAATGTACATCCATTTTTTCACAGTATAGATTGTTGAACATAGATACGTATAATACTAGTGACTTTTGTAGACCATAGACATTTTTCTGTTGCAGTTAACAAGTGAGACTATATAGCTAACAGATTATTCCACCCGATATGGCGATATCTATATATTTTTTATCTGTGGTAATTTTCTTTCTCTTGTCAAGTAAGTTTTGCGAATGCCGTTTATGGGTTATCGTACCCTATATGCGACGCAGTATGCCGATCAATGTCGATTTTGATGAAGTGAAAGGTGTATCGTTGATTCTAGGGTACATACCTTACTATATACCTGTCCGAATTGAAAGCGAATTTACACTTATTTACCGTACAGGTTCCCATTGTATCTCTACAACCGATAATTTTATTCAATACTCATTTCATGAATACTAAAATTTCGAAGAAGTATATAGGTATTTGATTTATTATGCACAAGTTATGACTTACAACGACAAGGCTTCGTATCTTTTATTTAAATCTTACTTTTAATTTATTTTATTTTCTAAACTGTTTACACATGACAAATTGCAATCTTTTGAAGCATTATTAAGTGTATTAAAAAAAAATCATATGACGCCGTTAAATTACTTCCACGTAAGATCATATTCGAGTTAAAAATCTCTAATTTGGACAGAATGAGGACAGATGCAGTGTCGAAGGAAACCAAGTAACACTGCATAATATATTCATTATTATTAAGCAGTAACGAGAAAACTAAATCAAATCTACATCTTGTCAGTACCTTCCTTTACCTTATAAACCACACGCACGCAGACGTTATTCCGAAAATACATTCGTATAAGAAAGTAAAAATAAAAACAATATTGAAATGAAAGCAGTTATCTATTCCTTAAATGGTGGGTTTAGTTACATTAGACTGTCGTAAACCTGATCTACAAAATTGACTATACAATCATTTCCATCTGAAACCCCCTCGAGATATATTGGCTATATATGTATTGTATATAGTACGTACGTATTGATCAAAATCATAAATAAATCGATTTTAGATCAGATTGCTTTGACGTTGTGATATCGTGTAAGACGAATCGATAGCTCTTGGTCTCTTGGATGTTGCTTGGTGGTAAATGGTAAATGAGGACAATACACTCTTTATGGTGTTACTCTGGGGCTTCGTTACAATTAATTTATAGGTTAAAATAATGAAAAGAAAGACGATAAATTCGATGTGAGTCTAGATTACGTTTGAGTTCCTTTCGCTTTAAAATCTGTGTTATCACTTTACGGCGAATGTACTGTTGGAAAATAATTGTTGAAAGAGCATTTGGAATAGAAATAAGATTTTAAATCTTATTTACCTCATTAGGTCTACTAGATCAGTGAAGCTTTTTACTTTCTATTACGAAGTAATAAGTAAGTATAGGGATCACCAAAAAAATCGACCTCGAGATTTTAATGGAAATATCCATTTTGTGGGTCTTTGAATCCATCTTGACTATTTTCTCACTGATGTCGGTGTGTGTGTGTGTGTGGATTTAAGATTTGGGTACATCAGAATAGAAAACGTCCTATTTTGGAAATGATATTTCAACCGGAAGTGCTGGTTTACTCGTGTCATTTGTTAACTATCTTTGCAATGGCTGCAAATGCAAAAAAACATATAGATATAAAAACTCAAGATATTCTAATTTTAAACAACTTTTATTTCAAAAGTTTTCTCCTAAAGAGAATAAACATTCTGAAAAGAAATGTAAATTAATTAATTATTTGTTTTTCATCAGTTATATGTGATATGAAATTTTGTGATGCTAAATTTGAATTATGGAACGAAATCACATTCAGCATATTAATGCTCGACAAATATCGTTAAATCTCGAAATATATATGTTTATGGAAATTAAATTATTCAATATGATTTATTTTAGAATGGCTAAAAAGAACTTTCAAAACAAAAACAAAAATATGCAGAAAACTTGCATGGCAAAGAAAAGATAAGTGCCAGAATACAAAATAAAAGAAAGAGATGAACAGAGACAGTAAGAAAATTAGACCTTTAAATGACGAATATAAGGAGAATGCAAGAGAGATTAACCGATAAAGCAAGAAAATCTAAAAGAACATTCTGTGTTGACCACAACCGATTTTCTTTTACGAAGTTAAAAGTATATGGATTACCAAAAAAATCGACCTCGATATTTTAATGGAAATTTCCATTTTGAAGGTCTCTGGATCCATTTTGACTATTTTCTCAATATCTGTGTGAACGCTCTACAGCCTGTATCGTTCAACGTAAAAATATTATGATTTGAATTTAAGATTTGTGTACCCCAGAATAGAAAACCTTCTATTTTGAAAAGGATATTTCAACCGGAAGTGCTCGTTTACTCGTATCATATTTTTACTATCTTGGCAATGATTGCATTTACAGAAAAACTTTTATATATAAAAACTCAAGGTATTTTAATTTTGAACAACTTTTATTTCAAGAGTTTTATTCTAAAGTCCGCAAAGAAAATGCAATTGAATTTTATTTTTAATCATAGTAACTATTACTGGTATGTATTTGATTATGTCAAAAGTAAATGTCATAAACAATAAAATAATAAAAATTGAATTTTTATTTACATCGCATCTAAACAAAATAAGCTACTAAAACGTCAAAGAAAGTTCTGTGTGGGCCACAACCGATGTCTTAAAAACAGATTTTCCAGTATATGCAAGTAATTTAATTATCATCAACTTTTACTTCTGGTTAAGTTAATGTTTTCAAATATATAAGGTTTTCTTCCGGATCCTATACAGATCTTCAATTTACAGTTTTATAATTTTATCATCAACAGTATTTGCTGTAGAGCGATCGCAGACAGACAAACACAACCAAAGACATCACTACGAAAATAGTCAGAAACGATTCAGGGATGGCCAAAACGTGTATTACTGTTAAAATGTCGAATTTGTAATTTCTGGTGATTACAATAATTCTTTATTACCATGTTCACATGGAGGATTCAATACTGGAATGAGATTGAACTGAGTACGTTCCTCATGTGTTCGCATGTCCGGGATTGAATTTGATTTTCTTAAAAATCCCGATAGATGCGCTGTCGTCACCTGATGACAGTTGTCATTCAGGGGCGTCGTTAGGATTTCAATTCGTGAGGGGCGCAAAAACTTACTGATTCACTTATGTCACACAAAATGTGAATATGTGATGATATTCGTAGGTGTTTATATTTAAAGAATAAATTTTGGAAATAACAGGCGGGGCGCAGTTTAAAAGAGAGGGTACGTGCGCCCCCTTTGAAATGGCCTATCGACGCCTCTGCTGTCACGATACTGCGCATGTCTCATATTAATCCAATGCGTTCACATGGCAAAATTGAAAACAAGTATTCAATACAGTCCCACTAAAAATGGGACTGGAATGAGTCAATCCAATCCTTGTTTTTTGTGTTCACATGCGGGATTCAATACCGAAATCGAATTCAATACCGTATTCAATCCGTCATGTGAACATGGTATATATAGATTCGTATAAGAATATTGTTCATACGGCGAGGTAATGGCAATGATGCCTGTACTGCTTATTCTATTTGAATATGTGAACTGAAAACACAACATTGCACTGGTGAAACCGGACATCGTTTATCAAATTCATTTAATTTGCCATAGCGTCATTAGAAAAACAATGGTTACTAATTTGCAAAATCCTATAATAATTATTAGGTAGAAACACAAAATGAATATCTGTCTATAATATAATAACACTGTAATAACATAATACAACTATAATTACAGGTTTACCTTACAATTACATGATAAGTATTAATAGTGAACATCCTGAATTAAATATATACAGGAATAAACTATTTACATATACCCGTATATATGTATATGATATATTCTTATGAAATTTATTATATACATATACACATATATATATTATATATATATATATATATATATATATATATATATATATATATATATATATATATATATATATATATATATATATACATATATATATATATATATATATATATATATATATATATATATATATATATATATATATATATATTATATATATATATGAGCATTTCGTCATAATATTCGATAATAACGACACCACCATGGATAATTGCGTCACCGACTGACCCTTCATTTATAATTGATAATATTATATGATTGTTGAATAAATATATACATATATAAAAATATATATATATATATATTAATTATGGTATGAACCACGAGTGTGACTAGTTCGCAGAACAGTGAATAAGTGTCATTTAGTATTCGTTCACCACTGAATATTATTTTTAGCTCGCCGTACGTTTCTACCGAAGAAGCTAAAGCATTCGGTCGTGTGTCTGTAGCATTCTCGGATCAAAAAATTTCATTAAGAAAAAGTGTTAGTCTCGTCGCCCAAAAATGTATATAACTTATATACTTTTGTGCCCTCTACTCCTCTGAAGGTACCGGAGCGATTCACTCCAAATTTGGTACACATATTTAGCATCCCATTTGAATCCGCTCGCAGTTTAAATCCAATCGCCCGTATACTTCTCGAGTGATAGGGCCCCAAAATTTGGAGCCCCCCTTAATACTGCCCTTATAAAAATAATTGAAACACTTAAAAATTCTACTGAAAATTCTAAGATATTTTATATTTATAAGATTTTTTCATTTTGTTAACCCAAAGCCCGAAAAAAATTATTAAATATTATAATTTTGAATTTTAAAATATGCACTAAAAGTATTTTTTATCAATATAATCTAAAATTAAATGTAAGACTTTTTATATCTATAACATTTTTTCAAATTGTTAACTAAAAGGCCATAATAATTAAAAACCACTGCTCGCAACGCATATTTTATCTAAAGGCGAGCTCTGCGCGTTGGTGCGTTATACGCGTACCAAATTTTGTTTTAATAGACTTAGCTTATAAATCTGAAATCAGAAGTGGGATTCGCTCACTAAAAGAATCACAAGTTCATAGATTCGATCGCGTTTTGTTTATTTAATTTGACAACCTGGAACAATTAGCGCAAGTGTTAGCCGACACATTGGCAGCGATGATCTATAAATATATATATTCGTTATAAAATAATGTAAATACTTACATGTAATATTTCTTGTTTTAAAATTATTATTTTTTTGATATAAACAAATAAATACCAGTAGTATATATCTATGAATCTCAAAATTAATATTTTCATTAAAATCTCGAGGTCGATTTATTTGGTGTTCGCTATACTTACTTATTACTTCGTAAAGAAAAGTAAAATATACATAAAATAGTTAATGGAAATATTCGTTTTGACGGCTCCTGAATTTATTTTGACTATTTGTGTGTGAATCTGTGAACGCTCTACAACCAATACCGTTGAATATAAAAACATGATATTTTGAATATAAGAAAACCTATTTTAAAAAATGGGTTGTGGCCAACGCCGGACTTTCTTTTACGTAGTTTTTATTATGTATATATATATATATATATATATATATATATATATATATATATATATATATATATATATATTCCAAACAAACTGTTAAAAAATACCAATATTTCACATAAACTGAAATTGTACCAATATCTTATTATTTTATTATGTTATTAAATATTGTTTCATCAATATTTATTGATTATAAAAATATAATATTAGGAAACAATAATCCAACAGATACAATATGAAAACCAAGCTTACTTTATATAAATGAATGGGTGGAAAATTATACCAATACCAATTTGTAATGGTACTAACTATTAAAACTAACCAATACTCTAGAGAAATATCCTGAATTGTCATTTATCTAATTCAGTCTATTTTGTTTTCTTGTCGAAATATTGACAGGCGCAGATGATCCGATTAATTAAGCTACATTCGAATCCATGACAACGTAAACAAGATACTTATGATTTTTAGTAGCAATTTTCTCGTAACTGGTACATTTCCTGAATTTGTGCGAAATATTAATATCTTTCATTATGAACATAACTATTTTTGCCGTAAGTGCAGCCGTTCTAGTGATATTGGAGATAGAACAAAAAATGCATAGGTTTGAATATTCTTTTCAAAAATAGGAGGTACACAACTAGACCATATTCAAGTCATAAGTTTGAAGCTTCATAATTTTACGTTCGACAGTTTCGGTTCGAGAGCGTTCACACACATGCACACACACACCCACAAACACGCACAAACACGCACAAACACGCACAAACACGCACACACACACACACACACACACACACACACACACACATTACTTCGTAAAAAGAAAGTAAAAAGTAAAGCAATTTTTGTTAAAAAAAATTCTTTGGAAGTGTTATATTTATGTTTCCCTAGTTACCACAAAACAAAATCAAGCATTATTATGTGGAAGTATAAGAAAGTCAAGTGAAGGCTACAACAGTTTTTTTTAAAATATATATTCACGAATTATTATACTGAATTCTAATAAATGAACAACAAACATTGAGTAATATTTTTATATTCTTTGATATCGTAGTAATGTATAATGTAATTTTACAGTAGGTTTGGTCGTTTGTCCTGCATTTCTTGCTCAGATCATAATCTATCCCTTTTCTTTATTATAAGTGGAAGAGAGACAAATCATGAACTGAACAATCATTACAGGACCGACGAACAAAGCTAGTGATATAAATTAAAATATTATTACCGTGTATATACATCCAATTATATATACATATTCGAAATCATAGAAACTGAAATCCAAATTCGATAAAAGAAAAAAAAATCTAATTATTCTAAGAATGTTAAGACAAAACTAAACATAGCATATTGTAAGATACTGGTAATATATACAATGAACAGAGATAGCTTTAGAAAAGTTGATAACAAAATTAAATTAAAACGATTGAATTGGACTTAGAAGAACTTAGAAACGATATCAAAGTTGATTTTGTAAGACTCTGATTATATATTGCATAGGTGTTTATGTCAAGCTTTATAACGCTAAATTCCGGTTCAATTTGTATAGACATTTATGTAAATATGAGATATCACCCAAATGTATGCGATTATCAATTTCTCAATAAAGCCACAAACCATTTAAATAATTCCATACAATCTCTCTGGACTCCTCTATATTGGTTCATTCTGCATGATTAAACCTGTCATGCACGAACCACGAACTCTTTTTCCATTTATTCAAGCATTATTATATAATGCAAAATGATCAGCAAAATTTTAACTGCAGTGTTATATTGTATCATAAATTGTATATAGGAACATAATTTCATAATTATTATCCTAGCAAGCGTTTAGGAATGCTTCGTAATATATGCCTACATAAACTGTCTGCGCTTAGTCACAGGAGAAATTTTGTCCAAGTGGTTTATGGAGAAATATACGTGGTGTCGGAAGTAAATATATACCATAAGTTGATAAAAATATTTTATACATAACTGCAAGGTGTGTTACCCGTAACAAATAGTTTATAACCATTATCTAATAAATGTTTATTATAGATGACAGTTTGCGAATATTTATAATCTTAGAAACGCATTCCAATATGATTCAACACAATGAAACAAGTAAAGCGGCAATCCTTAATATTTCATGTTTTTTATTTTCGATTATATGAACGACAGGCAATTGCAACTACCTCACTCACATAATCTATAATAACTAGGGTCACCCGTGGGCACCATGTGCCCATATAATATAAATATGTATTACAAACCCTTTTTACACAACATCTTTAATCATTTGACATTTGATTCATTATTGTTTTTGAATTAAATAATCAGGCTAGATTCTGAATTTTGATGTATTAAATTGCCGTATCACAACGGCAGTTTTAAAAGTGATAATTAGTAATAACTTATATACTTGGATGTTAGTCGTCACTCGCTCGCTCGCTCGGTATCTCGTAAGACCAAATTTTGTGCCCTCTAATCCTCTGAAGGTAGCGGAGCGATTCACTCCAAATTTGGTACACATATTATTTGGCATCCCATTGGAATCCGCTCGCAGTTTAAATCCAATCGCCAGTATACTTCCGAGTTATAAGGCCCCAAAATTTTGAGCCCCCCTTAATACTCTTAATACTCTTTATAAAAATAAGTAAAACACTCAAAAATTCTACTACAAATTCTAAGATATTTTATGTCTACAAGATTTTTTCATATTATTAACCCAAACCCCGATAAGAATTATTAAATATTATAATTTTGAATTTTAAAATATACAGTAATTTTTTTTTTATCAATATAATCTACGAAAAAAATGTAAGAATTTTTATATGAATAACATTTTTTCAAATTGTTAACCAAAAGGCCATAATAATTAAAAACAACTGCTCGCAACACATATTTTACCTAAAGGCGAGCTCTACGCGTTGGTGCGTTTTACGCGTACCAAATCTTGTTCCACATTTCATTCTGACGTTTGATTCGTTTTTGTCTATTTCAAAACAGACTGACCTTCAGAAGAGTAGTGTTTGTTTTATTTCAGTATAAACTTTTTGATTATTTTTTATTACATGATTAGCAGTCGCCATGGCGCAGTGGTCGTGAGTTCGATCCCCATCTATGCCAATTTGTATTATTTTTTTTAAAAAAGCGTTCTACACATACACACTTACTCACATACATTTCTGGGTAATTATATTAATGACTAGAGTCACCCGTGGGCACCATGTGCCCATATGGTATACAGAACATAGGTCAGTTTTGACTGATGGCGAATTTTCATGTAATTTAATAATAATAACACGGTTTTTCTTCATTTTGTATCGTTTGACTATAATAGTAATACAAATTTCCACATCGCTAATAATAATACAGAAACAAGCTTAGGTACAACGCACCTATGCGTCCAGCTCGCCTTATAAGTAATATATGCGATGCGAGCAGTTTTTAATAATTTTGGCCTTTTGGTTAACTAATTGAAAAAATGTTATAAATATAAAAAGTCTTACATTTAATTTAAGATTATATTAAAAAAAAAAATTTCAAATTTTGAAATTCAAAATTATAATATTTAATAATTTTTTTCGGGCTTTGGGTTAACAAAATGAAAAAATCTTGTAAACAAAAAATATCTTAGAATTTTTAGTAGAATTTTTAAGTGTTTCAATTATTTTTATAAGGGCAGTATTAAGGGGGGGTCCAAATTTTGGGGCCCTATAACTCGGGAAGTATACGGGCGATTGGATTTAAACTGCGAACGGATTCAAATGGGATGCCAAATAATATGTGTACCAAATTTGGAGTGAATCGCTCCGGTACCTTCAGAGGAGTAGAGGGCACAAATTTGGTCTTACGAGCGACGACTAACATCCAAGTATATAAGTTATATACATTTTCGGAATCAGGGCGACGAGACGAACACTTTTTCTTAATGAAATTTTTTGATCCGAGAATGCTACAGACACACGACCGAATGCTTTAGCCTCTTCGGTACTACGTACGGCGAGCTAAAAATAGAGTCTTTTCTTTGAACGCTATTTTGTTCTTAGTTCACTATGCTGAGATTAACTAATCGATCGCTTATCATGCACTGTGTAACATCCGCTAAATTTAAACTAAGATTTATTTAAACTAAATTTTGTTAAACTTTGATTTTAACCTTGTATTGTGCATAAGTGTTGTATCATTTAGACAGTTTCCATGATTGTATATAAAAAACAGGATTATAAATTTACTTACGATTGCTGTTTATTATTTGAATCGATTATTCAAAAAATATGTATTACAAACCCTTTTTACACAACAATTTTAATGATTTGACATTTGATTCACTATTGTTTTTGAATTGAATAATCAGGCTAGATTCTGAATTTTGCAGTATTAAACTGATGTGTCACAACGGCAGTTTTAAAAGTGATGATAATTAGTTATATGCTAAAATACAATGGATTGTGCCATCAAAAATAAAAGAATAAAATTGCCAACCAAACATGTTTCTAAATATGTTTGAATTATCTCTTCAACATTTTATTTCTCTAATAATCAGAATTATAAATTTACTTCCTTGCAGTTATTATAATTTGACGAACCTTAGAATGTTACCGCAACTCATATTTTCAAAAATCACTGATTTATCACAAAAACATTTTTGACATTTCATGATACTTCCTTTTAAACTTCGTCTAAGAAAATAAAAATTTGGTCATGCAATCGAAGAATATTTGATCAATTTTACATGCATTAACATTTCATGGTGATTTTGTAACAATGTAAGCATGCCAATGTTATGACAGAATGCCTTAGATAGGCCTTAGATAGGCCGATTGATTGTCTCTGTGTTGGTGTTGCATGCTGCTGTTGGTGGCTGCCATCCACATCCACGCGGCACGCGGGTTCAACATTTCTTGTTTTGTTCCGGACAAGTTGTGTTGCGCCACTCGTCTTGCGTGGAACGACACGCCCATCTTATACCATACGAAACAGAACCGTAACACACAGAATTCTTATCTAAATTTTGCTATTATTTTCAGTTCATTTACCTCCGTTTTCACTTTAATTTTGAGAGATATATCACTGGTAATAAGTCACGCCGGTATGCGATTGGGTTTTGGTTAATTATTATTTGTATATACTTTCATATACGTTATGTATAAAATTAAGTATAGGGATCAAAAAGTGAATATCGGCCTTGGTATGATATGGAAATATCCGTTCTAAGTGTCCCTGAATCCATTTCGACTATTTTCTCAATATTAATCATAAGAATATGACTTTTAAACTTAAAATTTGTAAATCTTATTTCCTATTTTTGTAAAGGATACTTCAACCGGAAATTGTGTAATTTTTTACATATCTCGAAATCAACACGAGTTAGAGAAAAACTAAATCTAATAAAAGTTAAAGATATTGACATTCCTAGAATGTTGTGTTTAAAATATTTTTTTCAAAAATATGTATATCATTTACTGAAAAATCACCTTTGAAAGTATTGAATTAGAATTTAAACATGTAACTTCAATTTAATATAATTCACAAAATGTATAATCAACATATTTTCCTTCGGTAAATTTATTATACATAATCTACCAGTATTGTACTATAATTGTATTTTTATTGTAATAAAAATTATAAACAGCTCTGAGGAAGATCCAATTCTGGGTTGACGTTAGCGTATTTGAAAGTGTTTTTATTTCTAATACTTTTATCCATCCACCGAAGACCCATCCGTCATTAGAATTCGTATGGATACGACCATATCATCGTATAATATTTACGGACTTGTTTATATTTTTACCCAATTAGACTACTGGTGGTATAAACAAAAGTTTAGTGAAGGCCACTCCACAGTTTTTATCTATTTTGTGATCTACTAATACAATTTTTACCTTGCCGCACGTAGTATCAAATAAGCTAAAGCATTCGGTCGGGTGTCTGTACTGTAGCATTCTCGGATCAAAAAAATTCCTTAACAAAACGTGTTTGTCTCGTCACCCTGATTTCAAAAATATATATAACTTATATACTTGGATGTTAGTCGTCGCTCGGTCGCTCGTAAGACCAAATTTGTGCCCTCTACTCCTCTGAAGGTACCGGAGCGATTCACACCAAATTTGGTACACCCCTAAAAATTCTAAGATATTTTGTGTCTATAATTTTTTTTCATATTGTTTACCCAATGCTCGAAAAAAATTATTAAATATTATAATTTTGAACTTTGAAATATGCATTATAATATTTTTTTTAGCAAAGTAATCTACAAAAATGGGTTGTGGCCAACGCGGGACTTTCTTTTACGTAGTTTTCATCAATATTTATTGATTATAAAAATATAATATTAGGAAATATTAATCCAACAGAAACAATATGAAAACCAAGCTTACCTTATATAAATGAATGCGTTGAAAATTATACCAATACCAATTTGTAATGGTTTTGAAGTACTAACTATCAAAACTAAGCAATTCTCTACAGAAATATTCTGAAATGTCATTTATCTAATTCAGACCATTTTGTTTTCTTGTCGAAATATTGACAGGCGCAGATGATCCGATTAATTAAGCTACATTCAAATCCATGACAACGTAAACAAGAATCTCAAAATTTTCGGTAGCGGTTTTCTCGTAACTGGTACATTTATCGAAGAAACTTTTCAAACAAAAGTTGTGCGAAATATTAATATCTTTCATTATGAACATAACTATTTTTGCCGTAAGTGCAGCCGTTCTAGTGATATTGGAGATAGAACAAAGAATGCATAGAGTAAACATGCACTGCCGGTTTGAATATTCTTTTCAAAAATAGGTGGTGCACAACTAGACCATATACAAGTCTTAAGTTTGAAGTCTCATAATTTTACGTTGGACAGTTTCGGCTCTAGAGCGTTCACATACACACACACACACACGCACACACACACAGACGTCACTCCGAAAATAGTCATATTCGATTCAGAGAAGCTCAAAACGTGTATATCCGTTGAAATCTCGAGTTCGATTTTTTTGGTGATCCCTATACATACTTATTACTCTGTAAAAGAAAGTAAAAAATTGTAAAACTTTTTATATCTATAACATTTTTTCAAATTGTTAACCAAAAGGGCATAATAATTAAAAGCCGGTGTTCGCATCACATATATTACTGCAAATACCGAATCTTGTTTTTAACTAATTATTATGCATTTAAAATCAATTTAGAATTTTTTGGAAAAAGGGCATGATTAATATATTTATTTGTATATTCGTATATTTTGTCCGACAACAGCCCTCCTAGTTAGGGCGCAATTATGACGGTTTGCGCAAGGGCGCTTCATACTCGCCCTGATTACATATTATTTAGAAATATTTTAATTACAAATTACACTTTGTTACCTTTTGCATTTTCTTTATAATTTGTCGCGGGTTATTGCAGATAAATATTGAAATATATTTTGATAGACAGTACGTATTAAAAATTATATTTGAATATATTTATGAGATGAATTTTAAAGAAACAACATCCATGTTTCATATTGAAGAAACTGAATTTGATAACATAATAAAATAATGTAATTGATATTTTTAGACAGTTTGTTTGAAATATATATATATTTCTAATGAATACTACGTAAAAGTAAGTCAAGTGCAGGCCAATCCTAATTTTTCTTTAAAAACATCAGTGTTTAAAGAAATGTTTTCTAAAAGCTACCAATTGTTGTTTGTAGTTCACGCCTCAATATATGCAACTTAACCTACACAAAAGTATGTATGCTACATACCAGTGGGTGCATGTGTCAATATCATTAGTTTCGCAATGAACATTAGCGATGTGAAGAATGTATTGAAAAACTAAAATAAGAAAATAAGTTTATAATTTTATAAAAATGATTATTTAACTGTTTCTCACACCTAATCGTTTTATATTTATATCGTGATATTTCAAGACGCACCTGTTTTTTTTTTAACGACAGTTAACCTTCTATCTACCTACTGTGTAGAGCAAATTTTTTTCTTCAAATTTGCATTTTGCACCAGTTATTATACTGTAGGCACAACAATTTATCAAAGTCCACGTATTATTAAAGATAACTAGATTACAGAATTAAAATATGGCTTCTTTCAAAATCATTGTTGATACACAAATCAAATCATTCTTGACATAAGGGTGGCTTCATTTGTTTTGATTGCGTATTTTATGTCATCCAATTAATTGCGTTTTTACCTAAATTAAATGATTGATTTGATAGATGATTTATATTTAGACCATAAATGTTTCATATCGTAAAGTAATCTAGGACATTCTCACGACAAATGTAGTACAGGTACAGCTAAGTAAGGGTATGATATAAGTAAGAAGGAAGTCTGCCACAAATACATTATTTTGAATTTTAAAGTAAATATTCACTTGTATAATTAACTTATAAGTAGTTTTGGTTTTTTCGATTTAGAAGAGATAGCTGTACATTTGAACTTGTTGTTTTTGTTCATTGATAATAATTCGCTTACACTTTAGATCTAATTATCTCTTTAATCGATCGACTTTCATTAATCTTGATCATGACGTTTAATATTCATTCGGATATATTATTATATTTTAAGTGCTAACCAGTGTTCCAATTCTATTTCAATTTAACATTTTTTAAGGACACTATTAAAATTGGTTAGTTATAATTAATAGGATATAAACTTTACATTTGTCATATGATTTCAAAATAAATTATTTGTTGAGTAATACTAGTAACAGGGGTATGAATAAATTTCAACCAACGCATTTTTTTTTTTTTTTAATATCTGGAGTTGTCTGCACTCAACTTTCTTTTACGCAATTTTCACTAGATATAGATATATGTATATTTATATATATATATATATATATATATATATATATTTCCAAAACCTGCTGTCAAACTAACCAATACTTTACAGAAATATTCTGAAATGTCATTTATCTAATAGAGTCTTTTGTTTTCCTGACAAAAAAGCAGATGATGCGAATCCATGGCAACGTAAACAATATATTTATAATGTTTCGTAGCATTTTTCTCGCAACTGGTAATTTTTTTGAAGAAATGTTTCAAACAAAAGTTGTGCGAAATATTATTATCTTTCATTATGAACATGACTATATTTGCCGTAAGTGTAGCCGTTCTATTGATATTGGTGATAGAACAAAAAATTCATAGAGTAAACATGCACTTCCGGTTTGAATATTCTTTTCAAAAATAGGAGGTGGACATCTAGGGCATACACAAGTCTTAAGTTTGAAGTTTCATAATTCTTCGTTCGACAGTTTTGGCCCTAGAGCGTTCACAGACACACAGACAGACAGGCGTCATTCCGAAAATAGTCACATTCGATTCAGGGAAGATCAAAACATGTATATCCGTTGAAATTTTTCATGATTACAATACTTATTACTTCGTAAAAGAAAGTAAAAACATATTTTTTGTTTAAATCGTATTTTATTAATTCAAATTTAATAATCAAGATTATATATTCATCTTTCTTAACTAAACTGGAAAAATAGCTGTAGTGGCCTTCACTAGAATTTCTTGTCATTATTACATTACATTACATTACATTATATAAACACATGTATGTGTATGTTTGTTTATATGTGAGTTTATATGTGTTTGAGTTCGAAATTTTTCATGATTGCAAGACTTACTTATTACTGCGTGTAATAAGTAAAATGAAACAGCCCATTATATATTGAAATGTATGTAAGTTTTCCTAGTGAAAAGGTGCCATCGGACTAGATATTATCTAAAACTCATTATATATTTGCAATCAAATTACTTGGGAATTGTTTATTAGAGCCATGTATCCTGAAATAAATGTTTATAAGCTTATATCATTTAAAAACTATTTCAGAATACGTTGCTCTAATTTACTATTCCTAAATAATTTGATGACATACAAGTAAGTTTTGGCCAACACCTAGTCCGATAACAACTTCGAATACAGGCATAAATATCGCAAAATAAGTGAAATATAAGGTTTTGTATGTCTTTTGGAAAGCTGCCCAAATATGCCAAGACCTATAAGATCAATTTGATGCATACCAAATGATTTCCTTTAGAAGTTCCGTTCACACGACTTTTGACACTTTTTCACGAACGATTCACTAAAAATCACGACAATTCAATCAACGTTCATGACAAATCGATATTAAGTTATCCGGAATACGTTTTTCGTGACAAACATTTAAATTAGATTGGATGATGCGTCATAAAGATGAGCATAAAAACGAATTGTCGTACGAATTGTTTATATAACGATGTTTTCATTCGATTTTTTTAAGTTTACAAGATCGTTTCAAGAATATTATGATTCTACATGAAATAATATATAACCAATGTAGTGTTACAGCGACCGACCGACCACTTATTATTCCGAAAGGAAAACATAAGAATTTCCATTCTAAATAGATGTATATGGTTCTTGAATGAACTTCGATCTATACATATTATTCATATCGTGATCGTGACCTTTACTGAACATCAATCTGCGGGGAAAGTAATTTATCTAGATGAAGAATGAGTGAATCATCTTTGTTAGGCGGCGGAAGACAAGGTAAGCGAAGCACCTTCCCGCTGGGGCAGACTGCTTGCCTTCTACCTTATCAACACCGGAAGTCCTTTCACCTGCAGCAGGACTGACATCTTGCGGCACCGCCGTGCGACTTTTACTTCCACAGTAGAATGCTGCAGAATCGTCAGAGGCCTTTTAGGCACTTATTGTTCAGACAAAAATCGATTACTATGATGATATAGAATGGAAACATGAGGTTTGTTCGTTGAACCTGCATTTCTTGCTCAGTTCATAATCTCTCCTTTTTCTTCATTATAAATGGAAGAGAGACAAATCATGAACTGAACAATTAGTGCAGGACAAACGAACAAAGCTATGGCTATGTTGTTTTTAGGCTAGTGTACAAATAAATCTGGAGTGCCTTTCACTCGATTTTCTTATACCTAGTTTTTACTATATATTTAATATAGCTTTATTATATATTAAATTTATTCTATCATTGCCATTAAACAATATAAATATGTGGTAACTATGAAAACGTAAAGATAATATAGCTATTATCAAGGGCAATTTTTCAAATAAAAGTTGCCAGACATTTTAATTTCTAGATCTTATATTAGATTCACTTTTTCTCTACCTCGTGTTATTTTAGAGAAGTGCAATACATGACAAAAGTAAACAAGCACTTGAAATATCTTTTTCAAAAATTCAAGATTTTTTTTCCTAGGATATACAAATCTTTAATTCAAAACATCATATTTTTATGTACAACGGTATTGGCTGTAGAGCGTTCGCCAAGATACGCGTACAGACGTCATTGAGAAAATAGCAAAAATGGAATAAGGACCCCTTAAAACAGATATTGTAATCACTATACTTTCTTTTATAAATTACTTATAGAAAATAAAAAACTTTAGTATTCGGTCGTGATCTGTAACGTTCTCGAAATCAGAAATTATTTACACAGAAATTTATTTTACGATTTCCGGTTTCCGAAAATCTATATAACTAATATAATTGGATGTATGTCGCTCGGACGGTTGTAAGACTTGTGGTACTAGTCGATTTTAACCAAATTACATATACTATACTTGAATGTATATCGCTCGTAATACAAAATTTGTGGCTTATCTCCTCTAAAGATACTGGCCGATTTTAACCAAATTTGATCTACATACTATCATTAGTGGACTGGCCCAGTAGGACACTGGGAAATTTCCCGATGGCCTATAATATTACTGTTGCTCGAACAGTACCCTGCAAATTTTTACTAAATTTGGTGTTTATTTAATATGGGTGTCCAATTTAACCTGTCGTATATAAAAACTAATCGTCCGCACTAATAGAGACCTCCTTTATATGGAGATATTAAAATAAAATAAAATTAGAAAAAAATGCATTTATTTTAACAAGAACAAGAATATATCTTATAGAATATTTTCCTAAAATATTATGCTGAAATTCGTACAAATAACGAAGATACATCGCATTTTCCTTTGACGCGCACATTGCTGACTATGGTCGTTCATAATATTTTTAGTGTGATTAGTTGAAATTTTGAAGTGAAAATGGATCGAAAAGGTAGTAGATTAACCCCTAATCGAATATGACAGAACCAAACCGTTTTAAAATTGAAGAGGACGACACGATTTTTTTATTCGGATTCGGATAATTTTTCTTTTAATTTAACTTGAAGCTTATAAAATTGGCTTCAGTTGTACGTAAGATTTTTTTAAATTTTGATATTTAGTATCCTTTTCGGACAAAGAAGTAGGGCAAAAAATAGCTAATTTTTTTTCAAATGTCTACTATTTCGCGAAAAACATTTTTTTTTGCAAAATCCTACGTACAACTGAAATTACATCTATATAGATTAAGATAAAACAAAATATTTTTGTATCAGATGATTACAACTTGCGCTACATCCATAAACCATGACGCTACCTCTTCTTTGAGCTGCCTCTGGAGAACGCATAGAAAGGCATCAAGCTAATATTATTTTTCAATAAAAAAATCCTGAAAGATGTTTGATATTTACCTTATTTAATGCAGCAAACCCCATCAATCTACAGTTTCTAAGTTCCGAGTGTTGTTCCCCCTTAAATGTTTTTCAGATGAAACTCAGACATTAAATAATTTTTAAAATAATTTTAAAATCAAAAGAAACTACAAAGCAATTGCTTTGATTGTTGCGGGACTACAAATTGTAGTAGTTAAAAAATATCTTCTTCGTAAAGTTAATAAATTATATTGAAAACTAACAAGCTTAGGTACAACGTACCTATGCGTTCAGCTCGCCTCATAAGTAATATATGCGATGCGAATAGCGCTTATTAATTATTATGGCCTTAGGTTAACAATTTGAAAAAAATGTTTTAGATATAAAAAGTCTTACAATATTTTATAGATTATTTTAATTAAAGAAAAAAAAAGTGCTTTCATTCAATTAAAAATTATAATATTTAATATTTTTTTATGGCCTTTGGGTTAACAATATTAAATAAACTTGTAGACATAAAATATCTTAGAATTTTTAGTAAAATTTTTGGGTGTTTAATTTTTTTATAAGGGCTGTTAATACAGGGGGGGGCGGCTCCAAATTTTGGGGCTCTATAATTCGGAAAGTATACAGGCGATTGGATTTTAACTGCGAGCAAATTCAAATAATATGTGTAGTAAATTTGGTGTAAATCGCTCAGATACCTTCAGAGGAGTAGAGGGCACAAATTTGGTCTTACGATCGAGGGAGCGACGATGACATCCAAATATATACACGACCGAATGCTTTTATACTTCGTACAGCGAGCTAAAAAGGTTTATTTTCTGTTGTACTCCACTATCTATAATTCACGACACCGCAAGAGCTAACGCAGTATTGCCACTAGGTAACACCGCTCTCAATATTTCGAAACAGCGACAGTTTCGTAAATATGATGCCTACGACTGCTCCAAGGTCCGAGCACAAGGCCCGATAAATATATCTAATATAAGTGTATCTGTAATTGTTTCTGTTTGCTTCATATATAGTTCTATCTTTTCCTGCGTTAGTTCTTCTTGTAAAACAAAAAACGTATTTTATTTTGTAGCATGTCCACTACTACTACTACTACTACTACACAACACAGTGAGCTTGCTCTCGTCGTAATAATGATTATATGCTTCACTGTACTGCATTTCTCCTTTTTATTTTGTATTCTTCGCTGACGGCAGTGTAGTTTACCTTGAATATGGTCTTGAAGAAATTTCAGACAGATTCAATTGAAAAGTTTTGTACATTGTTGGTCATTAATTCATAAATAATATGTTATATGAATGGTCAAATGTAAAATACATGTTTTTCATATATATCTAAATGCTACATACCTTTACTTCTACTGATATTTATTTATGTTTCTTTTCATATACATAAAAAAAGGTCTTTAAGACGAATCCCCATAGATACCCGCACAAACACCGTAGCGGATTAGAGCCATCGATGCGTTCATTTTTTCTATTAAACTTGTTGCTACAAATAATGTTTTAATTCAATTTTAGTTCCCTGTCTGGAATTAGATTTTTAGTTATAGTTATTTAGATCTGCACTTAAGCGGAACATTTGTTCAATTTGAAAAAATGTTATAGAAAAAATTTAGTGCATATTTTAAAATTCAAAATTATAAAATTTAATAAATTTTTTCGGTCTTTGGGTTAACAATATGAAAAACATTTAGAAAAATATTTTTTTTGAGTATTAATATTAAGAGGAGGGCTCCAAATTTTGGGACCCTATAACTCGGGAAGTATACGGGCGATTAAATTTAAACTGTGAGCGGATTCAAATGGATGCCAAATAATTTGTGTACGAAATTTGGTGTTAATCGCTCCGGTACCTTCAGAGGAGTAGAGAGCACAAATTTGGTCTTACGAGCGACAACTAACATCCAAGTATATAAGTTATATATATATATATATATATATATATATATATATATATATATATATATATATATATATATATATTTGGATTCAGGGCGACGAGACAAACACTTTTTGTTCAGGATTTTTTTTTGATCCGAGAATGCAACAGACACACAACCGAATGCTTTTGCTTCTTCGGTACTTCATGGCATTTCGTGCCCCCCTTTACGCCGATCTGTAAGGACACCCATAGTATGACGTAGTGTGTTCTGCGTACCTAATATGTTAAATGTTCTATACGTAGAGCACAATGGTGATATGACTTGCAATTTTCGACAAATAAACTGTAGCAGCGTTAATCCGAATCCCGTTTAATCCGTTAATCCTAAGAGACCGAATGATTAAAACGAAAGGCAATGATTGATACTCTTAAGATAAAATGTTTGTTTTTTATTAATTCGACAATTATATATATACGTAATATGAATAATCCGAATGCTCCGTCAACTCGAATTAACTCGGATCCACTGCAAGATTTTAATTATTTAAAATCTGGATTATATATTTAATCCGTAGACCGCAGAATCCAAAGAACACAAAGAAGTGACATTATGCATCATTTTGCAAGTTTTCTGTATTTGTTCCTTATAGCACAGAGGTGATATGTCCCACAGTATAGGTTTGTAAATTATTTTGTAAATATGATTTTAATCATTTGAAGTATATGAATTTTCTGTTTGATTCGTAGAGTACAAAAATGACATATCCTGAGTAATAATGTAAAAAAAATTGATCGTTTGAGCACAATGTTCCACTGTATGATTTTGCAAATTCTTCTAGAAATATGTATTTAATTTTGCTTAATTTATTTATTGTTTCATAAGATAAATGTATTGTATAAATATGATTAGGTATAGGCACTTACACCTTCAGCTCGCCTTATAGGAAATATATGAAATGTGAACAGCGAATTCCTTCCTCCCACTCCGCGCTTTCACATAAAATTTAGAATTTAAAAAGTAATTGTTTTTAATTATTATGACCCTAGGGTTCACAATTTGAAAAAAAATATATACCTAGATATAAAAATCTTACAATTTTTTGTAAAGTCTTTTGATTTCCTCAATTAATATATTTAATAATGTATATTTTAAAATTCAAAATTATAATGTTTAATCTTTTTCTATGGGCTTTGGGTTACTAATATGAAGAAATCTTGTAGACATATAATAACTTTTAATTTTTAGTAAAATCTTTTAATATTTTCATTATTTTTCTAAAGGCAGCATTAAGAGAGGCTCCAATTTTTGGGGCCCTATAACTCCGGAAGTATTCAGGCGAATGGGCTTAAACTCTAATCGAAATTAAATGGGATGCCAAAGAATGTGTTGCAAATTTTGGTTTAAATCCCTTTGGAACCTTCAGAGGAGTTGAGTGCAAAAATTTTGTTTTACGAGCGAGCAATCGGGCGACGACGACTAACATCTAAGTATATGAGTTATATATATATATATATATATATATATATATATATATATATATATATATATATATATATATATATATATATATATATATATATATGTCCAGAATCCAAATATATATATATATATATATATATATATATATATATATATATATATATATTTGGATTCTGGACGACGAGACAAACACTTTTTGTTAAGAAATTTATATCCAAGAATGCTATAGACACACGACCGTCTGTGCAATAGGGGGTAAATCTCAACTTAAGTTTAAACAAAAAGAAAACGCGCATGTTGCATTATTTTGTAACTTTCGAAAGAAATTCGAATAAAAAGTTAAATTATTATTAACAACAGATTTTATGCATCAATTGATTTTGATGTTTTAATAGTAGAACACAAACTAACTATCTGGTTCAGTAAAGCCGCAATGTTGTAGTCGCACAGACTTAAAATACATACGTAGTAATTTAAATGTTTCTGGTCGAAAGAAAATTTTAAATGTCTCTGGTTCATCGCTCATCAGTCAACATAATACTATTTTGTATTTATAACCCTTTAATAATTGAAACATTATATTAAGTAACAAAGTAAACCGTTGATTGCACTATGCAGGAAACTGTAAATTTAGCGTTTATCGATCGTGTGACAGATTTGCCCATGCGCAATATCACCCACAAAATACTAGCAATGTTCATGACAACAAAACAAACGCATCTAATTCAATAAAACACGGTGTTGGAATCAAAAATTGAGTTGTATTGTTATCCGTCGACAGGAGATAGTGATCTGTCATTGTTGTTATAATAGTACGATTTGATTTCAATGCGATTAACGAAGCATATTGCGTGCTTTGTGGGACCGCATGCAGTGGGGTCTAGTCAAGCAAAACATACGAATACGAACCTTCGCCGCGCCGACCAGTCGAGTGTCGAGTCCAGTGTGATTCAGCGTTGAGCGTTCAGCGGACACAACTGTGTTTCATGCGAAAGTGTCGCTAGAGAACTGATTATTGGTGACATTTATATTGTTTTTAGATATTGTCATAACTATATCAATATGGTTTGATATTAAATAGTGATTGGGTGTATTGTGAATAGTTGTTAGTGATTATTTAATATTAAATAACGATATTTATTACGTGAAACAATGAGTGTTTTTCGGGGTGTATATACTTATGATCCAGATGATGAGTTTTGCCGAAAAGATATGCTTGATGGTATGTGTTAATTTATGCTTAGAACATCCATAGTTTTTGTCACAACAGCTATCATTGCTAAGTGAACGTATACAAATACGAAAAAGCACAAGCACAACAGATTATAAAGTGAGATAAATTATAGTAGTACATATAGGAAAACCTATAAATATATATTTATTTTTGTTTAAGCTTCGTATTAATTTATTTAACAGGATCTTTATGTCTGGGTATTGAACCAACATTTTCAAGGATATTCTAATACAAACATTAGTCATATGATAGAAAAATATCATCTGGTTTTTATTTTACATTAGTTTAATTACTTTTATTCATTGTAAATTAGTTCCGCCAGAGACAATGGAACGGTGCAAGCATCAATGCTTTCAGCTTAAAGCACGTAGTTTGATGGCATATCCTATTAATTAACTTCTCATTTATATTGCGAAAGAAACATGTTGAGCATCACAAGGAATTTTAAACAAACACTAATTTGTTTTTCCATTCCTAGCATGTTAAAATAAATGTTGGTACTCCAAGCTAAGAAAGTTTGGCCATCCCTGTAGTACAGTTGCTGCCTTATTGATTTTTGTTGAGACCAGTATGTATGGCCGTAAGTAAGGGTGGCATAAATAATGTACATTTACTGTTGTTACCTACCACGTTATATTATATAATCATGAATTATTAATGTAATAAATGATTCATTCATTTACTTTCACTCTGCAATCATGCGCTCCTACATATTTCGTTCATAATTTTCAGTTAAATAGTACTTATTTATATCTTCTTCTTTCGTTATCATTTATTATTATTCGCAGTTAGTTAATAAATATTTACTTGTTAACACTGATGTGCAACATCTTGTCTATTGATAAACAAAAAGGAAAAATCGTATATCTTAACAGATCCTGAAACATACTCTTTCGGGAAATGCATCCAACGCTTGAAGCTTGAATATGCATATCTTAAATGTGTAAATACAGAAAAGGCATCGCATGAATCTCAAATTGTTTCAAACTTTTAATCTTGAATATGCATTAACAGGAATATTAAAATAAGGAAATGTGCATCCACGGAATATGCATATTATAATGGAAAGCTTATTGCCTAGAATCTGTGCTGCGTCGCCAAAAACATATGACGGATGGGCTAATTTCAATGGGCAGTTGGTAGTCAGTCAGAAATCAATAGTGGAAGAGAGATAGGCAGACGGCCAGCGGGTGGGGAAAAATCAATAGTCGTCGGAGACAGTGTGAATAGGAAAAACCAATAATCAGTCAGACGAAGCAGAAAAACATTGCGGAGATAATTTGTTAAAGTGCGGATATAAAGACGCGGCACTAAGAAAAACGTTACAATATCTTCAAAGTGCGAAAACACAAGCTTAGGTTTGGTAATGTGTGAGTAGGATTAGGTTAGGTGATGGTTAAAAGTTTCATGTGATGCCTTTTCTGTGTTTGTATATTCAGGGTTTATCCAAATGATCGAATAAAAAATTGATAAAAAATATATTAATAATGATTTTTTTTTATATTAATATAATCTACTCGATATCTAATGAAGTAAGTATCAAATCGAAAGTAGAGATTCAAACCGTTGTATTGCGGTTTTTATACTGACCCGGTTCAAAGCCAGGCTATAATATTATTTTACATGCAATAGCGATTGTATGGGTGGGTATATATTTATAATATAATTATTATTACGAACATTTTTTTTATTTGTCCACTAGCGAAGAGACATTACATTTCTTCGGTTTCAGTTATGCGATACACACATTATAATATAACAGTTATTTGAACATCGTATTTTTGGCGATTTTTATGGCTTATTAAATAACTAGTGTATTGCTTGTCGAAACAGGGGTGGGGGGCGGGGGCGGTACAGGGTGGCCAAAGGGATCCGTACTGTCAACCTATAGTTGTTATATATTTGGCCTTGTGTAATAGTAAGTAAATGTAATGCAAAAGAGAAAGTACGTATTTCTAATTTTCACCCTTTCGTTACTGACGTTTCCACTGACTAATCGTGTTGCAAGTTGTAGCTACATTCATGTATCACTTTGTGAGTTTTGTTTTCGCTACGTTTACATACGCGTTGTTTTGGAAGTTTCCACTGGTTCATTTAATTTTAAAGGTGCCCATAAAATTATCGAATTATTTGGGTTTTAGGATTATTCGCAGTGGTTTTACTTGTAATAGATGTATCTAACGAATTAAAATATTTTTGGATCTACTATTTACGCAAGGCCAAACCTTCGCGAACGTGCATACAATTACACGACTATCGACTACCCGCTAATCGGTCCCACTCGCATAAGGTCCGGTTCGTCTTAAAAACTTCCAGCAATTTACAATTCCGCCAATCGACCTACTATGGTTGTTGGTTGTCACTCGCGTAGAGATCTTTGGCTAATAGCAAGAGACACAACATCGAATATATTAAGAATGAGTTATTGTAATAACATAAAATTATATCCCAGTTTACAATGTTGTAAATAGGTATAAAATAATGTTCTGACCAATACATTTGCATTAGTAGCACGCATTATTAAATCTAATAATTATAAAAATGTTTTACTGGACCCTTAAATAACGTAGGTCAGCGGGAATTAATATATATACATATATCCGCTCTTTCCGAGTATTCTTTGTTTATGGCAATTCGCTTATTTGGGCATTCTCCATTTACAGCATTCGCTATTTTAGTTTTTCTCCGTTTTTCTTATTCACTCTTCTGGTCGTTTTCGCTGCTTTGCTCAGTTCTCTATTTTTGTTATTCTCTGATTAAAACCGTCTCTCTTATGAACTTTCTGTTTTTTAATCTCTGTTTTAATCATTCTTTCTTTTAAGTATTCTCTGTATTGGATTTTCTGTTTTGCGGTTCGCTCTTTGGAGATTCGCTATTGTGCATGAATATACCACATGTGATATGTACACTCGTGATGCGCCAATGTGTTTTCTTACTAAAAGGCAAACTGGAGTCGTTTTAGTGATTATCAACCTACATTACTTTATTCATATTTTAATTATTTAATTGCATTTAGTTAAACTGTTTGGGGACAGTTTTACATAGCGGAATCCATAAGGGCTGAATATAATGAAAAGCAGATAAAAAACGTTAAAAACACTCTCAAATTTTCAGAAATAAAAAATGAATTGTTTTTTGAAAGTCCAAATAAATTGCAAAATGTTTTTAAATGATATCTGACAAGTGGGAAATATTGTAGATTTACAGCGTACCAACAACAAGGAAGAAATTACTTACATAAAATACAGTTAAAACAATGGAACGACTATACTTGTTAACATTTAATAGTAATGCATAGTTGATGTACATATGTCTGAATAATGTGTTCATAAAGTAGGCGTCAATAGTAGGCAAATCTTCTAAACATATGCATGCATAACTAATATAACTAATTCTACAAGTAGTCGAAAAACAATTATACCTAATAACAACACAACGGACTGACTGACTGTCTGGCGTAACTAAACGGACAAGGTCGGGTTCAACCAACTTTACTCGAATGAAGTGCAATTGAATATATTTGTTTGTTTTTTTTAATATGTACGCATATGTACGCATGCGTGCTTCAAACTTTAGTTCAATGTTATCCATTTATTATAGTAAAGATTTGGCAAGGTAATCTTCAGGGACTTTTTATATTTTTACTTTCTTATACGAAGTAATAAGTCTTGTAAACATGAAAAATTTCAAACTCGAGAATTCCACGAATATACACGTTTTGACCTTCCCTAAATCGAATGTGACTATTTTCGGAATGACATTTGTGTGTCTGTCTGTTGCTCTAGAGCCAAAACTGTAAAACCTAAAATTGGGAAACTTAAACTTAACATTTGTATATGGTCTAGATGTGCACCTCTAATTTTTGAAACGAATATTCAAACCGGAAGTGCTTGTTTGATATGATGATATTCATATTTCGCATAACTTTTGTTTGAAACATTTCTTCAAGAAATGTACCAGTTACGAGAATACCGCTTAGGAAAATTTTAAATTTGTTATTTGTTGCCATAGATATCCGTTGGGGATTATATTAAATAATTAGTATGAACTATACTGGACAACATTTTGACAGAGCAGCAAAATAGACTTAAATAATTTGATATTTGTGTGTATGTGTGTGTATGTATGTATGCATCTAGAGCCAACACTATTGAAGGTAAAATAATGAAACTTTAAACTTAAGAGTAATCCCCATGGTTGGCCCTCCTTACAGGTCGGTGTAAAGGGGGAAGCGCACGAATATCGTAGCGCCATAAGAGCCAATGCTATTTACTACTTGAAGCATTCAAGTTGGAGCGTTCGTTTGACCCTTAAAATACTTGCTAATATATTTTTTTGAATAAAACTTTTAGAATATTCCGGTAGAAAAATAGTCAATGTATGCTTGTCTAGTTTTGAATTTTTAAATTTGTCATCTCAATAAAAACTATGGACATTTGAAAATTGGGTAAATATAGAACAATATAAAAAAAAATCTAAGCAAAATATTGAAAATCGAAAACTAGAGAAGCCTAGAGCAAAGTATTGGCTATCTGAATAATAAAAATTTCATTCATTTTAATGTTGTAATAAAGGAGTTTTAAGGGTTCGACGAAACCTTGTTTAGCTATGTTTTGCTATGTTTGCAGCGGGTATGGGGATTCCTCTTAAGACTGGTATATATGACCAGGGAGTGCATCTCTTATTTTCAAAACAATATCTTGACCGGAAGTAACAGTTTACACTTGTTACTTTTTCAATATGATATAAATGTTAAAGCTATTAAAATTACTAGCAATTTTTATGAAATGAAATGGACCATTTACTGAATAATCGCCTTGATAATAGGCAAGTTACATTCACGTTTTCCTAGTTACCACACGCGTTAATTTTGTTTCGCACCAAACTAACATGAATTTGAAACAAATTAAGGCAAATTATATTATATAATAATGAGATGCCACTATCTGCACAAGACACAAAATACACATCAAATCTTTAAATTCATATTTTTATAGATTTTTCACAATAATATTTTTACTTTTAAATTTTGTTTTGGCGTTTGATTCATGTTTGTCTATTTCAAAGTAGACTGATTAATGGCTATATGTTAAAATACAATTAAAAATAAGCATTTTGAAATATAAAATATTTTAGCCCGCCACTAAAATGTATACAAATGTTTTTAATCTCTTATATAATATTATTGAAGTTTTCTTGGGTTAACACAGAAAGTTAATTATTAGGTCATAATGGTTAAGACTCACGTCCTTCACCCTGGAGATTAGGAGTCCGATTCCCGTCTATGCCATTTTGCATTTTACAAAGAAAGCGTTCTACACATACAAACTCACATACACACACACTATGTAAATATTTCTGGGTGTTTATATATATATATATATATATATATATATATATATATATATATATATTATATATACTAGATAGTGGAAGTATAAGAGAGTAGAGTGAAGACCAGTTCAGTTTTATTTTCTGATAAACCACATAGTGTTAAATGATGTTTTCGAACTTGAACAATTTTTAAAGATAATTGGTAAAATGATAAAAAATTATTTGTCATTGTATGATCTAGTACTAAATATGTTTAACTACTGTAATGACAAGATAATAAAACAAAAAGGTCATATTTGAAATTGTTTCGAAGTATGAGTCACGCTTTTCATAAATTCCTTCGGTTGGTTTTCGTAATAGTTCAACGGAACATCAATGGTTATTTTTAATGCTTGTTTGACAATTTCCAATATTTTATCATAATTTTATTTGATTTTGTATGATACGATATATGCCGTCAAGTTACATAGTGTAAAACATGATGTTCACATCCTTTATGTTAACTGATAAAAATTTACATACATTTACAATTCTAATGTAACATTACACATAAAACTCATGTAATTTTACTGAATTACAGTAGAATTTCACTATAAATAAAATATTTTCCAAAATGTATGTATGTTGGAATGTTGAACCGGATATATGTTGAAAATAAGATTCTTCTCATTTCCAAGATTATATTGGATCCATGGTTACTGACACTCGTGCACATATCAATCGCTATTTTTATTACTGCGTATAATGTTTTATCTAGTAATGGAATAGAAAAACAATAAGGTACATAAAAAATGTGAAATATATTTCTTATTTTTATTAAAATTGTAAACAAGTATTGTTTTGTCGGCATGAAGAAAGACTTGTTGTAATAGTATTATATCTTCTTTTGGTTCTCTTTAGAAGTAATTTACCACAGTGACTCATAAGGTTCAAGTAAACTTGCACAAAGAACCGAGAGTTTTTTCTGCGTTCGATTGTTTTTCTTTCTCGTTATTTCGCTCTCACTCGTTCCTTCTGGTTATTCCCGCTCATTCGGTCCAATATGGCTTGTACATCCGTGACATTCCAAATGAAAATAAACCACTATGACATTCATTTGCAATTTAATATTAATTATTGTTTCTTTTTTCTTTTTTGAAACTGTATCTTCTTTTGACAGTTTGTTAGAATATTGTTTTACGCGGTTTAAACATTTCATTTTTTGTGCAGTCTTTTTATATTACTGCATATGTGTATAGTATTTATGTGTATTAATAGTATTTGAGAGCGGTTGGCTAGTTTTTATACAACTTCGATTGGATAATAATATATATTATTTATGGGGTCTTTTCTCGATTATTCTAAGAAAATTAGGAAATATCAGCCAATAGAGCATGAAATCTGTGTATTGCATGTAATATATCATGAACATTTTTCTAGGTATAGTAGTTCATTTCAAATACTGTGACTTTCCTTGTAACTCCACCATAAAAACATTAGGCCTGCTTGAATTAGAAGAAATGTCGCAAACGTTTTTACTTTCTTTTACAGAGTAATAAGTAAGTATAGGGATCACCAAAAAAATCGAACTCGAGATTTCAACGGATATACACGTTTAGAGCTTCCCTGAATCGAATGTGACTATTTTCGGAGTGACGTCTGTGTGTGTGTGTGTGTGTGAGTGTGTGTGTGTGTATGTGAACGCTCTAGAGCCGAAACTGTCCAACGTAAAATTATGAGACTTCAAACTTATGACTTGTATATGGTCTAGTTGTGCACCTCCTATTTTTGAAAAGAATATTCAAACCGGCAGTGCATGTTTACTCTATGCATTTTTTGTTTTATCTCCAATATCACTAGAACGGCTGCACTTACGGCAGAAATAGTTATGTTCATAATGAATGATATTAATATTTCCACAACTTTTGTTTGAAAAGTTTCTTCAATAAATGTACCAGTTACGAAAAAACCGCCACCGAAAATTTTGAGAATCTTGTTTACGTTGTCATGGATTCGAATGTAGCTTAATTAATCGGATCATCTGCGCCTGTCAATATTTCGACAAGAAAACAAAATGGTCTGAATTAGATAAATGACATTTCAAAATATTTCTGTAGAGAATCGGTTAGTTTTGATAGTTAGTACTTCAAAACCATTAGAAATTGGTATTGGTATAATTTTCAACCCATTCATTTATATAAGGTAAGCTTGGTTTTTTATATTGTTTCTGTTGGATTATTATTTCTTAATATTATATTTTTATAATCAATAAATATTGATGAAAACTACGTAAAAGAAAGTCCCGCGTTGGCCACAACCCATTTTTTACTTTCTTTTACAAAGTAATAAGTAAGTCTTGTAATCATGACAAATTTCGAACTCGAGATTTCAACGGATATACACATTTTGACTTTCCCTGTGTGTCTGTGAACGCTCTAGAGCCAAAACCGTCGTACGTAAAATTATGAAACTTCAAACTTAAGACTTGTATATGCCCTAGATGTGCACTTCCTATTTTTGAAAAGAATATTTAAACCGGAGATGCATGTTTGCCCTATGCATTTTTTCTTCTATCGCCAATATCACTAGAACCGCTACGGCAAAAATAGTTACGTTCATAATGAAAGATATTAATATTTTGCGCAACTTTTGTTTGAAAAGTTTTTTCAAGAAATGTACTAGTTACGAGAAAACTGCTACGAAAAATCATATTTATCTTGTTTACGTTGCCATAGATTCGCATGTAGCTTAATATATCGGATCATCTGCGCCTGTCAATATTTTGTCAGAAAAACAAAATAGACTCAATTAGAAAAATGACATTTCAGAGTATTCCCGTAGAGTATTGGTAAGTTTGACAGTTTTAACATAAATATATGTATATGTATATATACCTAGTAAACATTACGTAAAGGAAAGTCGAGTGCAGGCCACATGTACCATTTACTGAAAAATTGTCCCTGAAAATAGTCATATATGTTATTTACGTTTTTCTATTAATATTAGATATATATTTTGTTTCACAGCGATCGCCGGGAGAATTTAAAACAAAATAAATGATTATTATACTGTACGACTAAAATTATTTGGTTGAATTTTCACAATGGACAATAAAGTTATAATATATTTACATTATATATATTATATTACTACCATTATAAGTTCCCAGTAAAATAATATACAGAATACAAAGGAAACTTAAATCATGCTTAGTTAAACATTAATTATCAAGCAAGCTTATATAAAATTATTATTGTCTTAACAATATCCTTCAAAACCAAATAAACATAATTGCAATCCTATTTCTTTAGTTATTTTTATGTAATATACATTTTTTGCTGGATAACAAAAAACTAGTTTCTTGTTTGTCATTTAAAAACAATTTTTTGTGTGCTATTAACTGTCGCGAAAACATAGCTACATATCTACTGAATAAAAAGATATAACTAAAAGTTTTTAATTTAATTTTTTTTTTTTAATCTTTTATTGATGTTCTGAATTTTTATGATTAATTTAATAATAGATGCCCTAATTTCCTTAGTCTAATGATTGCTTTTAAGACACATATTTAATGAATGTACAGGTATAAATAAAATTAGATTTTTTTTTAAGCTTTCGTAATTGAAGATATAATATATTTCTTTTTTTTTGCTGGAGAACCGAATTATTATTATATTCGGTCGTGTGTAACATTTTGCACATATATAACTCATATACTTAGATGTTAATCATCAATTGACTCGGTCTTTCGTAAGACTAAATCTGTCCCCTCTACTCCGCTGAAGGTACCGGAATGATTTGAACCAAATTTGCTACTCATATTCTTTGGAATCCCATTTAAATTCGCACGTACCTTAAATTAAATCGCTTTTATACTTCCGGAATTATAGGACAGCAAAATTTGTAAACACCTTTAATACAACATAAAGATATTTTGCTTACAAAATTTCTTAATATTGTGAAATAAAAGGCGAAAAATAATTATTTAAAATAATGATTATGAATTTTAAAATATGCCATATAACTTTTTCTTTTTTTTTTTTTGATTTATTCATTTTACAAAAATATCTTTTTATATCTGTAACAATTTTTTCAGATTGTGAACCCAAGGACCAAATAACTATTTTTTACAATTATGTAAAAAATAGTTATTTTAATTTTTTTTTATTCTAGCTATATATATATATATATATATATATATATATATATATATATATATATATATAATTTGTCATCCTTGGCATATATTGAGAAACATTATATGTATTAGGGGATGCAAAGGCATAGGTGCTTGTATTAATAGTAGATAATTCAGACAGGTTCAAACTACTTATATAAATTGCGTTTTCACTGGTATCAATATTGCGCTTTCACAAGCAACCACGATTCTGTATTTTGAAAACAATACTCATATATCTCATCATTGCACTGCAATTCGATATGTGTACGCAAAAATTAATGTAAGAACTGCAGAGGTGTACTCCGAGGTTTATAGATAAGTAGAAATTGAACTATAAGTGCGGAACCGATTTTCAAACTAAAACTGTAAATATAAACTTACTATAAGGTCACAGTGAAATCGTGCTACCCATCTGTAATAAATTCACACACTCATACACACAATTATAGATTTTTGATCTGATAGGCTCAACACTCTAAGCGAAACTCACATCAAGTGTTTTTTCTAATTTTTTATAATCTATTTATGATTAATTTATACGATAAAGTGTGTTCTCTGGTTGATAGATTTCGTGATCAGATATATATTTCAAGCTTTAAAATTGAATACAGCGCATCATTGATTTTATGCTCGTATACTTTGAAAATTTTTATATCTAAATTTGGGACGTGTAATTTTAAATTTTATGGGCACATTATTTTTATTTGATTTTATTTGGTATCTAAAACTAGGTTACAAGTCCTGGTTTATATTTCTAATGAACTTATTGGTCATTTGAGACCAAAGACAAGTTATACCCCTGTTTTTGCAGTGTCTGTTTCCCATTGTTGCATTTTGAACTGCTCCGAAATTCAATATTGAAGTAGAAGAAAATAGTAAGAGCAAACCGGAAGTGTAAAGTTCAGTGTCAAATAGCACAAGAAACCCGAGAACTCGTATAAATGTCATTATTGTTAACAATAACCAATATTACATTATAAATTTATCTAAAGTTTTCATTATATAAATATTAAATTTTGCATCAAATAAAATGAGCATAGCCACTAAATTCCATGGACAAATTAATATTAATTATACTTTTGTGTTACACCTACATTATTGTTATTAACAGCTGAAATTGCTGAACTATAACCTATAATAATAATACGTTTATTCATCATATTAAGAGTAATCCCCATGGTTGCCCGTCCTTACAGGTCGGTGTAAAGGGGGATGCGCACGAATATTGTAGCGCCATAAGAGCCAATGCTATTTACTACTCAGTTGAAACGTTCGTTTGACCCTTAAAATACTTGCTAATACATTTTTTTGAATAAAACTTTTAGAATATTCCGGTAGAAAAACAGTCAATGTACGCTTGTCTAGTTTTGAATTTTTAAATTTGTCATCTCAATAAAAACTATGGACATTTGAAAATAGGGTACATATAGAACAATATAAAAAAAAACTAAGCAAAATATTGAAAATCGAAAACTAGAGAAGCCTAGAGCATACTATCTGAAATATAAAAATTTCATTCATATTAATGTTGTAATAAAGGAGTTTGAAGGGTTCGACGAAACCTTGTTTAGCTATGTTTTGCTATGTTTGCAGCGGGTATGGGGATTCCTCTTAAAGTTAAAACTTACAGGAAGGTATACGATAAGTTGTGCCTTCGGCTCGTCAATAAATGCAAACATCACAGAGCGTACTAAATTATTATTATTTTTAATTATTATGACCTTTTGGTTCACAATCTGAAAAAATATTATAAATATAAAAAGTTTTACAGGTTTCTGTAAATTTGCTGTATATATTTTTATGGCCTTTGGGTTTACAATATGAAGTAATTTTTGTCATTTTTTTATCCGAGAATATTATAAACACACGATCGGAGGCTTTAGCTCTCGTCCGTACTTCGTACGACGAGCTAAAAATGATAAAACATAATTTACAAGAATCCAAAAACTCGTTAACATTGTAAACCAACAAAGAGCAATTTTAAATTTAACAAATATTAAAATTTATCTAATTGATATTTAATATTGTAACTACACAGATGACATTAGAGGATAATTAATTATCCTATATTGATCAATACTCGTTTTATCATTCTATTAAAATGAGTATTCGAAAATTATTTCCATACTATGTAACTATACAACATAATTTTTATTTAGTATACCATTAATAAATGTTGCAAGTTCAGCCATACGAAATGATCCCATTCAAACGATAGATTGATAGGCAAAGATTAATTTGTACCTACAAATTACAAATATACCGACAATTTGTACCTAATAAAACAACAGTCGAGATTTTTCTCAAACTATTACACTGATACAGGCTTATTAAAATAAGGTTATTACAACAGGAATTGTATATTTTGTTTTGTTTTATAAGGTACTGACAGACATTTACTGATGCGTGGCTATTATAAATATGTTCTGTGGCGATATATATTTCCTTGTACGCCAAATGACCACGTTTAACTAATTAATAACAATAATACTCGATGTTAAGTTGGTAACGGTGTTAATAATGAATTGAAGAATCAGATTCGCTATCGCGGTTACACTGCAATTGGTCAATGATTATATATTGTAGTCAAGGTTTATAAGAGATGGGTTCGAATTTATGTATCGTATAAGAGTATTATATATATATATACATACATATATATTAGTGCGCGTCCCTGTAAGGACGAGGATTCGTCTTAAATAAGAAATTTCTATAAAACGCAAACGGATGTGCAGACACCTTTAGTTGCAGCAGTTATTGTTATTGTTAGATTTAAAAGATTAACATATTTTTTATTAATTACATAATTGCACAGGAAAATGGGAGCATAAATACATAATAGCTAAGAGAATGCGTAAGTATTATTATATGTGAATAAAGCCAAGGTTATTTTAAGTTAAAACAAAATAATACATATTGGTTATAATTGGTGCAGCAATCGCACGCAAACACCGGAAACACAAGTTAATTAAGGAACTTAAGTAAACGGTTTATCGAGTTCCCTAGATAGCTATAGATTCCTATATATGTAAGTATAGAATTATTTCGCAACACAATCGTGCGATAAATTTAAAATTCTTATCATGACATAAACAAATTTTGCCCGTTGGCACTACAGTAAATGTTCACTTATTAGCTCGCCGATCGAAGTACAGAAAAGCTAAAGCATTCGGTCGTGTGTCTGTAACAATCTCGGATCAAAAAATCCGTAACAAATTGTGTTCGTCTCGTCACCCTGATTTCGAAAATATAACTCATCATAATTGGATGTTAGCCGTCGCTCGTTCGTTTGTAAGACTAAATATGTGCCCTCTACTCCTCTGAAGATACCGGAGCGATTTGAACCAAATTTGCTATCCCATTTGAATCCGTTGGTTTAAATAATGTTAATTCAACACAAAATTGCAAATGAAAACTAAATTTTTTTTATTGCCTGTTTATTTAATTATGAAACTCAAGCAAACTGGAATATTCAATTTATTTTTCGTTATTTAAATTAACGTACAAAATCAAGAAACACTGAACTATATTTAGGGGATTTTCCCTAAAAATGATATCACAGACTTTTAATATGTGTTATAGAATAAATAGTGTTAAAAGTGATTTTTTTTTTCGAATTGTTAATCTATCATTCCGCTACATCACGTTTCCCAAACTTTCCACTCAAAAAATTAAATTACACTTTATTTACCGTAGTTACATGCTAAATATTATGGATTATATTTATTGAAATTGTTATTTAAGTTTTGACGATAAATTTGTTTTATATTCACTATTTCAGTAAGCCCTTCCAGAAGTCTAGGTCCACTCCTAATCGGAATTACCGATTTTCGTTATATCGCGCCCCAATGTAAAATTTCGTGTGTTCACTTTACTGGGTTCACCCGAGACGGTATTTCTATATCGCGACTTCACTTGAATTGAATTTCCAAATTGATTTTGTTTCAAGTAAAACATTAGAAAAAATTTTAAACTACATCTATGTAATGGTCAGTGAACTTTGAGCAAATAAATTGACAATAATTATATGTATGTATAAAGAAAGCGAATGTTGTACATACACCAGTGAATGGGCAATATTGTTTTGTCTTTGCAAATACCTAGGTACACGAGATTGTGACGTGATCCATAATGATTTCAATTAGCGAAAGTAATGATTTGAAACGGAGTGCAAGTTGATTGCTTTGACCATGAATATAAAACAAAACTTGTGCATTCAATATTTGCACTCTTAGAATAGAATATTGAACCTTTTGAGAAGTAAACTATTTTTAACTTTCCGTATGAAGCACAGAAGAGGTCGTGTGTCTGTAACATTCACGGATCAAAAATATTTTTTAATAAAAAGTTCTTGTCTCGTCGCACTGAATCTAAAATTGCATATACTTGGATGTTCGTCGTCGCTCGCTCACTCATAAGATCAAATTTGTGCCTTCTACTCTCTGAAGGATTTAAACCAAATTTGCTGCTCATATTGAATCCGGTGGCAGTTTAAATCGCGCTTATACTTCCGAATTTAAAGAGCCCCTAATTTTGGGCCGCCTTAATACTGCTCTTAAAATAAAAATTAAAGTTATTCAAATATTTTACAATACATTGTAAGATATCTTATATAGTCATTATTTCTTTATATTGTGAACCAAAAGAACATAAAAAATTATGAATTTTTAAATATGGATTATATATTAATTAGAAATCATATTTTTAAATTTAAAATATTCAACGTATACGCAAGTGCGGAATGGTCGGGTTCCGCATCTTAAAACTGACGAATTAGTAGTTTGTCTCTGCGCTGTTTACATTTATTCGGCGAGTTGAAGTGCCTGTAACACCTATGCTTGTTTAAAACAAATTTGATGACATAAACTGTCTGTATTCATTTGCAATTTTTAGTTATATATGTACGCTCAGTTTCATATATGTCATTCTTTTAATTATAATCTTGCCTAACCTCGAGAAAGCGATAAACCCGGAAATAGAGAAGTAGCCTTATTAAATTAGTTCACGGGACACCAGGTCTGAATTAAAACTTTTGCGCCCTTAGTCTTGCTTTACTATGCAGCTTCTAAGTACAAGGGCGAACTGGAAACAAAATTTCAATGTGGAATTTAATTAGAAAGCCTGATTAACATTGGATCAGATTTGCGCCACAAGCAATTTTTTTCTCCTGAGATGAAGTCTGTATTCCTGTAGAATATCTAAAATGTGGAAATTTGTACATCCTTGTAGCCACGTGGCCAGTCGGCTCCTATTTTTGTTATTTGGAAAATAGTATAATACGTTATTCAAATTTATTTTATCTAGTGTCATAAGAAAATATATTTATTTTATTTAAAATATTATTATACTTTAATATTGCCGCACTATAGTTTATATAAAATTTACGCCACTACTACCGATGAGAATAACGCACAAGCATAGGTACATGCACCTATGCCTTCAGCTCTATAACAATTGGAAATTCGAAATGCACACTATACTGACCGTTGTAAGATAACAATTTCGCCGCTCACAGCTCATGCGTACCCGCTATAATATTTTAAATTTGAAAACAATTGTTTTGTGAATGTAGATTTAATTTATGCATCAGCAACAGTTTATATACCTTGTATATTAGTTTTTAAAAACAAAACCAAATAATCTTGATCTCAAAATACGAGTGCAATCTGTTAGTACATATTTTGCAAAATAAATATAATCATTTAAGTTTTGTAACCAATATTATCGTGATCATCTATATTTATATATAGTTATATGGTAGTATGTTTTTTTTTTTTTTTTGTAACCAGATGTTGAATATTGATATAGAGATAATAAGATGTAACCACAATCTATGATAACAAGTGTTTATAGCAACAATTTTTATTTACTGTCGATAGTAGGTCATGTAAATGAAAAGAAAAAAAAAAACAATTGCAAGTAAGAGCACGAAAATTGCAAAATACTTTTAGGTCACCCAGCTAGCTAATATTACAAACAAAGAAATTTAAACTTCACTGACCACATTCATAACACTAATGAGCTGAAATTATTAACAAATGTGACATTTCCTTGATATTTCTAGACTAGATTAGGCGGTAGACAACCATTTAACACGCCTGATTTTTTAAAATATGCGCATTAGGTGATAAAAATATCTTATTATCATATGAGTAGCCTAGGTTATAAAAGGTGCACGAGAAGCTCAAAACATAAGTACGTTTTTTTCAGTGTATGTAAGTACATACACTGAAAAAGAAACTTGTCTTTAGTTAATAAATAATAGTTAATAATTTAGTTAATAAAGTAATAGTTAATAAATCTTCAATTGGAAAAAATTGTAATTTCAAGTTAATTTTCTTTAATATTATTCATTTTTTTCATTATTAATAAGCTAGTCTATGTACTACAACTACATTTATATTTTAGGTTTCTATCTTTATTTTAAGGTAAATTTATTTAATAGTAATAGATTAACGATTAAATACGGCAGAATTTTATATAGCATATTTTACGCAAGTAAGACACTAAATAAATGATGCATTTATGTAGCATATACGGTAATAAGATCTATTTATATTGAAGAAAGATTATCTGGGCTTAGCAAATTTAGCATTTATTTAATATAACTCTACATTGATATGGCTCTATTCATATATTTGATTTATTTAATAATAGTAAACCTAAATTGACAAAAGAAAATAGATTGGTGGCGCGATAAAAGGAGCCAGAAAAGTAAAATGGGCAAATCCCAGTTTGACAAATAAATTAAATCTCACAAACTCGTTAGTTAGTTTGTCCATATTTTTAAATATAGAAAAGTGGATTTGGATCAAAACGCAGTTTCACTAAATTATAGTTCTATCTATTGAGTAATAATCACAATTCGTCAAATCACAATATCACCAACTAAAAAATATCTGAAGTGGCTTGCACTCAATTTTCTTTTACGCAGATTTTACTGATTATTGATTATAAAAATATAAAATTAGAAAATAATAATCCAACAGAAACACCTTATACCTTATATAAATGAATGGGTGGAAAATTATACCAATACCAATTTGTAATGGTACTAACTATCAAAACTAACCAATATTCCGCAGAAACTTTCTGAAATGTCATTTATCTAATTGGCTCTATTTTGTTTTCCTGTTAAAATAGCAGATGATCCAATTTTATAAGCTACATGCGAATCCATGGCAACGTAAACAAGATATTTATAATGTTTTGTAGCATTTTTCTCGTAACTGGTACATTTTTACTTTCTTTTACAGAGTAATAAGTAAGTATTGTAATCATGAAAAATTTCGAACTCGATATTTCAGCGGATATACATGTTTTGACCTTACCTGAATCGAATGTGACTATATTCGGAATGACGTCTGTCTGTCTGTGTGTGTGTGTGTGTGTGTGTGTGTGTGTCTGTGAACGCTCTAGGGCCAAAACTGTCGAACGAAAAATTATGAAACTTAAGACTTGTATATGCCCTAGATGTGCACCTCCTATTTTTGAAAAGAATATTCAAACCGGTAGTTCATGTTTACTCTATACATTTTTTTCAAATAATATTATCTATTTTGAAATTATTAATTTCCCAAATCCGAAAATTCTTATAAAGCTGAAAAAAAATTATTATTTTCATGCATTTCGGAAATTGTGAGCATTTCTCTCATCACGAGAGTAAACGTGTATGCATGAAAAATTTACATTCGGTAGCGGTCGGGTTTGATCGTGCATGTTCGTTTGCCTCCGGATGTACGGCTACATTCGCTTATAGCGCATTAGTTTTAAAACTCATCCGTTACAAGTGCAATATACATTGTATGGACTGTGAAACTAAACTAAGAAAACACGACGAGTATTGTTAATTCAACTAGCTTTATGTGTTAAACTATTTTATAAAATATACATTTAATTTTAATATTTAAAATGAATAAATAAAATTTTAAATACAAATAAACTGACACCAATTAATAATTTGGGTTATGATTAAAAGAAATTTTAATTATTCTCTTCTACAATATTTTACCTTTTGAAGATCACATAATAATCAGATAAGTATAATATTTTGAATTTGTTAATCATACATTAAAAAAAAACTATCTAAAAATATGTTGAGGTTATGATTTATAAATTTAAATAAAAACTAAGCGCGCGAGATATTTGACGCATTGGCACAGAGCGTGAGCAAATCTTTCATCACGCGAGTAAAGATCACCGAAAAGTTCACGTGAGTTCTGACGAGTTAAGAGCGAGCGGGCGAGCGGCAGGCGTCTAACATGGAATATATGAGTTATATATTTCTGGATTCAGAGTGACGAGATAAGCATTTTTTGTTTAGGAATTTTTTTCATACGGGAATATTACAGACACACGATCAAAAACCTTAGCTCTTCTGTACTACGTACAGTGTATGTGTGTTTGTAAGTGTGCGTGAAAAAGAAAGTATAGTGATGAGTACTGCAGATTTTAAGTTTCTTGGATGAAGAAAATTTTAGAACTCGCAAACACAGCTGTGTGTCTGTATGTGAACGCTCTAGAGCCAAAACTGTTGAATGTAAAATTAAAATTCTGAAACTTAGTGGGCAGTTTCAATTTTTGAAAAATATATCTTAACCAGAAATAATAGTTTACTTTTGCCGCTTTTACAAAATCTCGAAAATTGCTTGACTTAGAGATTCTTATAGAAGTTGGAGAATTCCTAGCATCTTTCACATACCGTTTACTGAAAAATCGCCTTAGAAAATAGGCATTACTACACATATTGATATTGTTTCACGGCAATCTAGCAAATAATTTATTGCAAAATAATGCAATATATAAACATTTAAAGTATAAGACAGTCGAGTCAAAACCACTCCAGCGTTTTTTTTTTTAATGTTATACCATATTGTTGAATAATTGTAGTTATATTGTCTCTGATCCAAAAATATTCATATAAATATACATAACACAACTGTATGAAGCTTTGATGTACACAAATCATATAAATCGCACATATAAATAGAGGAAGTATAAACAATAAACTTTTCGACGCCTGACTCCCTATTATGGCATTAATCATTACGAATACGTATTACAACAAAATTTAATATACATCTAAATATATTGAATCTATCCTTGATCTATTTATAATTTGTTGTTGGTTAAGTTTTAATAACACCGTTTGTTATAAAAAAGAAGTATGATTATATTAATTATAAGACTGCATTGTTTATGTTTACATTTTCTTATGATTTGTATATTTTATATTCACACATAATTTTGTATTCTCATGCAAACATATTACAGCAGCAAAGTTAACTGAAATACTAATATTATATGATGATCCTATACAAAGTAAATAAACTTATTATACAATAGTTGTGTCTTGGAAAGAAATACTACGTCAAATTCAAAAGAAATAATTATTTAAATTAACTGAGTTCGATTCTTCTTCACACTTTTTAACACAAACGATAAAATAAATGGTCCTTATGAGAAATATATAGCTTAAATATTCGATTGCGTGTTTGTAATAGTCCCGAAATCAATCTTGTTACGATAAAAAGTTAAATTTAAAGAAACTAATTTAAAAAATGTGTAGTTACGTAATATTATTAACGACATACTTAAAAATACGTAATTCTAGATAATACATGAAATTCGTCATTTTCCTATAAATTATATATAATTAAAAATAATTTTATGTTAGCTGTTTTATATATCACGAAGTGTAGTGTACAGGCTTCTCCAATGGGTTTTGATCTGACGGTTTTCTGTGCGCTTCTGTATCAGAATACAAGGGAGAGGGTATAGTAGTCTATATCAAACATTTTGCAACCAGTCAAACTCACCCTCTCTATTGTATTTTTATACAGTAGCACAAAAAAACCATCTGAACCCGCATTGGCTTTCAATACGTAGTTTTTTGATAAATAAAGTTCAGGAACGGGAGTTTAACACGGCATTCCTTCAACACGGTTTCGGTCTAACATAAAATTTCTTCATCCTGGTAACCCAATTGCTATAAACAATATTTAAAAATATTTACAATATTAATATTATATTTTTGTATATTAAAAAAATCTACAACAACATGAAATTGTTTTTTTTTTCTAATTTAAATATATAATATATGAACATAACAAACACACACACGCAGATATATATATATATATATATATATATATATATATATATATATATATATATATATATATATATATATCGTCTGTGTGTGTGTGTTTGTTATGTTCATAATGGAAAATATTAATATTTCGCACAACTTTTGTATGAAAAGTTTCTTCAAAAAATATGCCAGTTGCGAGAAAAATGCTACGAAACATTATAAATATTTTGTTTACGTTGCCATGGACATACACAGAGGCACACACAGATACACAGACGTCATTCAGAAAATAGTCACATTCGATTCCGGGAAGGTCAAAACATGAATCTCGAGTTCGAAATTTTTCATGATTAAAAGAATTACTTATTACATCGTAAAAGAAAGTAACAATTATTTTTAAATTTAAAATTTTAGTCCCTACCGTGAAGTGGGAGTACGTTTTTCGCATCGCATATATTTCCTATAAGGCGAGCTGATGACGTGTCAGATTTGTGTACTGAATTTAGTAATTTATTAAAAAAATTAAAATCGTTTTGTTCGTATTAAAAATACATTATACATGACTTTCACCGTTTTCTTCGCCAAAAAGAAAACGCCCATGTTTAATGGTGATTACTAGTGCTTACGGGGGAAACATTAGCTAATATAAATATGAAATTTTTTGATCAATTATTGTTTTAATAAACATTTACTACTTATAAATTGAAAATAGTTTTTTTTTTAAATAAATTAACCCTGTTTTTGTACTAGTTCTTTTAATGAATTGATTTAACGCCCGTGTTATAGGGATGTTGCAAATGCAATTGCTAGATTTTAATGGCTATAGCCATTTTGAGGTCCGCTGCGTTGACTATTTTTGCAATGCTGCTGTGTACTATAATCACAGAACGTCGATATTTTGTATTTTAACCTACGATACTTTTGCGAAGACATGATTTAATTTTTGGCATTTACTCTTATCATTGGTTTAATTTCTCTAAAATGGAAACACTTACAGACAAATAATTAGATTCAAAATAAAGAATAAGAATGATTTAAGAACATTATTTTGAATATATTTCTTAAAATTGTAATATTTGAGAAAAGTACATATTTCATCAGTTTTTATATGATAGTATTGCACTGGCCACAACAGATATTTTTTGTTATAAAGGCGTGATAAACATACCAACTATAGCTACGAATTAAATGTCATATAAAAATATTTGCTGGTAACTATAATCATATATTTCACGCGCTTTTTACGCCAAACTTTTTAAGTCCATATAAAATTTGTTTTATGGGTTTATCTTTGTGCGTACATTGTGCAAATCGAGTTAAATTCCTGTATACAAATGAGCATAAACAAAATATACTAACTACCATCATTTTAAAATTTTAATTACGTGTCAGTCATAAAATGAAATATCGTGTTAAATTTCACCAAGCTTTGGAGGTTAATAACTGGCTATAAATTTATTGAAATATTTACGAATGAACATTTATGACTATAATAATATGAATGCATTTTTATAATTTCTATTTCGTTTTCATATATCATAATTAAAATATATATATATATATATATATATATATATATATATATATATATATATATATATATATATATATATAAAATATGAAGAATAATATAGATAATTTATGAAAACAATAATTAATAAAATAAAAATAATTTTATAACTTTTACCATATATGTATGTTATGTATGTACCTAATTATTCACATATATCTATAAGTGTAGGAAGTCTTTGATCGATTGCAGAGCCAATGTAGCGAAAGTAAATACACAAATTTTACTTATTCACAATGTTACATCGTTTCCGGCGGAAATACAAGGCCATTGTTCCTTGTTTCATTCAATTTAGAACGATTTTACACACTTCCTCTAGCCGATTCTTCACTAATAACAGTCCTATTAGCAAAAATATTGGGCCCATTACTATAATTACCTAGTATCCCTATACAAAACTTTGTTGTTTTCAAAATAAGAAGTCCATTACGTTAAAAATGCAATTTTACTTTATTACATATACACTAGACAGTAAGCATTTTGAAGAAAATCTGTCAAATTACATTTTATTTATTTATTTTATAAATTTTACATTAAACTGTACTGTATAAGGTTATTAGTGATTGTCAAACAAAATATAACAGTCATATTTGCATGTGTAAAATATCTGCAGTGGGCTACACTGAGCCTTCTTGTAAGCGTAGAATATGTTGTTTTATTATAAAAACTCTTGTAGTATTGTTTTTAATTCTAACAATCATTGATACTGCGATTATCATGACACAATTTAAAGAATGTGGTAACCATACAACATATATATTAACTAGGTTCGTAGTTAATAGTTTCGTAATTTTATATATAGCAATGTTTGCTGTAGAGCGCATTCAAACGTCATCGGGAATCGAATACTCGGTATTAGAGTACTTTCAAGAATCGAATACTTATCCGAGTACCGAGTACTTGAGTACTCGGATGAATACAGATACACGATAAATACACAGAAAGCCTCCCCCCACCTAATATGTTTCATCATTACATATTTACTTCGTTTGATTTCATAGCCATTCGGCTGAACACTCACACCCACCCTCACTCGATCAAATTTAAAAATGTTATACATATTAGCGATTAACAAATAATTTCGTTTCACAATTCACAGTTCTCTACTTTTCGCAACCAAAATCAAGCATGTAGATAACAGAGATAAAGAATACTACAATAACAAGATTTAGTACGCGAAAAACGCACCGATGCGTCCAGCTCGCCTTTAAGTAAGATATGCGTTGCGAGAACTGCTTTTTAATTATTATGGCCTTTTGGTTAACAATTGTTATAGATATAAAAAGTCTTACAATTTTTTGTAGATTATATTGATAAAAAAAAATTAGTGCATATTTTAAAATTCAAAATTGAAATATTTAATATTTTTTTATGGCCTTTGGGATAAGAATATGAAAAAATCTTGTAGATATAAAATATCTTAGAATATTTAGTAGAATTTTTGGCTGTTATAATTATTTTTATAAGGGCAGTAATAAGAGGGGCTCCAAATTTTGCTAAAAACAAGATTCGGTACGTACAACGTACCGATGCGTCCAGCTCGCCTTTAGGTAAGATATGCGATGCGAGCAGTGGTTTTTAATAATTATGGCTAACAATTTGAAAAAATGTTATAGATATTTTGGGTGTTTTAATTATTTTTATAAGGGCAGCATTAATGGGGGCTCCAAATTTTGAGGTCCTATAACTTGAGAAGTATACGGGGGATTGGATTTAAACTGCGAGCGGATTCAAATGGAATGCCAAATAATATGTGTACCAAATTTGGTGTGAATCGCTCTGGTATCTTCAGAGGAGTAGAGGGCACAAATTTGTCTTACGTGCGAGTGAGCGACGACTAACATCCAAGTATATAAGTTGTATATATTTTTTTGGATGCAGGGCGACGAGACAAACACTTTTTGTTAATGATTTTTTAAATCTGAGAATGTTACAGACACACGACTGAATGCTTTACCTTCTTCGGTACTTCCTACGGCGAGCTAAAAAGTAGAGCAGTCGGGAATAGTACAACAAAGTACGGCAAAATCGGATAGATTATTTAAGCACGACGAGACGCGTACTCAATGTAGTATACGATACAACTGGTATCGAATTTGAACCGAGTCGAGAATGTATTCGAATACTCAACGAGTACGAGTACCAGCATACGGTAAAATCTGATTGATCGAGTGAGCACGGCGTAACGCGAATATATTCGATTCAGCTGGCATCGACTTTAATCCGAATACAGAATATATTTGAATACTCAGGTACGAGTACTCGAATACAGCGAGTACTTTCAAGAAATTACTTACCGATACTTTGTACTCGATTACCCCATCACTAATAAATACTACGCATATGAAAGTCCTATGAAGAATGCAGCTGATCTAAAATATTTGAATGTAGAGTTTATTTCAGTAATCTATTTATCCCTATGCCAATCGCGGTTCTGATTTCATTTATTATGTATGCATACAATAAGAAATAAATTTAAGTAAAATGGTCGAGAAATGAAACATTAATTTGCATTGAATATAGCCTTCAGCATTTTATTGTCGACGTAATTATTATTCATTTTACATCAAATATTTTATGTAGTTTTATATTGGTATTTATAATGTTCATGCACAATTTATTGTTATTTGTAATTAAATAACAATTAATCATTATATTCTAAGATATTTGAAGAACAGTTCTATCTTCTGTCCGGTTGTATAGAAATATACTTACCTATACGTAATGTATATAAGAAAATATTAAAATCACAAAACAATTTACCGCGAAATTTTAATGGAAATATACATTTTGAGGGTCCCTGAATCTATTTTGACCTTTATCAATGAAATCTGTGTGTGTGTGTGCGTGTGCGTATGCATGTGTCTTTAAATGCTCTAACAACCAGTACCATTGAACATGAACCGTGATAGCGTGATCACTAATCACCTACATATTTAGTGAAACCAAATATAAGAAAGTGGAGTGAAGGGCAATCCAGATTATTTTTAGTTAGCTCTCGCATAATCTGACATTATTTTATGATCCACCGTAAAAAATATTTCTTTAATATGCTACTATTTAAAATACATGTTATATCTATAAATGGACAGTGGTATTTGAATGAGATTTATTTTCTTTTTACAGTATACCATAAATAAATATTTGCCAGTTTACCAATCTTCTGTCATAAAATAGCAAACGCATATAGCGAAACGAACAGATTGACTGATTACAAAATTATTCGATTTTAATGTATCGTACGGCATAATATATGTATGTAGTTTATTAGAGAAGCATTATAATAAAATTATGACATACTTTACTTCACTGTCACACGGAAATACGACTTCTCCATTTATATATATATACATATACATATATATATATATATATATATATATATATATATATATATATATATATATATATATATATATATATATATATATATATATATATATATATATATTTATATATTTACAGAAAACTAAGTAAACACATTATTTATTACATTCATATTTTACGATAGAAATGTGATTTTCAATACATAACATTTAACATCCGTTATCGTAGATAAGTATAGGTTATATTTGAGTAATATTAACGGATGAAAATCGAGTTTAATTGGTAAGGCACCAATTTTGTAATATTTAAATTTGTTGATTGTTTACATTCAACATGTCTTAGAATTACTAGTAAATATTACAGTAATTGAAGTCTAAACTATAAAATTAATATATTTTATATTCAATCTAAAATTAGTGACCAACGACCATCTGCTCGAACGTGGCTAGGATCGAGTATAATAAAATATGAACATTTATATTTTGCGCAATAATTTTATATGTTATTGCATATATAAAGTAGAGTTTAACACAGTTATTGCGGAAACAAACTTGTACTTTTAAAATATCGCCTTTACGCAATTAAACCTGCTCCAGAAAACATGGCCAATGTCAGCTAATACTGGGAATAGGTCATTTAGGCGAAGCCGGACCATTACTTCCGGTTTAGATATTGTTTTAAAAAATATGAGGTTTTCTTCAGGGCCCCATGCAAGTGTTTAATTTAATGTCTTATAAATCATCAACCGTTTTTTACGTAGAGCGATCACAGGTGGTCAGTCAAGCACACGGAGACACTCACACAGACATGATATCTAAAATAGTCAAAAAAGAATCAGAAATGATTAAAAAGTGTCGAAATTTCCCGTGCTTACAAAATATTTTCTTATATACAGAAAGTAAAAATACCTTCTGCGTTGATGGATCTTTTCTATTTGAACTCACCTCTAATAACATGCATCGGATGCAAAAGTTCATACAAATAGCTTTTCTATACCTAAGTGACTGAACATATTTATGTTGTTTATACACTATAGTGTAATGTGTAATGTATGGGGTGCCTGAAGGATTTTTATGCTGTGTCAAGATCAGATCGTGGTCAATTAGATATACATGATTAAACAGCTGCGCGCGCACACCTTATCTGATACGTTTGATCAAATCGACAGTTAAGCAAGATGGTCACGGTGCCAGAGTATAACGGCCAACTGTTAAAATGCAGCCGTACATTTTTACCTATTTTCTAAATGTATTCCGAAATAGAAAAATGTGCGTCGCTGGTGTTGTGTGGAGAGTGGAGTGAAGAGATATCTTCCTTTAGATATAAATCTTGTGCAGTTATCTGTAATGAACAGGAGAAGTTCGTATAAAGTATCTACTCAATAAAGTGCACATCGGAATGTGCAATTTTTACACATTGTTGTAATACAGTGGCGTACTGACACTGTCAACAATTGAATCTGCAATTGGAATCACTGGCTGAAAACTATGAATAACTTTTTTCCCTCTTTATTAGCTCGCCGTACGACATACAGAAGAGCTAAAGTATTCGTTTTTGTGACTGTAACATTCTCGGACATTTTCTTAACAAAAAATTCTTATCTGAATATAAAAATATATACAGTTTATATACTTGGATGTTAGTCGTCATTTCCTCGTAAACCGAATTTGTGCCTTCTACTCCTCTGAAAGTACCTGAGCGATTTGAACAAAATTTACTATACATATTCTTAGGTATTCAATCGCTGTAATACTTCCGGAGGTATAGAACGCGAAAATTTGGAACTCTGTTTAATAATTAGAAAAAAATTAAAAATACCCGATATGGATATTTTTAGTATAATAAAAAATAATAAGATCCTAAAATATTTTGTCCAGATTGTGAATCCAATGATCATAATAATTAAAATTGTATTTTTTATATAAATTTTAATTATTGTGCGTACGCATGCGTTGTCAGCGATGGAACTGTTATCTTGTAACCGCCACTGTAGTGCACAGTTCACATTTATAATTGTTATACGGCACAAGCTGAATGCATCAGTGACTTTATCTGCGTTTGTTTTTAACCCTCCGTTGGACACATAGGTATACCTCATGGTGTCTGGTGAGACCCTTATATATTTTCATGTATTTGTATGGAAATATAGCTTCAGCGGCGTAGAGGGCACAAATTTGGTCTTACGAACGACCGAGCGAGCGACGACTAACATCCAAATATATAAGTTATATATTTTTTTGGATTCAAGGCGACGAGACAATCACATTTTGCTATGGAATTTTTTATCCGAGAATGCTACAGGCCCACGATCGAATGCTTTAGCTTCTTCGGTACTTCGTACGGCGAGCTAAAAAGTGAAGTGAAGTGATTGTCTCGTCGCCTTGAATCCAAAAATGTATATATTTTATATTGTTGGATGTTAGTCGTCGCTCGCGCGTAAAACAAATTTTGTGCCCTCACTCCTCTAAAGGTACCGGAGCGATTCGCACCAAATTTGGTACACATATTATTTGGCATCCTATTTGAACCCGATGGCAGTTAATATCCAATCGCCCGTATACTTCCCCCCTTATAACAATAATAAGAGCACTCAAAAATTCTACTAAAAATTCTTAGATATTATATGTCTACAAGATTTTTGTTAACTCAAAGACCGAAAAAAATTATTAAATATAATTTTTAATTTTAAAATATGTACTAAATTTTTTTTTATCAAAGTAATTTACAAAAAATTGTAAGACTTTTTATATCTTTAACAATTTTTCAAATGATTAACCAAAAAGCCATAATAATTAAAAGCCGCTGCTCGCATCGCATATATTACCCATAAGGCGAGCTAGACGAATCACACATCGGTGCGTTGTACGTACCGAATCTTAATTTCTGGTTGTCAGTGGCTTTCGCATATGTTGAACTATCTATTGAAAAAGAAAATTTCTCGTCCGCTCCCTCGTAAGACCAAATTTGTGCCCTCTACTTCTCTGAAGGTACCGAAGCGATTTGAACAAAATTTGCTACACATATTATTTGGCATTCCATTTGAATCCGCTTGCCCGTATATTTCCCGAGTTATAGGGCCCCAAAATTTATAGCCCTCCTTAATATTGCCCTTAAAAAGAAGAAGACAAGATTTTTCCATATTGGTAACCCAAAGACCATAAAGAATTATTAAAAATTATTCACGTATCATATTTCATCTCTTTCCATATAAAATACTTAGGGGTCTGGGCAGACCTGAGGTATGTACGTATGTGATGTGTATAGTGTATACCAAGATGTCCTTGTAATTATCCTCGTATGGAATGTATCAACCCAATTTTTTATATAATATATAATAATAGATAATAAAATTTTAGGAAAAGTCACGAAATTTGATGTTGCTAGCTCAATTATGTTATAAACTTGCTTTTAACTTACTTGTAGATTTGTTGTAGTCGTAGCTTATCGACAATATTTAAACACTGATACATTTCCTGAATGGCACTTTATCATAATAAAACCAATAATAACATCGTACAATTACATAAATATAAATATACAAAGATTTATACGTGACGGCCCGCGGAATCCGGGCTATACTCTATTTAGGCTCTGAAATTAGAATACAGGTTTGAGTATAAACTCAGTGAGGAGCCAATCTATAATTCTCTCTCACACACACACACTCACACAGGGTCATACCAAAACCCCATATAATCAACCCGCAACCGTCAACGCAAGTCAATTAGTAAACCTCATACGTAAGCGTATAGGTTACGTATGAGGGGTCTTCCGTGCGCGACACAAGCCACACTCTGACCGTCGTTGGGACCACCCCCTGAAGAACACATCAACCAGTGGTGTCACCGTTGGGAACACCTCCTGAAGAACACATCAACCAGTGGTGTCACCGATTGGACCCCCGGACACACCAGACAGGCCACCGTTGGGCCCCGGATACACCAGACAGGCCAACGTTGGGCCCCCGAACACACCGTCAGCCAGGCCTTTGTCAGTAGTCATCGTCCACACATATTCAACACAACTCATATCATATATATTCAACTCTCTAGTATTATCTCAATACTCATTTAATATGTCTAGCTCATATTCTTTACTTTACTCCATAAATATATCTCAATACCAATCCGGACACTTCGTTCCATCGTCCATATATTAATATCAATAACAATTCAACAGATTAGTCACCTTTCACACATACCTAGAGTCATACTCCATATATCTCAACATTAATACAAATAGTCGAATACCCAATTATCAATATACGCTATCAACCTCACATATTGATTCATACCAATTCATACTCAATATTAACACATATAGTAGAATACCCAATTATCAATATACGTTATAGATTAGCTATCAACCTCACCTCAAATAATAATTCACAACACTTTTGTCACTCACTAAATCACGACCAATTTCACTGGCAGATAGACTGTAAATGGTTATACGTTCTGAAATACAGAGTTAAAGAAGACTGGTGTTCACATAATATCCTATTTAATAAACGAATATAGTTATAACACACATATTTAAAACGCATCGTAACAATTAGAAGTATATTTAAATTACAATTGAAATCGAAAATGGTTTGACTGGACCAATGTATTCAACGGAGGGTTAAATATAAGACGGTTAACCGTTTTATTTGCATTAATATTGGAGATATGTTCCTTTTTCCACACAGTGATTCAATTTATTTCGAATCTATTTGAAACACGATACGTTTGAATGTCTTATTCAATACTTGACTGCATCTGGATTCATTCATCCATGTCTTCCATGCATTTCACATGATCTTAGTTGCTTCTCAGGTATCTTGTAGTGGTTATGTTATTTTTGTTATTGCCACTAGTTATGAATCATTTATCGACCTCACTTCATCTACACATTCATTCATTCATAATATAATAAAACAAAAGAAATATAAATCAGCAAGAATATTGACAGTAATTAAATTGTATGTGGCATAAGGTGATAAATTGCAATGGAATCCATAGGCTATTTTATATATAAAATTTACAAGCTATTTTTACTTATTAAACGAAATCTAAAATGAAGTGATAACAGTTTACACAAAATAAATCAAACATGACTAAATATGTCAAAACATAAAAGAAATATACCTACATTAAAATGATGACTTATAGATCGAGTTATTATTAATTGTCTTAGAAATAAGTTTCCTTATACAATTAACGTTAATGTTTCGAACTTTGATAAACTTAAATAAATACTGCAATATACATTTTTTAAGTGGATATAATTGATCAGAATATGCTGTAATGTTTCTCAAATATGGTCAACATGGGTATTTTTATTTGACAAGCATTACCGTCTATTTTTAACGAATTATAACCGCATAAAAAGTTATATTTCAGTTTATACAACATACAAATCCAATCTCCGGTTTTATTTGCGGTAAAAATTGCAATGTAATTACTTTCTTAAACGAAGTCTAAAAGGAAGTATTGTAATCATGAATATTTTTGAACTTGAGAATTTAACGGAAATACACGTTTTGATCATCACCTGAATCGAGTTTGCCTATTTTTGCAATGACGTCTGTGTTTGAGTCCGCGTGTGTGACTCCGTATGAAAACTCTCTAGTCTCTGGAGCTAACACTGTTGAAGGTAAAATTATGAAACTTTAAACTTAACATTTGCATATGACCCAGGTGAGCATTTCCTAAATTAAAATTTCTAGCAACATTTGTTTAAAAAGTTTTTCGAAAAGTATCCATTTACTAAAAAGTTGCATTTGAAATTTTGTTTCATTGATATTGTAGGGTGCATTTATAACTAAACAAAATACTATTATAAACTGGTTTAACCCGTGGCCACCATGTGCCCATATCATATGCATAATACAGTTCATACCTTTCATGTAATATTTTGTAAATGTAGACCTAATCATAGTTACACTATATAAATAAAGCAAATCTCATTGGTATATAATAACAATATAATATCTGCAAACTACAATACACATCAAATCTTTTAAATATTAAAATTTGTATAGATTATTCGCAATAATATTATTTACTTTGATATTTCATTTTGACGTTTGATTCATATTTGTCTATTTATCAAAGAAGATTTGAAAATTTGCGGTCACTACATTTTTTAAAAGTGATAAATGGCCATATGTTAAAATACAATTGCTCAAGTCATTAAAATTAATCAATTTAAAATATTAAATATTTTAACCCGCCAGTAAAATGTTTACAAATGTTTGGAATATCTCAAGATTGTAGGACAGTTTTATTGATTAACAAGATTCGGTACGTACAACGCACCGATGCGTCCAAGTCGCCTTAGAGCGATAACACACACAGCGGTTTGTGCCGACGCGGCACGCCGCCTCGGCACTAATCTACGTGTATTCAAATGGTGCAAAACACACACTGCTGCAATCGATATCAGTTGGCGCACAGTGGTCCCAATCGACGAATTGGTGGCCAAAAGTCGAATGTCTAAATATTTTTTTTTATGATATTTCTTATATCCTATCTTTTTAAGGATAGATTAGATAAGATGAAGCCATATATTTTTTAATTTTTTTTTTGTACGGTGGTACTTGTTATAAGCTACTGAACATGAAACATTTTTAAATCGAAGAAATAAAATATTTTCTATATGAAATACAAAACGCTAGAACTTTTTTAATAATAAACTGATTTTTAAAAATGAAGCAGATTTAGATTATTACAACCTTCTTTTTGAAAAGAAAATTTTTAAATGTATACTTTATGAAACTGATTCTACACTACAGGATCAAACATGGCGACATATATTTTTTTCTATTTTCATTTCTTCTACTAGAAGTATTTATAAAGGACGGTGTATTGAAAGAAAATCCACCTTTTGACCGCTACTACTACATATTTACATTTTAAGTGAGCTCGCGCAGTAGTCGTAAGGCGTTACACAGGTTACGCTGTGCAACTAATATCTCCCTATGAACAATCTATCAGTATGCAATTTAGTTATTTCTACATTTATTTGTTATAGTCATATTTTTCTACCTGAAATTTTTTATATAATGTTATTTACATGAATCTTAATTTTACTTATTTATGTTTTTGTATTTGGGTTTACGTTTAATATGGTATATATTTATTACTTATTAACTAATAGTAATTTTTGAATTTTTTCAGGATTATAAGTTTCTTATCGGTTAAAATAAAAAATTATATTAGCCGTTCGCTTTAAGGGGGCATTCACCTTTTGCGGATTCAAAAAATCTTTTTTTTTATTTTTGCAGAATAGGACACTTTGAAGTGTTGACTATAGGTCTCTGAAGTAGTTTTTTGAAATTCGAGTTGGAAATATGTGAAATTGCGATTTAAACAAATCAATGTTTTTGCTCAAACACGGCGTTTTCGCGCGCGTCAGTCTGAAGTTGAAACTTTAAACGCGTTTTTCTCGAAACCATATTTTTTAAGTCGCGCGGTAGAATATCTCGACAACAAATTAACCGATTTAACTCTCGATAAGCGTGTAATTCCGTAAAATATTGCTTTTCTCTTCTTTTATATTTTTTTAAACCAAGTATGAAACATATAAAAACAATTAAAAATATACATATTCTTGCAAATTTAACACAGATTAAGATGCAAAAAATAATCTATCTCTTGTAATCAAATCGTGCCACCAATTCATCGATTGGGATCACTGTGCAGCGACGCGCCGACTCGGCCCGTAGTTTACTGCAAGGAACGCGTGCTGTTTTATGGCTGCAGCCAGTAAAACCGCCGCGTGTGTCCGTCCTCGCGCAGCGAGTCGCAGACGAGTCGGCACAGACCGCTGTGTGTGTCATCGGTCTTATAGGTAAGATATGCCATGTGAACAGCTTTAAAATTGAAAAATAATTGTTTTTAATTATTATGGCTTATAGGTTCACAATTTGATAAAAATTAAAATAAAAATCATTTTTTGTTATCGTCGTACGGCGAGTTAATAAAGAACAAGAAGTAGCGAGCATAATATGCAAATACGCCTATTTTTTACCAATTATTAGTAATTTTAGCAAAATACTTTGTCTCTAGTCTACTTTAATTTTACTATAATGCAGTAAAATTACATGTATTTTATGTACAATTTTACATTGGAAATGATCTAGTTTACGAATATTTTAACAGTGTAGTTTCAATCATAGAAATAATATTGAACGTGTGTAAAACAATCTGATCAATAAATACAGGTGCCGCTGAAATTGATGTGTTCTTCAAGTAAAAGCGATACGGGTCAACAAGCATCGCGATACTTTAACAAATAATACTATTGAGATCTATAGAGGCGAAAAAATGAGCCTACTAAATAGGCCACACCTAGCCAAAGATTTACGCGCTTTGTAATTTTGCTTATTACATTTTAACCGTTGTTATAAATTTTCTGGAATGATAGCCACACCTGCTATAAGTATTGAACTTGAAAAAATAATTATTACAAAGATTATCGCAAACCATTCTATAGTAAATATAGGTATATTTATCACTGTTGTGTAGGTAATATGCCTATCTAAATTGCTGCAATTTAAAGTGAGCATGTAGATAGGTTAAGAGGCTACTGCCTACTGCGCGATACCAAATAAACAAGTATTTTGTGGGCACTTCTAGCTAAATGATTCCAAAAGTGCTCTTACCTATTATTGCTTTCTTGGACGAAATCTGAAAGGAAGTATTGCTGAATATTTTTACGGAAATACACGTTTTTACCATCCGTGAATTGAATCAGACTATGTATGGAGTTACGTCTGTGTAATCAGTGTGTGAACGCTCTAGAGCATTGTTTCCCAACGTGAATCCCACACCCCACATTGGGGCAATTTGATTGCTCAGAGGGGCAACTCAAAAATGAGTTCTCTATTATATGTTTTGAATATTTACTTACTATTTTTTCTTAATAATTTCCAAGTGATTTCTTCCAAAAATCGAAATCTTGTATCCTGAACAAGTTGTAATTACGCATTATTTAGCGAATAATTTAATTTTTAAATATATATAAAAACAAGTATATGTTACATAGGGGGGCATCAGAATTTTAGAAAGACTTAGGTGGGGCATGGTAAAAAAGAAGGTTGGGAAACACTGCTCTAGAGCCAGTACTGTTGAAGGTAAAATTATTAAATTTAAAACTTGCTTTTTCAATATCATGGACTACGGCATAAGAAAAATAGTGATTTTTATAAAAGTGATTGATTTTAAAATATCTAGTAACTTTTGTTTTCGAAATACGTAGCATTCTCTGCAAAATCACCATTGAAAATGTTTATGTTAAACTTACGCTTCTCTAGTTACAATTCAGTTGATTCTTCATCGATATAATAATAAAGGGGGTATTTGCATCATGTTGGCAAAAAGAAAAGGCTTCATTATTTTTTTTTCAAAATCTTTATTGTTAATATAATAATGTTTAAATGCTTTAACTTTAAAAAAAATGTTTTTTGCCTCATAGCTCCTGTACGCTCTTTTTTTACGTCACTAAGAAAAATAGATTCAAACGGTGCAAGTGCTTTCTCGTCACAGGATCATTTGAAAAAAAATATTTAAACGGGATTTTAGAGATACATTAAAATACTGCTCACTGAACCACTAAGGGGTTTTTTTTATTAAATACCGATATTTGGCGCTCAATTGTGATTTTTTTTTACTTTCTTTTACAGAGTAATAAGTAAGTATTGTAATCATGAAAAATTTCGAACTCGAGATTTCAACGGATATACATGTTTTGACCTTCCCTGAATCGAATGTGACTATTTTCGGAATGACGTCTGTGTGTCTGTGTGTGTGTGTGTGTGTGTGTCTGTGTGTGTGTGTGTGTCTGTGTGTGTGTGTGTCTGTGAGCGCTCTAGGGCCAAAACTGTCGAACGAAAAATTATGAAACTTCAAACTTAAGACTTGTATATACCCTAGATGTGCACCTCCTATTTTTGAAAAGAATATTCAAACCGGTAGTTCATGTTTACTCTATACATTTTTTGTTCTATCTCCAATATCACTAGAACGGCTACACTTACGGCAAAAATAGCAATATTCATAATGAAAGATATTAATATTTCGCACAACTTTTGTTTGAAAAGTTTCTTCATAAATTGTACCAGTTATGAGAAAACTGCTACGAAAAAACTCAAATATCTTATTTACGTTGCCATGGTGATACCTACACTTGTGACAAATTTTATTAGTTTTAAATTGGATCAACCATGAGTTACATCATTTGTTTCTTGTTTATTGAGAACAAACAAGCATTCCTTTGACAGTTATCTGTATGAATTAATATTTAAAATATTGATTTCTTATTAGAATACATTGTATCAGGTAAATTATTATAGAATCAATTTATATTATATATTTGCTGACATAATTAATTAACAATTTCAGAGTTTTACTGTGAAATTTGACTGTTTAAGAGTGAATACGATAAGTACTTCAAATTCAGATCCATTATAAATTGGTATAATTATCCAGTTATTTTCATTATATATTAATATCTATCTATTGAAAACTACGTAAAAGAAAGTTGAGTGCAGGCCACTCCAGATATTTTAACAAATCGCGTGCCAAAAATCGAGGGTTTATTCAATATTCACTTTTAGAGATTCAATGCATAAAAGAAACAATTTCGAATAGAATATTCCAAACTAGAAGCTAATTGGACTTATAGTTTTTTTCTGAATCATTTGCTACAACTTTGAATACGTTAATTCGAGAGAAAAACTTTTAAAGTTTTATTAACAGTTTTAATATTAATAATTTGATTTTTTACTATATTTCATTGATAAATAATTTATTTAGTATCTACTCCTTTTATTTTATATTTTATGTTTTTTCTTATATAAATATACGTCTTTATAAACAAAATAAACAGAGCCGAAAAATGAGATAGTATGCTTAAAAGTTAAATATTTTTTTTAAGCCGATTTTACAAAACCCTTATAGGAATATATTCTAGACATATTAAACTATAAAAATAAAACGATTTTTTTTTCCATTTCATTATGTGAAAACTAGATAATACAAATATATGTTTATTCTAATAGTCAAATGAAAAATCTGCGGAATATGTAATTAACAATAGTAAAAATGTATCCTATCTTCTCATTAAATTTACACCTGTATTATTAAATAAAACATTTTTGTTTGTTTTCTATGTAAGGCGTATGTTGACAATGAACTTACAGTAAAATGCCGTGCATAAAATCACGTCGCTATGAATACAGAATAGAATAAATGCCTATGAATCACAACATAGGAACCTGAGCGGTAAATCAAATGATATATAAGACCAGACATTTCTACAATAGAATGCCACATTATTTGTGGGAATGCATTATGTATGTATACCGTTAACTAAATTTAAATGCATTATGGAAATGAAGTAATGCCAGTACTTACTATCAGAGATGTTTGACGCATATCGTATATAATATAGAATAAAATTCTGGTGATCGAGTTTGATTGAAGCCAGTACTTTATATTTCAGATTGTTGGAATTTCTACGTATGAAGATTATTTGAATTCCAATATCAAAACCTTAGTCTCTAACATTTTAAGGTTGCTCCGAACGTATATTTCGAGTTTGAAATATTCCATTATTACAAATTACAATACTTCCTTGTACTACGTCCAAGAAAGTTACAATTCGTTTTTTACTTGTAGATTAAGGAAGTAATCTTATCAAGGAATATTTCGAACTCAATATTTTAACAACAACGGGCTTCCCTGAATTTGTATTAATTATTTTTGAGTTGACATATGCGTGTATGTGTGACTGTGTTTGCCTGTGAACGTACAACTGCAAAACATGTCAAAAATATGAAACTTTAAATTTAAAACCTCATATTTTTGAAAACGAATTCAAAATTGGTAGTAAAGGTTTCTTCTTGGTACTATTTTACAATCTCGGAAACGAAACGTATTGAAACAAGCTTAGGTCCAACGCACCTATGCATCCACCTCGCCTCATAAGTAAAATATATGCGATACCAGCAGCGGTTTTTAAGGGGGCATTCACCTTTAGAGCACGAAAAAATTGCTGTTTTTTAACATTTTTTTCTCAGGGTACGTTCGAGATATTCGCACGCGGTTTTTCGTATCGTATTTATTCAACTTTTCTCTTAAATAAGGTATTTTTTAAAGTCGGGGACGTTCAGCCCCGGCGAAGATGTCCAGGTCCAAAGTGGGCTGCTCAATTTAGGCGCGCGGTAGCATAACTCTGGTCCCAGTTGTTTGAAAAAAAAAAGGTTTTAAAGTATATTAAATTGTCTAGGAATTGACCCTCGGGTGGTCCATTTGGACCATAATTAGCAAAATGGTGACCATCGTACGAAAAGTGTCATTTTTTACCACTTTTTTTCTCCTTTGGCGGGCCTTAAAAAATATTAATAATTGTCGGACACACTTCGTCGAGGATCCACTAGAGAATTTTATTACCTTTAAGATGCGCTTATTGAGAGTTAAATCGGTTAATTCGTTGTCGAGATATTCTACCGCGCGATTTAAAAAATATGGCTTCGATGAAAGATAGTAAAAAAATCTAATTATTAATATTAAAACTGTTAATAAAACTTTAAAAATGTGTTATATCCATACCATTTTTTCAAATTGTTAACCAAAAGACCATAATAATTAAAAACCGCTGCTCGCATCGCATATATTATGCCCATAAGCGAGCTGAACGCGATGGACCTAAGATTGTTAGCTCGCCGCACGTAGTACCGAAGAGGCTAAAGCATTCGGTCGTGTGTCTGTAGCATTCTCGGATCAAAAAATTTCATTAAGAAAAAGTGTTCGTCTCGTCGCCCTGATTCCGAAAATGTATATAACTTATATACTTGGATGTTAGTCGTCGCTCGCTCGCTCGCTCGGTCGCTCGTAAGACCAAATTTGTGCCCTCTACTCCTCTGAAGGTACCGGAGCGATTCACTCCAAATTTGGTACACATATTATTTGGCATCCCATTTGAATCCGCTCGCGGTTTAAATCCAATAGCCCGTATACTTCCCGAGTTATAGGGCCCCAAAATTTAGAGCCCCCCTTAATACTGCTCTTATAAAAATAATTAATACACTTAAAATGTCTACTAAAAATTCTAAGATATTTTATATCTATAAGATTTTTTCATTTTGTTAATCCAAAGCCCGAAAAAAATTATTAAATATTATAATTTTGAATTTTAAAGTATGAACTAAAATTTTTTTTTATCAATATAATCTAAAATTAAAAGTAAGACTTTTTACACCTATAACATATTTTCAAATTGTTAACCAAAAGGCTATAATAATTAAAAACCACTGCTCGCAACGCATATTTTACCTAAGGGCGAGCTCTACGCGTTGGTGCGTTTTACGCGTACCAAATCTTGTTAGCTCGCCGTACGTAGTACCGAAGAGGCTAAAGCATTCGGTCGTGTGTCTGTAGCATTCTCGGATCAAAAAATTTCATTAAGAAAAAGTGTTCGTCTCGTCGCCCTGATTCCGAAAATGTATATAACTTATATACTTGGATGTTAGTCGTCGCTCGCTCGGTCGCTCGTAAGACCAAATTTGTGCCCTCTACTCCTCTGAAGTTACCGGAGCGATTCACTCTAAATTTGGTACACATATTATTTGGCATCCCATTTGAATCCGTTCGCAGTTTAAATCCAATCGCCCGTATACTTCCCGAGTTATAGGGCCCCAAAATTTGGACCCCCCCTTAATACTGCCCTTATAAAAATAATTGAAACACTTAAAAATTCTACTAAAAATTCTAAGATATTTTTTGTTTACAAGATTTTTTCATTTTGTTAACCCAAAGCCCGAAAAAAATTATTAAATATTATAATTTTGAATTTCAAAATTTGAATTTTTTTTTTTTTTAATATAATCTTAAATTAAATGTAAGACTTTTTATATCTATAACATTTTTTCAATTAGTTAACCAAAAGGCCAAAATTATTAAAAACTGCTCGCATCGCATATATTACTTATAAGGCGAGCTGGACGCATAGGTGCGTTGTACCTAAGCTTGTTTTACAATAAAATTTGTTTGTTACTTAATTATTGGAACATTTAGAATTTATTTTATATGTTTACTAAATTGTTTCATGATGATCGCGGTATCAAAGAATGTACAAATTTTAAACAAAAGTACAATAATATTATGGGAGATTTGTAAAAAGAATTATGTAAAATACTACGTATTCTGCATGTATGTATAAGAAAGTCCAGTGTAGGACACTGCAGAATTTTCTTTTTGTAAATAATAAATTTTCTTCGAGTACATTGCACTAGGTTTTCATTGCAACACCGTTAACTATAAATGCGTTGTTCTACTCATTAATTGCGTAACTTGTTTATTATTAAAATATTTTCCGTCACAAAGTACCGTTTTACGCACTTATGTGGTACATACTTATGTATACTGTACATATCATATAAATTGTTTTAATTTCATAGTAACACAAATATACATACGTCATCATAGATCTATGTCGATACCATTATCTAATGTTTCCATCACAATTAAAATTATAATTACAACAAACAAATTATAAAGTTGAATAAAATACATTATTTGCTCTATGAAATATCGTTGGTAACGCTGATGGACACTGTAAAAGGCACTGACAACTGACGTTTATCGATTATATTTTACGCGACTGCATATTATGTTATTATGGATGTGCAAATTTGTTTTCAACGCATTCCGACACAAAACATTCCCGAACTTCCCGAATTATAGGCCCCCAAAATTTGGAGCCCCTCTTAATACTGCCCGTATAAAAATAATTAAAACACTCAAAAAATCTACTAAAAATTCTAAGATATTTTATACCTACAAGATTTTTTCATATTAACCCAAAGCCCGAAAAAAAATTATTAAATATTATAATTTTGAATTTTAGAATATGAATTTTTTTTTAAATCAATTTATTCTACAAAAAATTGTAAGACTTTTTATATGTATAACATTTTTTCAAATTGTTAACCAAAAGGCCATAATAATTAAAAACCAGTGCTCGCAACTCATACCTTATCTAAAGGCGAGCTCTACGCGTTCGTGCGTTTTACGCGTACCAACTCTTGTTTAGTTAAAAATATAAGTTGTACATAGGTACAGCGTACAGGCACCAATGCCTTTAGATCGCCTTATAATTCTTTGGTGGATTCTTTTATTATTAATTTATATAGAAACCATTTTTTAGTCATTTATGTTTTTAATGAAGATCACTTATTTATAACCACTGAAAAACAATAATGAAAGCAATTGTATTGAGAAAGTAATTCCAAATTTTTTTTTTTTAAATGCATGACGAGTGCAATCTGAAAAAAGTTGACTACACAGAAGTGTGATAGAACGTGGAACTGAAAATTCGGGATTTCCCTAAACGTGCGCGCGCACTTGTAGTACAATATACACCAAAAATAGAGGTATTTCATTCCTGGATTCCATGAAACACATGTTTTTTGTCAGTTACATTATCGCGGAGTATCGTTTACTGAGTAAATCGATGCTTTATGACGCCTATATAATTATCTCCTGCCAACCATAACAGACCAAATTGTTGTTTTTATCGATGTAATTACCACAGAGTAAATAAAAGACAACTTCAAACATTCGGCCTATTCTAAACTAAATTGACCAATTACAAATATGTGCAGAAAGTGCCTCGCGGTTCAAACACATAGCAAACGTTCCTCAATGTTGAATGAACTTCTTTAGTAGTCCTAGCACTAGATTCTAGTGTATTCTTAGTAAATAGGACATTTCCAAGAGTTAAAATCACCGTTTGCTACGATATAAAGGTTGATTTAAACAAAAATAGAACTATTTGACTCAGTATTTGCTCAATTTAAAAGTAATGGCAATAAACATTACTCGCCAGAAGGATACAAACGTTCGGCATGACAATAACGCATGCGCATGAACAGTTCACAATAATATACCCTTTAGGTCGAAACTCAAGATAAAACAAGAATAACATTAACTTGTCTTATTATTTATTTAGACTCTGAAATAAATATCAATGGTTGGGAACTATTACCATACAAACATTGGTTAACACATAATGAACGTCCTTCGGAATGAGTTGACAAACACCGCCATCACATTGCCTTTACATGGAATCATGGAAACATTTATGTTGTATTTGATGGAAAAACAATATATATATATATATTTAATTGCTCAAAGCTTCGTCAACATCAAATAAAAATGATTAATTTACCCAATATTTAATATTGCATATGCGCAAACTTTACATAATAGGCATGTGCGGAGTTGGAATACATGAAACTCCGATTCGTTAACTAAATAAAAAAATTGAAGTGGCCTTCACTCAACTTCCTTATACGTAGATTTAAGAGGAATTCCCATGGTTGCCCGTCCTTACAGGTCGGTGTAAAGAAGGAAGCGCACGAATATCGTAGCGCCATAAGAGCCAATGCTATTTACTACTCAGTTGAAGCGTTCGTTTGACCCTTAAAATACTTGCTAAAACATTTTTTGAATAAAACTTTTAGAATATTCCGGTAGAAAAATAGTGAATGTATGCTTGTCTGGTTTTGAATTTTTAAATTTGACATCTCAATAAAATCTATGGACATTTGAAAATAGGGTAAATATAGAACAATATAAAAAAGAATCTAAGCAAAATATTGAAAATCGAAAACTAGAGAGGCATAGAGCGAAGTATTAGCTATCTGAAAAATAAAAATTTCATTCATTTTAATGTTGTAATAAAGGAGTTTTAAAGGTTCGACGAAACCTTGTTTAGCTATGTTTTGCTATGTTTGCAGCGGGTATGGGGATTCCTCTTAACATATTTGAAATTAGAATGCAACATTATATATATATATATATATATATATATATATATATATATATATATATATATATGTATATATATATATATATATATATATATATAGCTATGTTTTGCTATGTTTGCAGCGGGTATGGGGATTCCTCTTAACATATTTGAAATTAGAATGCAACATTATATATATATATATATATATATATATATATATATATATATATATATATATATATATATATGTATAAATATATATATATATATATATATATATATATATATATATATATATATATATATATATATATGTATAAATATATATATATATATATGTATAAATATATATATATATATATGTATAAATATATATATATATATATATATATATATATATATATATATATATATATATATATATATATATATATATATTTATACAATGTTGCATTCTAATTTTAAATTCGTGCTACCACTGCCATGATACAATATCATAATATCAAAATGTAACTATAGTTACCACATATTTACGTTTCTCTTTAGGAATACGTAAATGTTACTTGGCTATTATCAAAGATGATTTTTTTACTATATAGTACATATATCGAAAAACAAAGGTTGCTTGAAATTTTAATTTTTATAAGTTTTATAAAGTCTCCTTTTTTTTCTAACTAAAACGGTCGAGATATAAAAATAATTACAGACTAAACAAGCATTTCCAGTTGAAATTTTTTTTTCAAAAATAGGAGATTTTTTATCCCGAGATATACAAATTTTAAATTTAAAACTTCATGTGTTTATGATTGTAGAGCGTTCACAGAAAAATACAGAATCCTTGAGAAAATTGTCAAAACGAATATTTCCATAAAATTTCGAGGTCGATTTGCTATGTGTTTGATTAATTGATGCTGTAGCAAAGTAAATGAAATAATTAGTGTGTGACAGCTAATGTTCCAGTGATTATTATCTATTTAACATAATGTTGTTAGAGCAACGGAAGCAAAAATCTTCATTTCAATTATAAGTACTGGTTTAACTCGTAAAACTGTGGGAACATCTTATATGAAACTTTATTGTTGTAATTCGAATGTATGATATTAAGTTTATTCGTTTAGCTACTGCTCTTTTTTATGACGATAATAATATTGTTGTCACAACAAGTTCTCCCGTTGCATAACAGTGCCAATCTTGACGCGACTAATTGCCTAGACTCACGTATCATTAAAAGCTTTTCTTACTACTACTACTTAGTATGATTCCCTTTTATTTATGCTAGTTCCCTCGACAATATCGATACTTATAAAAACCCTTTGCTCGATAATTATAGTAGTTGTGAGAAATATGTTTGCTCAGATTTCAGAAATGATTATACTCTACAATAAGAATACGTAGATTATGGTCTAATCCGCAAATTTGTCTAATTTTCATTATATTTGTCCTTCTTGGTATTGCATTAGATTTGGAATATATTAAGATAGTTTTAGGAACTCTGGAAAACTTACTAATTTAACATTTCCGATACCTTCGGTTTTATATGTTGATTATTATTAGTATCTAGTTAAAATTGAAGCTCACCATATATCTACAAGTTAGAGAATTAAAACAAATTATTTTATTAATGTATACAAGAAGGAAATAAAATATTTGTTGCATTTTTAGGGAACCTATTTATGCAATTAAATGTCATTTTTTAATACGTGTAATTAATATCTTATTTTCTAATGGCTGGTATTATAAAACAATTTAATACACCATTACATATACTTAGCACTTAAATTTAAACATGTATTAAATGTATTGCGATTATCATGAGTCAATTTAGTAATACGTTAGCCCTGGATATTATAAATTTACTATTTACAAAAGCGATTTTCCAGTAAATTATTTGTTTTTTTTTTTTCGTAAAATTTTATATTTTCCACTTTTTCTCTAAAATGTGCTGTTTTCGAGATAGTGAAAAAGTAAATTCTTTCTAACTGTTCTTTCGATCTTAAATTTAAAGTTTCATTTTACAGATAGCGTGTTCACACACAGCCAAACAGACAGGGATAGACATCTAGAAAATAGTTAACATCAATTCAGTAATGTCCAAAACGTGTTTTTTTTTTATATTAATACAATATGAACTCCAATTTAGACTTTGTCCAAGAAAGTAAAAATAACATATACACAAAATAGGTGTTGATTATTTTGTCAATGGTCAGATTGTAAATCATTTGGTCGTCAAAATCAGTCGACTATATGGCCAAACTTTTAAAATGAAAAATATAAATAAGAAACATTGTTGTTGATAGTTATATACATATGTATATTGAAAGAAATATCATAGCAAATTGTGTTATACGGGTTATAATTGATATAAGAAATATATATAGCATGTTGTATAACAAAAAATTAATACCAAAATAGAAAATATACATAAATGGTAAACGATAAAATAATAATAATAAGAATAAATATATAAACAATAGTTTAAATAGTGTTAACTTAACACTTGCTGAAATATTCATGTTATAATTTGAGCTCGCAATATTCCATTTTACAGAATTACTATCCATATTTATAAATTTTAACTAATATTCTACGGAAGTTTTGACTTATAACTACAAGGGGCCGTATCTGTTATTGAAATATTTCTTTTAAATTATTAATATTTTAAACTGTTAGTTATTACAAATTGTATTATTTTCCAACATTGTTTTGTGTATTAATATTCAAATATATATTTCTTTTCATACGTTGCCGTTTAGATTATTTCCATTTAATACTATATTCGAGTTAAGAATCCCTAATTTGGACAAAATGAGGAAAGAATCCGGAATATTAAAACAGCATTTTTCTCATAACCGACGTAACTTACACAATCCAATTTATTCTGGAGCATACAAAATACGTTGAATAACGAATGTCGGAGAGTTTATCGGCTGCACACAAGTATCGCCCCCCCGAAATAAATCCGATATGATCGAGTTTACTGAATTTCTATAATTTTATGTTTCCTACATTAATTTATGCTTTAGGGATTATCAGACATTTTCTGACCGAAGCTAGTTCTAAGGATCGAACGGAAAAGGTTGGATCATAAACCGTTGGCCAAATAGTCAACTGCCCACCAATAAATAAAACCTTTAAACATTTTTTTTTGTACTACATCAAATAGAAAATAAACAGAGATAAGCAAAAAAGTATTAAAGGTGTTCAAATATTGCATTTTCTTGGACAAAATACAAAAAGAAAGTATTGTAGTCATGAACATTTTTGAACTCGAGATTTTAACAGAAATGCACATTTTATCCATCTGACTATTTTCGGAATAATAAATTTAAGACTAGAATATAGCCCAGACGTGCACGTTCTATTTTTGAAAACAATATCTTAACCAGAAGTAACAGTTTATTTTTTCAAAATCTCGTAAAAGTTGAAAATATTAATTTTGTTTTGTTTTGTGAAAAGAAACGAACATTGAAATGGCGTAAATGGTTTGCGGAGACAAATGCGTCTCCACCCTATTTTGCATTTTGTTCCCATTATGGAATAGAAGGTTAATCTAATTTTCTATCAGAAAACGTACTTCTTTGCTTATTGCTAGGCAAAAAATACACTTTCTTTCTGTATCAATTGTCTGAACTAAACGGCTATGTCATGGATGATTGAAATACAATCTCATGTCTTATAACTTAAAATTCGTACATTGTTCATAACAGTTGTGTTATTTTTTTTTTCGTTAAGTTTATATTTTTATGCAAGTCGCACCAGCAAGCATGTGAAATGTTTCTCACGAGACACGTCTGATAGGTCTTTGTGTCGACGAGAAACATTTTATAACTTTTTTTTTACTACATTACATATTTTCTACTTATGTCTACTTTTAAACATAGAAAACGAATTTTGATTTCGGTTTCACTACACACTTTGATATTATTGTTATTGTTGCCTGATTACTATCTCTGTGTATGGGGAAACCTGCATTGTGTATCCACTGTAGTAAGGTATATCTATATTTAAAACTAATTTGAATTTTAAATATTGTTACTACAATAATTAATTGTATATCGCTTTCATATTAATTGTATTTTTACTAAATGATCTCATTATTGTTGGTATGTGAATATAAAATATCATTGAATTTCGTTAGAACAATAAATTATAGATCATAATGATAATATTAAGTGGATTTTGTTTACATAAATATTTTTCTTATTATTTAGTGCAGCTGCTATCTGCTCACTTTTCGTTTAAAATTTTTCTAGAAAATTCATATTATACATTCGTAGGAGATAGTAAATAGGTACTAGGTTAACCCGTAGGTACCAGGTGTCCATATTATATACAGTCTATACATGCTTCCTCGATATAATAATACTAATGTAAATTTTAATCAATTTTGATATTCGATGACAGCTTTTCCAGATTTTTGGGACAGTTTTTGATTTAAAAATCGATGATTATATCCTTGTTGGCTCCGAGGTAGACGACTAGCTGTCATGCTTGGTGTTTTGGCGCATAACCGTTAAAAATAATTATTTTGAAATAATCTACGTATGCTTGAAATATCTCTTCAAGATATAGTTTTGAAGTATAAAATATTTATGCCGACTAATCAAGTTTCTATATATGTTCAAGATTGTAAATCAGTTTTCCTGACTATTCTATTCGTTGGTGAAAAAATATCTCATAAATGCATTTCTATGACTACTTAAATAAGAATTTTAAGTTTTTCTATAGCAGTTTTTTCGTAAACTTTCTTGTCCTTTCACTATCTGTATTAAAATTATGCTTAAATGTGTTTTTAATTCACCCTACGATTGCTATGAATCAAAATCGATATTTGTTGTAGCTATGGAAACGTAAATATATAATATACGTATTCAAATGTACATTTATCAAAAAATAAGCTTCTCTAACTCGTGTTGTTTTCGAGATATGCAAAAAGTAACAGGAGTAAACCTTAAATTCTGTTTAAGATATGGCCGCGTCACCTTGAAAATAATCAAATTCGATTCAGGGTTGGTCAAAACGTGTATTTCCGTTCAAATCAAACGTTCGAAAATGTTCATGATTACAATACTTCCTTTTAGTAGTGATGCCTTTTTAAGACGAGAAATAGAGTCGGTCTTGCCTCGAAAAATTCGAGACGAGTCTTTATAATATAATCAGAGTAGAAACTAAAATTACAAGCGACTGCCGGGTGTAAACTACTAGTAAAATGATGCGTCACTTACATATATATGTATATCGATGTCCAAACCAATTCGTTTATGATTAACATGGGCGTAACATAGAGGGGTGTAAGGCTGAATCCCCAAAATTATGTTATTTCAGTGAAATATGAAAATATAATATTTAAATAATAAAAACTAAGATTTATACAAAATTATTATTTAATTATTTAAAGAAACAGTATTTTGCCATATATTTAGCACGTTCGGTTTCATATTGATTTAATTAATGATGCAGCTGCTAATTAGAATAAAAATATGAAAAATGGGTCATATTGTCTACACATGGAAGAGTAATTGAATTCCGAAAAAATTTCACTAAAGCATTTGCGCGGTGTGGTATTTTATTTTACTCAAGTGTGTTAACTAGGTCTCTCAGCTCACTTTTTTTTAACTAATTAGTTATAACGATAACTAAGTTTTCAAATGAACAGCCGCATCGAAACTTTCAATATGCAACATGTAATAAGTAAGTACTAATACGATACTATAATTTGTCGAACACGATATCATCGGAAGATGAAGATCTAATTTATTGTATTTTCATAAAATGGTAATATTATTTAAATATGTCACGTACACAAATAGTTCTTAAGCCACTTCGACTCGACAGTCTATATTTATATGAAAATATCATTATATTTAAGTCATGGGGAAATTATGTGATAAATAATGTACCTACATTTTTACGTAAATATTAACTTTTTACCAAATAATTAACAGCCAATATTGAATATTTTTAAGATTACAAACAGAAAACGGTATTAGGGTTTAATTTTTCTATAGTAATCTATCAATCGCAATATTAGTTTCCTTAAAATTCGAAAACTCATTTTGTCATCCATTTAAAACGAGTTTTCGTACAGGATTAAAATAGTTTTAACATTTAGAGCAGATAATATATGATGATACAGTATACACTATTTTGTGTATTTAACACACATACAACGCATCGCAGCTGATTTAACAGTAGAAGAGTAGAACAGAATAAATCGTACAAACAGAAATTTAATGATGGTGACTAAAATATTTGAAAATGCCAAGAATTTTCATAGTTTGAAAGGTAGATACATTATTCAATAGATTTTTACACTGAAAGTGACGACTACTTTTACTGTAATACGAACTGTCTACTTAAAGACAAGAGAACGTGAAACCGAAGAGAATAGAATCCTAACCTGAAACCTGCCTTTTAAAATCGGTTTGTATGATCAAGATTCATGATTCAATATATAACCTGACCGGTATTTACCTATGCCGTTCACCTGTCTAAAGAGCACGCTTGCAGTTCGCCCTTCTTCTTTAACCTATTCCAAAGTTACCACTACCACTATTTCTACTATGCGTTATAGTAATAGCCACTGAAGTGCAACTCAGAGAGGTGCTGCAACTTCAGTCTGCAGCTAGACAGCAAGCAGTACACCTGGTGTAAATTTGTAAAGGAAGTGAGTGTTATTGTGATTGAACCTAGGCTGTCTATTACAATCGATTTGTGCAATTATGTAGACAATTTACTTAATTAGATTATTGTGTGTTTTGTTTTATTTGGTTGTTGATTTGAATTAGTGATAGAATTTATTTATCTATTCAAAATGACCG